>JAWZYV010006190.1:0-299472 GCA_038373885.1 Cheiracanthium punctorium
TACTTCGAGTCTGAGAGATTATCCGTATGTCAGTAATGAATACATGCGGTTTCTTACAGCTCTAGTAATAAGTTTCTATGTGACGTAGTAAAAATTATATGTATTTTTAAAATTCATTAAATTAGCTGCATGTTTGTATTAACAAGTTTTTACAATAAATATTAAGTGAAATGCATTTTTCAAAGAACTCTTAGCATGACCATTTTTTAAAAAATGTTTCAGACATCTACAGCCTAAATATCTTCTAAACTCACATCGCGTATCTTGACGACGCAATCAAATTAGATCTGCAGGCATTCGTTCCAATATGAAGCGGTAATACATCTGACGAAGCAATCTGGCAATCCAATTTCTTCCAAGTGATTGATCCAGATTAGAGTCCCTTAAGGGTTTATTTTACTTGTCTCGAAACAAGATTTGATTCTTACTGAATACTAGACATTTTCTTTGGTCACATGTCCGATGTGGTTTCAGCATTTCGAGACAATTCCTTTCAAATGATCTCAGTCCTAACAAAGGAAACTGTAATTTGTACGAAAAAAAAATAACGAAATCAGTTGAGTCCTTCTACTGTCTTGTTAGTTTGCTGAAAAATATCGTACCTCTGTTAACTTGTATGCACGGACTTGCACCAATACTTCCGTCCGAGCTATAGAAAGCCCAACAACTACTACGTCACTAAGCTTTAACGATATCGCAGTTTTAATTTCACAAAGTAAAACTATTTAAAATTTCTGGTGAATTTACTAACGTATAACAACATTTTAATTATCTGAGATACAAAATTTAATTTTAGGACAAAGGGAAGTTTTTAATTTCAACTAATTATGTAATGTGATAAGGAAATAGATAATAATGAATTGTTTTGTATCACAAAGGTATTTTGATTTTTATCTTTAACTTAAGATATTTTCTAATATTTGCAGCATTCACCAGAAAATGTAAATAGTTTAACTTTATGTAAACAAAACTGTACTGATGTCATTACTCGGAGGATTAGTGCTGTTTCACCGAATTTCAGTTGTTAGGCTTTCTACATGCAGAGCTGCCAAGTCTCCGGCTTTTTCCGAGAGATTTCCCACAACAATTTTTAGACAGTTTTATTTTGGATTGAATATTTGGACTTATTTTAAAAATAAATTTGTCTGTAGAAATTAGTGGTGGAAAATCTCTCGCAAAAAGCTGGAGATTTGGTAGCTCTGTACATGTAGGAGGTATTACTTGAACATTAGGACGATCATCGGCAGTCGGACAAAGTCGCGTCAGAATTTTAAAGAAAACACTCAACCCCTTTTCAATGATTAACTGCATAACACCCTCTACCGATGTACACTGCTCAAAACAATTAAAGGATATTGTTAGTTTTATATAAAGCAATGGTCTAAGAGAATTTTTTTTTCAGAAAATGGAAGACATGGAAAAATGTAAAATTCACTTTTCAAACTTTGGAGTATGAAAATTTTTAGTTTAACATCAAAAATGACGCTTGAGTGGCAGCGAATGAAATTTGGCCTTCAACTTAATAAAAGATAAAGTGGAAAAGAAGGATCGACATTCCGTAAGTGCTTTGTTTTGCTGAGTGCGATGTCTCAACGAAGGATTTTAACTGAATCTGAAGCTTGGAGAATTGTTGGTCTGTTAGAAAGGGGCCAAACGCAAGTTGAAGTGACAGCAGCCATTGGAGTCGCACAAAGTGTAATATCGAGGATCTGGGACGATTCATAGAAACTGGAAATTCAAGACGAAGACCAGTGCAAGGTCGTAGCTTTGCAACAACGTCTATTGAAGATCGATATTTAACGCTGACGGCTCGGAGACACCGAAATATGAATGCTACTCTTCTTCAACAACAACTTCATTCGGCTACTGGCACAAGAGTTTCAACTCAAACTGTCTGAAACCGACTCCACGCTGCAAGTCTGTATGCTCGCTGACCAGTGGTATGTGTTAGGTTAACAGCAAGGCATCGTAGGACCCGCAGGGAGTGGGCAACAGAGCATTTCAACTGGACGAGAAACGAATGGCGCAATATTCTTTTCTCTGACGAGTCCCGCTTTTCTGTTCATCCTGATAATAGGCGTACTTTCATCTGGAGAGAACGGGATACTAGAGAAAACCCCGCATTCGTGCTGAAAAATGTCAGATTTGCCTGGGGCACACCGATCTCAACATCATTCAGAATGGAATTCTGACCGGTCGCTGATATAGGGATGAGATTCTCAGACCTTTTGTATAGCCCCTTATACTGCAGATAACTTCATTGGATAATTGGAGATAATTTCATGCTAATAGACGACAAACTGCAAGCCACATCGTGAACGCTTGGCAGATGACTTCCTTTCAGAGGAAGGAATCGTACGAATGGAATGGCCAGTTTATTCTCCGGACATGAACTTAATAGAACATGTTTGGGACAATCTAGGGAGACGAATTGCTGGCAGACTACCACCCTCACATACTCTCCGAGAACTGGAAATAGTCCTTGGAGTCTGAAGTGGATCGTGACGTCACAGCTACCTCTTGCTTGCTGAGATTTCTTCCTCTTTCTTTGAATTTTAGTGATGCCACCTGTTATCATACATACGTAAAAACTTCAAGCTGCTTTTAAACTGCGTCCTTCTAGCTTCGGCATTGAACCGTGGGCGTAAGGCAAGCGTTCTAACCACCAGACGGGTTCCACTCGGGATGAAATGACTAAAAATTGAAATGATTGTTGTTTCAATTCAGGAATGGGAACTTTTATGTATCCAAATAAATAAAATTAGACTTTGCCTGTACACTACGTGGCATTGAAAAAATTGCGATTTCTATCAGTTTTAAGCATTTAGGACCCCAGTACAACCGGTGAAAAAAAAAAACAGTTTGTCGGTCGTTTTGTCAGTGACGCATTTTTTATTCGCAGATCACGTGAAACGGACACAAGCGAATGAAATAAAATTGAGTGACATGATAGGTGGTCACTCAACTTAACTATAGGCATCGAATTTTTAAAAAATTCATTAGATTTTGAGATTTTCCGAAAATTGTTCCAAACTGCGTAAATTTTTGTTCGTATATCACCTAATAACGATTAAAGCGAAAGAAATGAAATGATAGGTGATCACTCAACTTTAATTATAGGATTTAAAAATTTTTTCGATTAGATTTTGAGATTTTCCTGAAAATCGTTTCAAACTGCATAAATTTTTGTTTTACTATGCATAAAAACTGCATATAATTTGCAAATGAAGTATATATACTCAAAATATTCAAAAATATCCACTTTTTTATGTAAAATTGTGTACAATCTATATGTTTTTGCAAAACAAGTGCAGACTTCTTCTAGCTGGGCAGGTGCTATAATTTTTGATTATTTATTTAAAAACTGTACTGAATTTGGATAGCTATATAGCTATCGTGCAATAAAGTTAATTTGATAATGTGGAGCGTATTAATAATTATATACTGTACATTATTTGATATATAAGTGTTATACTGCGTTTGAATTTGAATTATAAACCCATCATTCATTACAAGTAAACAGGATTGCTGTTCATTACAACCTAAGTACATAATTATTGATTAAATCGAAGAAAATTCAACATGTGGAGAAAAATGTGTATCGCTGATGTATACCGTACGCATATACAAGCTGTGTCACGTTGCGGCCTGTGCGCCTCTCTTTTTAAATTTTAAATGTGTGCTCACAAATGAAGCGCAAAATTTGAAATGTAATTAAATTAAAAAATAAAAAAAATCCGATGCTAACCTAGTGAAAATTGAGTTAAAATGTGTACAAACGTACAAAAATATGTGAAATTCTGAGAATATCATAAATAAATGTGCGATACCCTTACAGCCTTAGAAAAACATTTAAAAGGTTTTTTTTACGAAGAATTTCAAAAGTATAAATATGTGAATAAACGTTCATAAATGTTCATTTTTTGTTAATATAAATACAATAATGTGGGAAAACCTGTTTAATTGCATAAATATAAATTTTAGAAAACTTGACAAGAAGTTTTCACTTCTGGCGTGCAGTCTTACGACTGACTGGGGTTTTTTTTTATAATTTTAAATCTGCATGAAAAATTTTCCGTTAAAACAACTTTGCATTATTTGCCTATTTCCAAGACGCTCAGAAGGTTAAAGTGCATTGAAAATACATGGTTTTATAGGCTCTCAAAATAGTTCTCAAACATCACTTTCAAAAGAAATTAAAAGCAATTCTTTGATAAAATTCTTTTATTTGCTTGTTTCGTTAGACAGTTGCTTAAATGTAACATAATTAGGTTGGAAACTTTTAAAATTAATACTTTCGGCATGTTTTGTCTTGTTTTTTGAATTACAAGCGATTATAACAGCCTAAATGAAGTACTCCAAATTAATATTTCGTACCTCAACAAAGCAATGAAGTAAGGCTTAGAGGCATCTATTTGTTCCACTCTCCCGCTGTAATATATCTTCCGAAGCGATCTAATTTCATTCGGGTACTTCCGATTTATTTCTATTGGTCGGTCTGAATTTCAGTCTCTTAAGGGTTTATTTTACTTCTTCCAGAACCAGATTTGATTCTTACTGGACATTTTCTTTGGTCACATTACCGCTGTGATTACAGCATTTGGAAACAATTCCGCTCAGACGATATCGGCTCTAACAAAGGAAACTGCAATTCGTGCGAAACATAAAAAGAACGAAATAAAACGGGGTATGTTAGTTTCCCGAATTAGCTCAGAGTTTCTTGTTAGTTTTAATAAAAGCTATCATATCTTCATTCATCTTATGTTTTATTTGGGTAGTTTTTGCATACGCAGCATTTTTCCGCAATTAATTTTTAGAACTCATAACAGATTTTTTTTCTTTACAGTTTACCAGAAAACTGTAAGAACCAGAAAAAGTATTAACTAGAAAACGAGAGTTGAAAAGAGTTTAATATTTTGTCTCAAGTACTTTATTTTGGGTTTGCTATAACTGTCACAAATAAGCATCAATTGCCGCCGTCTTCTAGAGAAGTGGAAGTTGAGCATTTTGACTAGAGATGTATGAGAAATGAGTGCATATTAGTAGTTAGTAGGCTACTGGCGACACCGCCTACATACAGAAAGATTAGACGTCTTCACAGTTTTACTTTCATAAAGTAAAACTATTTAGAATTTCTGGTGACTTTACAATAATTAGAAAATATCTTAAGATAAAAATTAAAATACGAGTACCTTTGTGATACAGAGCAGTTCATTAATTAATTGCGGTTAAAAACTTGCCCGTATATATATATATATATATATATATATATATTTTGTCATGTGTATGAGTTAAGTTTTCTGACAGGGCTACAAAAAATGTCTTCTACATTATGTCCCATGGACGGAAATTCTTGAAAGTGTGCTAGCGTCCAAATGGAGCATTCGATTGGGTGCAAATTGGTTATGTACGTTATAGGTCACGGTCACATGACCTGCATAGATTTTGGTATGTGTAGAGCTGACAACTTGTTCAGGAGTTTGCAAAAAATATTTCTCATGCATTATGATCTACAGATGCAAATCATTTAAAGTGTGCTAGTGTCTAAATGATACATTCCAATAAGTTCAAATAAATATATATATTAGGGTGATTCATAAAATTCGAGTTTTTATTTTTTTGACTCTCAACCCATAATATCATTCTATCTACTAAAATATGAATTGGTTATTAATTTCAGAATTTTTTATTGATATTTAGGGGTCGCTACCAACTCTCAAAGTTTAAAAATTAACTGCAATAACGCCCTTTTGGGTCTACGCGTTTCTTTCTCTTCTCCACTTCCGGTCACCCCTATATCAAGCAAGTACCAATAAATTGAGCACCTCCCACTGCAGGAGGGGGGGGGGAGAAAAAAGAAAAAAAAAGCATTTTATGCGTATGAAATTCCCCAGCTTTAGTTAGCTGGACTGATATTTACAACATAAACAATCCTGCTTCATACCCAGAGATAAAATCATTGAAATCCAAAGTGGTTGTGTTCGCTCGTGAATGCGACTTTCGTTTTTTTTTAGTGTTGTAATATTATTCATATAATGGCTTCAGATGTTATAAAAACAAGAAAAAGAGATGAAATATGGTTGATCGGACACACTTCCTCAGAATTAGTGCAAACAAGATTACCCTCAGTGCAAGAAGTAATGATTTTATTTTTTCACTAAAAAATGTAATGAAAAAAGTAAATAGAGAATCAGCGTCATTAACTGCTGGTGGTGTGATGGCTATATGTGAAAAAGCAAGTATTCCCACCAAGGAAAAGCAACATGTTATCACAAAAATACTCAAATATTTCAAAGAATGGCAGAATTTAAAAGAAAATAAAGAAAATAAGGCAAAGCGTTCAGCAACAATCAAAGAAAAAGAAAACAAGTGGCAATCAAATTTAAATGTTCTGTTTGATATAGCTCACTCTAATGCTCTAAATATAATGAATATTGACGAAGATAAGCAATTTCTTTTGAACCAAAGAAAAATGAACCGTCTTGGACGAATCGGTAAGATTGATAAACAGTATGCTAGAAAACTTGCTAAACAATTAGAAAAAGAAGTTAAGTCGGAAAAAATGAAAGAAAAAGAAAAAGAAGCAATAAATAGACTAACTGAGAAATACGATTTATTGTCATCTTCAGCTACTTCTTCTACAGAGGACAGGAGTGATAGTGACATGAGTCAAAGTCGTCCTAATTCTCCGAAGCCAGGACCTTCTTCAAGCAAAGATTTTTCGATACCAAGGAAACGAGGCCGAAAAACAATCCTAGATTCTAATTTAGCAACTAGTCTCGATGTCGCTAAATTGAGCGACCGGAAAGCAACTGTTGTTTTGACATCTACACTCAAAAGTCTAGGCTGTAATGTATCAGAATACAACGTAAGCTATTCCTCTATACGTCGCCAAAGAATGAATAATAGACTACAGCTTGCTGAATCAATAAAAGCTGATTTCCAACCCCAAATTATACTAACTGTGCCTGGGATGGAAAAATGCTCGAGGACATAACAGGGCATGAAGTAGTAGATCGTCTACCAATCTTGGTATCTGGAAAAGGAGTGGACCAGCTCTTGGCCGTTGCTAAGCTTCCAGATGGCAAAGGAGAAACCATGGCGTCTGCTATTTTCGAGACAATTTCATCATGGAACTTACGTGATAAAATAAGATGTATGTGCTTCGACACAACGGCATCTAATAATGGGCGAATAAACGGAGCCTGTATTCTTTTGGAACAAAAAATGCAAAAAGAATTGATTTGGCTCCCTTGTCGGCATCACATCTTAGAAATCGTACTGGAAGCTGTCGTAGTATCAGCTATTGGACCATCCAGCGGTCCTGAAATTATAAGTTTCAAAAAATTTAAGAGCCGTTGAACAAAAATAAATCAGGAAGACTTCAAAACTGCAATTTTTGAACCATCTACTTGGAATTGCGTTCAAACTGCTGCGACCGATATAATTACTTTTGCTCAGAATCAACTACAACAATTTCAGCCTCGTGACGATTACAGGGAGCTCCTTCATTTAATCATTATCTTTTTAGGAGGGATTCCTGAAAGCGGTATCTCATTCAAAGCCCCTTCTGGAATGCATCGTGCACGTTGGATGGCGAATGCTGTATATGCATTGAAAATGTTTCTATTTAAGCACCAGCTTAAGATCACAATTAAAGAAGCTAAGGCCATTACGGATATCTGCATATTTGTTGTACTTGTCTATGCAAAATACTGGTTTACAGCGCTAGTGTCTTATATGGCACCTGAAAATGACCTGAAGATTTTGAAGGACATAGTTGAGTTCGAAAAACATGATACAGTTTTAGCCAAAGTCGCCGGGAAAAAGATGTTGGGTCATCTTTGGTATCTTTCTGAAGAACTGGTTGCTCTAGCTTTTTTTGATAAGCGAATTTCTAATGAAACAAAACGCAGAATGATTTTAGCACTGAATAACGAAAGTTCGGAAAACAGTCCTAAAAAGGCATCTTTGAGGTATGATGCAATCAAAAATCAAAATATCGAAGATTTCGTTACATCAAATACATTGAAATTTTTCAACACGACTGGTATTTCATGCGAGTTCATACAAAAAGATCCTGAGCTGTGGGAAGAAGAAGAAAGCTACAGGTCAGCTAAAGAAATTGTACAAAACATGAGAGTCGTTATGATATAGCTGAACGAGGTGTTGCTTTGATGGAAGAATACAACAAATTACATACAAACGATGAGGAGCAGAAGCAGTACTTGATGTTGTTAGTTAAGAATTATAGACAGAAAAACCCCAACGTCAATAAGTCAAATTTTATATAACATTTTTTCTTTCTTTCTACTTCGAGGTTTCAACACTGTTATTTAGTATTTTCATTCATAAAACTGTATTCTGATTGTAATAAAATTATTTATTTAAAAATTTATCGTTTTTGCTTCATTTCTCATATTTCAAAATTCGGTAGCGACCCTTAAATATCAATTAAAAATTTAAAAAAAAAATACTAGTATGTTTTCTAGTGGAATAGACCATTTTTAGGGGTTGAGAGTTAAAAAAAAGGGGGGAAAAAATTTTGGGGGTCTTTTATGAATCACCCTAATATATATATTATAGGTCACCGTCACACAGTCTGCCTAAATACTGGTGTTTGTAGAGCATGGATATTTTGTACAGTGCTACAAAATATTCTTATACATTACGGCGCAAATTCTTGAAAGTAGGATAGCATCTATAGTGTGCCTTCAAATACGTGTGTACGTAAATTATAAGTCACTCTCTTACCTACTGTATAGATTTTGGTGTGCGTAGAGCAGGTCTACAAAAAAGCATTCTTATACACTGCGCCCATATACTCAGAAGTGCACTAGCGTCTTAACACTGTATTTGATTACGCTGGACTAAATTTATTTTAACGCTAAATTAAATAAATATTATTTTCTTGAAATAAATGAGGCTTTTATTATTTTTTGTACTTCATAGCATTTTGGTACACTTTTCACAACCAGAAATTTTAAAGGATATTTATAAATAATTTAAAACTGTATTATTAAACTGTATTTTATGTAAACTATTATTTTATGTAATGCTTATTATATTATAGAGATGGGCGGTTCGACTCATTTTACTGATTCGAATCTTGACTCACTCACTACTTCGATGATTCGAATCAGTGATTCGAATCTTGAATCAATAAAACAACTAAAGAAATTTTCCCTCTCTCTGCGCCGAAAGCCGTACTATTTAAACACCCTTCACCCATTCATCGGGTTTCTTCTCCGCTGAGTTCTCGGGCAGTTAGCATCTCTCTCTCCTTGCTCCAGTAAAACTAGTGTTTAAACTGCCCGAAATGAAAATACAGGGGAGCTTCGTATGACCCCCTGGGCCTGTAAGATTAAAAGGTTGAGTTTGGTGTCAAAGTATTCGAAATTTTATGTATCGATGGGGGTCCCAGAGGGGGGGTCGAGAATCAATAAAAACGCGCTCCGATGGATAGTTTCCGAGATATACGTTAATTAATTATGGTAATTAGACTAATTAACCATGATTGAGGCTTAAAAGGACTGCAAACATGTAGAAATTGGCTCTGGGATGGTTTCCAGACTTTGGAGTTGCCGCCGGAGGAGGCTAGTGTTTAAAATGCCCAAATTGAAAATATAGGGGAGCTTCGTATGACCCCCTGGGCCTGTAAGATTAAAAGGTTAAGTTTGGTGTCAAAGCATTCGAAATTTTAAGTATCGGTGGGGTGTTGAGTCTAGGGGGGGTCGAGAATCAATAAAAACGCGCTCCGGTGGATAGGTTCCGAGATATACGTTAATTAATTATGGTAATTAGACTAATAAACCATGGAGCTGTTTTTTCTGCGATGAGAGAAGAAGAAGCTTTCCGAGAGAAAGCAGTAGCAAAAGCATCACAAGCTGGTATTGATCTCAGGATTTTCTTATCGCCGGCCTCAGAGGCGTAGCCAAGGGGGGGGGGGTTAGGGGGTCATAACCCCCCATGAGGAATTTTTTGCCATACAAAATGTATATTCTTCACTACATTATCATACACACGTATACATATATATGAGTTGCAGTAGTCATAACCCCCCCCCATAAAAAAATTCTGGCTACGCCCCTGGCCGGCCTGTATTTTTGCCCTTTATCGAATTCGAGATTTCACTGAAATGAAAATGGGAATATCGGATATTTGATGTTGAAATAAAACCGATATGTCGATTTTTGGCCCAGTCCTACTGAGGGGCTGCTGCCCCCCCCCAAAAAAAAATGGGACCCTTTACTTAGCTTACAATTGAACTTTATCTTTAAATTTGATACCCAGCCCACCCCGAAATAAAATCCTGGCTACGCCACTGTCAATAACACTAACTACGCCACTGCTTTAGGCCCTATTTTGTATTTCTCTGAATTACGAAAGAAAATAAAATCATTCCCCTTAAACGAAAAACAAGGTAAAAAAAAACAAGGAAATCTGCTGCAATAAAGCGAAATGTTATTTTGCTTACTACAAAGTCCTTTTGTGAGAGCGCTTAATACCGCCCCTGTATCCTTCATTAAAAGTGACAAGCACAATCCTAACTTTATTTCATTCTATTTCCCTTCACATGAAAATCCGCCACCATGTAAACTTAACGTTCCGTTTTTTTTTTTTTTTTTTTTTTTTTTTTTTGAGGGTGGGGGCAGGGGGACATATATTAAAGTTAAAAGTAGAAAAGGGATGTTTCATTAAATTTTAAACAAATATTAAATCAGTCAGACAAGTTGGAAGGAGGGATTTTCTTAATTTTTTTTTCGGGGGGGAGATTGACCCCTCTTGCCCTTAGGAAGTAACGCCTATGCCACCCGCCAAAAGCAAACGATGTTCGACGACCCACTCCACACCCACAGACAGATAAAACTTTAAAATCCGACCACCAACCAAGAAATGAAACACCAAAGATTCGAAAAAAAAACTTCAATTAAATGAAACATCCTTTCAACTCTTTTCGACTCCTTTCGACTCTGAGTCGATAGAAGATTCGAAAAAACCCCTCCAATTAAATGAAACATCCTTTCAACTCTTTTCGACTCCTTTCGACTCTGAGTCGATAGAAGATTCGAAAAACTAACGAATCTCAACGATAGTATACAATCACCGAAACAGAGCGAAACACTGAATCAGTAAAGATTCGTTGCTGCACCAACTCAGTGACCAACTCACCCACACCCACTCATTTACTGTTTCAAATCATCTATCAACTCAGAGTCGTAAAGAGTCGAAAGGAGCCGAAAGGAGTCGTAAAGAGTCGAAAAGAGTTGAAAGAGTAAGGGAAAATCCCTGGGAACGGCAAAGGGAAAATAAGTTTTTCTTCCCTTCGCACTTGGAATGTATTTCCCTTGAGGGCTTGAGATTCGAATCAGTAGAGAGTGAGTGTAAAGACTGAGCCACTCAGTACCAAGATTCGAATCACTGATTCGACTCATCGAATCATTGGCCATCTCTATTATATTATTATTTTATGTAAACTATTAAAACTGTATTATGTGCCCTATCACCTCTTAAAGTTTTGTCCAAGATTTTAAATTCACCCTGTATATTGTCTCTTCATGTAAACGTAAATGTAAACTAAAAGGCCTAGTATTCAAAATAATAATGTTTTCTCAAATCATGGTCCCCACTCCGATTTCTTATCTCATATGGGCTACATCCGGCCCGCCGGTCGGATTTCAAACGTCTTATTAGTTTTATCAAACGTTATTAGTTTTAATATTTTCAAACGTCTTTATTAGTTTTAATATTTAAACATCACATATACTTTGAATTCTTGTTATAACTGACTCGACGCCGACAGCTTTGTGCAAAGAATAACCATTATTGAGATAACATCTCATCCTACATTGAATGTAGCTTCACCTCTGCTCTTAAAACCCATATATATAAACTTTGTATTCTTGAAATATATTACCTGCAGTGTCATTTTTGTAAAATTTCTATTTTTTATATCAGTAAAATGCTCTGACTTTATTTAATTTCGAATGTTTAGTTTCTGATACTGTGCAATAAATAATTTTCACTGTGTGCGTGAACTTTTCATTATGAGGGCGAAAGCTTTTCCTCGCACCGCTCTATAATTAGTTTGAGAAAAACATACTTATAACAGACCGTTAAGCAATGTGTGAAGTTACTTTTTTATCAGATATATTTTCCAAATGACGGAAGTTCTAAGTATATTTTTCTTAAACATTAATGACTTATTTCGTGTAACTGTTTTAATACATAGGATTCTCACAACATTAATTCAAATGAGACTAGTTTGTTGATTTTGAAGGACCGACTTTGTAACAAATTTATTTGGGAAAGTGCCAAATTCGATGATTTTTCACGTTCCACTTTACACTGTTTTATGTTTTTAGGATTCTGAAAGTGTCGGGAAAATGAATGGGCATGTGCTTATAAATCTCTACGCTTGGTTTTCATTTAATTACTTTAATTAACTTAATTTCTTCATTGTCTAGAATATTAATTTAAGTAAGGATTACATTGTTATGAAGCAAGAGTCACGTGTGTTTTTTAGAGAGCCTACTTTCTTTTTAAGGAGCTGATGAAAACATATTGCTGACGGTTATCCTTTTTAGAATTTTTATTAGTAGTACTTGCACGCTAATAACTTTTAACATTAAAAAAATATGTTTTCACATATCATCTCCAAAAGAATAAAACGGTAGCGTAAATAACAATTGTTTTTTTTTTCGGAGAAATCCTGCAATAATTGATGAATTGAAACAAACCGTAACTGTAGAAATCTCGTCAATAACACCAAGAAAGAAGAGTGTCAGAAAACTTGGTTTGACGTGTTCATGTTTGCATTCAAAACGGTGACAAACATTTTCAACATTTGTTGTAAAGCAGGCCCAGACTGTCCAGGGTGTCCGACTGTCTGCAGACGGATGGGCCCCTGCCCTCGGTTTTTTTTTTTTGGCCCTCCCTTGGCCCTGAGCTCTTTTCGGCCCTTGGCCCTCCCTGCTGAGGGCGGGTCCCCAAACAGAAAAAAGAAAGAAAATAAAAAAGAGTGCTATACTGATAGCACTTGAATGAAGTTTAACACATAAAAATTTTTTGCAGCTGCAATTGCGCACCAGAAGGCTTAAAAACACAGAACTACATTTGAGAACTACATTTTAAATGTAGTTCTCAAAATTTTTTGAGTGAGAGTTCCCGAATGAACAAGGGATTTAATTAATATGAATGACGCATATTAATTAATGGATCAATATTTAATTAATGCATTAATTATCAGTCATAATTAATAATAATACCATACCTCCCTCATACCCCGAAAGTTAACACATCCTATTATTTATCGGTTGCACAATAACCTCCACCTTCTCTTGAGACGGGCGGGCCCTCCCTCCCAGTCCGGGCCTGGAAAGAATGGCAATGTAAAAAATGTGAATCAAATTCTGTTTTTCAAAAATAAAGTTATCGCATGATTAAGTAACTTTGTGCGTCTCCATTTTTGTTATACCCCACAAATAAAGTTGTAACAGTCCAACAGTGTTGTAAATTATCTTCCACACCACGAAGGTAAATTTATAGGAGGGGACACTTCTCTTAGAAAGTTGGAAACACCGTTGTTGCAAACAGATGGCACTACGCACACTGGGTAACTGCGCATCATCTGCTTCTGAACATCTCAGGTTGTTTATATTTTCATCGAGGCGAAGTAAATGAAGATCTTTGAATTAGTAAAACTTCAAAAAATTAAATATATAGACTTATGAACGTAATATATAATACTGGCTCCAGATATGTTTTAATTACATAATTGACTTATAATTCTATTTCGTAATTAATATAGGCAATAGTTTCGAATCGAAGTGATATTATGTATGTAATGTCTGTTATTATTTTGCCCAAAAGTTGTATTTTAAGAAATATTAGTAAATTTAGAAGAATGTAGTTTGTGTGAATGCAATATTTAAAGTATTTATTTATAATGACGATCATACTCAAATAAGCTGTATTTACATTTATTTCATGCTGCGACAAATTTTAACACAGCTTTAAATTGACGCTAAAAACTCGTATTAAAATATTAAATTCATGCTTCATAAAGAACTCAATGAATTCTAAGCCATTTTCTAATGTAAATATATACCGTGGCAAACGAAAACTTCTTTTCTGTCAGCCACGATATACTCACTCATTAACAAATATAAACTCAATATTTTAATAATTTTAAGGTAGAACTTTTTTTTTCTTTTTTTACTCATTTGTTTCTAAGGCAACCAGGTCAGCAAAAGTGAAAAAATAAATAAAATTTAGTGCTCGCGTTCATAATCTCGTTCACAAGCTAGGTTGGAAAATTTAAAAAATGTAAAATTAGTTATCAGTCAGCACGGGAAATGCTTTATTCTTTTACCGCTAGGATTGCTGCACGTCCCTAGATTTCTAATGTTTACATAATTGAAACTTATTTGGGTACCAAAAATCTAGTATAGCAGCTATGGAGAGTGTCCACTCCTTTAATATATCTCCGTGCCCACACTTAGAAATGTTTAAGGATTAAGCCCAGGCACTGGTTTGTAAAAGACATTGAATACTAGTAGATGGATGAAGTGTGAAGTCCAAGGTTCTGGCATACCGAGCAGCTTTCTATCTAATGGTCTGGAATTTTTGGCGATTTTCTCCATAGGTAACGCGAATATACGTTAAAGCGTTTAAGAAGTCCCCCTCCCAAGGCATATATCACTTTGGCATATAGCTGCAGTGCGCTTTGCCTGAACAAAACAAAACAGCATAAAGGGCTGAAATTGCATAGGGTATATATTACACCGCTCCTTAAAAGTTATATGTTTTCTGTTCTCTTGAAAGGAATTGCTAAAATTCCTCACTATACTTCTTTTTACTTGCTTTAGTATTCCACACTATTGAAAAAAAATCTTTAATAATGGTAACTTCTTATTAAGAAAGTTATTTACCGATGGTTTTACTGGAGAAGGTCTATAATAACAAAAAATACCTCAATAAAGCTAAATTTCGGTATCTCACGGTAAAAAGCATTAATCTGATTTATACTGCCTCCCAAATTAACAATGAGCATTTTTCCAAGATCAGCAATATTACTTTTTTATTTCCACGCAGGCGCGTTTCAGGTTTATTCCCTTGGTTGAACATTAGTTTCGCACGGACTGCCTTCACAGTTGCTTTCTTTCTGTTTCTGGAAATTTTTTCTTAAGAAAAAAGCAATAGAGATAAACGCTAGTGATTTTTTTGTTGATTTAGAGTCGCTATATATTAGCCTATCACAGGAGCTGCTACTGGGATTAAGTCAATAGGGAGAAAATTTATTGCTCGTTTTACAGCGGACATATTTTTTGCATGGCTAGATGCAATTTTTGCACTTGCTGGAATTTTTTTTTTCACTGAATCAATTTACTAAACGTAAAAAACGATTATTCTTAGATGTCGTAAATGGAAAATTTGATAATATTTTTATACGAGCTGTATTAACTTTTATCTTGAATGTTTTTTTTTTCTTCGTACGTCAATGATATTCATGCTACTTCTAACATAAAACTTCTAGGGGTATTAAGATTTAATTCAATTAAAATTGTTTTGTGTTTGCTCCTCAAGATTTTACCAGTGATTATTGAATTCATGAACGCACAAACTTTTTTTTCTTTTCCTTAATTGGAGGCATACATTTTTTTCTGCATTTTCTATAAGATACTATGCAAATAAGAACAAATTAAAACATTTGATCAAAAACAATACAAGTAAGTTAAAGTATTATACAAACAATTTCAAAAGCAAATCACTAAGAGACGTGCTAACCTAAGCAATATCTTAAGTTCTAATTATCGCTGGAAAAAGCTGATAAGATGTGTATTGAATCCATAATGTTTTCTTTCTTTTATTCCACAGAGATTTTCATTTTGAAGAGACTCTCCTGCATAATAATTTTTTACTTAACTTTGAAATTTACAATACAAACCATTAATTGTTAATGACGATTAAATTTTCAGCAGAGCATCGTTTACTTTTGGTGTGTAGAATTAATATTTATTCCGTTTCTAGGAAGGAGAACATGATCAATTCGAAGAATGGTGGAATCTAATATACAGTCTCTAAAGTTTTGTTTCTTTAACTGAATTTGTTGACAATTTCAGAACTACTTTCGAAATTGAATCAAAACTTACTTCTTGGGGTAATAATTTATAATTAATATGAAAAAACTACAATACTTAAAAAGACTCAAGGTTATTTTTAGGCTTTCATGGTTGCTTTTTGAAATAAAGTTCAATGAGACAAATTCAAGTTTTTTAAAGTCATTGTTGAAGAATATTGCTGCAATTGCCCAATTTTATCAGGTTGTAACGAAAGTTTTACGCCATATCTGCCTGAAAAACTAACTTCTAACTCCTTAGATAACTGATTTTGAACTTTCGGTCCCAAACCTGCACAGTGTCACATGATACAACAATAGTACTTAAAGCTGTACTCATAATTTGTTGATATTATGTAGCTGACTTTTTGCAACACAAATTGAAGTAAATGATGGTGCTAATCCTCTAGAGTGATAGTTCCATTTGGGACACCTTATACTTAATGATAACTATATTTTTTACAGATTTCACAACACAGTGTTATAAAGTAAGCCTCTTTCTTTCAAATGCCAAAAATCGTTTGACAAAATATGAGCAAATACGCCAACGCGAACTGTGTGCTGACGATGTTTGCGGTGGCGGGAAACTTTCGTTACAACCTAATACTACGGTGATCCTTCTCTGGGGCAGTAAACTTTAGTTTTACTAAAAATTGGTCGCTGAAAGAAGTAGTTTCCTCAGTGAAGGACAGTTTAAACTATAAAATGTGTCCAAAAAACTATCTAAATTTTAAATATCTAGTGACAAAGTAGACAAAATTTAATTAGTAACACAAAATTGTATTAATAATTTTAACTAAAATCGCATTGTTTGAAAAAAAATGGATGACTTTTAAACAAATATTTTTGTAATTTTTTTATTTTAATATGAATGGAAAATATGAACGGGAATTTTATTTTAATATGAATGGGATTATTTTAATATAAATAGGAATTATAATGAAAATAATGTGCAACATTTTATATTCATACACGGATAGGCATAAATGTAAAATAAAAATATGAAATGATAATTTCGATCGTAAAGAAAATTTAGTCGATCAAAGAAGGACAAATCATCATTAAGTCAAACGAAAAGTCTACCTTCTCAAATCAAAGTTAAAAAAGTGATCGTCTGAAACAGTTTTAACCTAACTGCAAAATATTGCATTAATTCCAAAAGCTTTCTTTAGTTATTACTACAGTAGCTCATTAATAGGATAAATTAATTCTCAACTATCTTTTCAATGACTGTTCCTAATAATTGCCAGAGATTTTACTCACATGCATTTAATAAAAAAATCATAGTAATAAATAGCCTAACTGTATAACTTACTGACAGAAACAATGACATAAATGGAATATGTTTGCGTTTGCACAAAGTTGAGTTATATCCGGCCATACTAGTTTTAACTGATAAAATATTACATCTCTAAATCAACGAAGTCACATGCGTATATCTCAGAAGTCTACAACATCATAAAAGAAGGAAATGAGTAAATGGATACAGAAAAGTTACACAAGGAATGCTCAATTAATGAAGTAGAGTATAATGTAGTATATCATGGGCTCTCAATCTGAAACAAAGGAAAAAGACAGAAACTATATTGTTCAGTTTTTAAAAAGAAGTATATACTATTTATGTTAGAAAAGCAATAAATGGGACTGATAGCATTAGATAAGGAGGATAGCTGGGTCTGATATGATGGGACTGTGATAGCTGGGTCAGATATGTTGAAGATACTTTCGTTATAGTGGATTTCAATTGTGATACTTCTAATCATAATAGCACACATAAAAAGATACTTATCAAACAGTACGATCGTTTCGGCAGAAAGAATTTTCCTTCTTCTTCAGCTGCCAACACAGTGAGTCGCAAACTAGTGGGGACTGAAAGATTCCCTGTCTGAAAGTTTTTCCCGTATACCTCTTCACTGTTTTTTGCTATTTCTGTATGGACGCATCTTTGTTTAATCATTTTTCCCGTTTAGGTATGGAACGTTCTCGTTTCTTGAAACATTTATGTTGTCTCGCTGGATGCAAACGCAGCAATGTCATTCTTAATTTTAATGACATTAAGTGCAATATTCACGGTTCTTTTCGTGTTGATAAGGCTTTGAAGAGGTCTAAGCGGGCGGTTTTACGCGCATTTATCGAAGATGTTCAATATAAAATTTCAATTCTTGAATCAGAACTTAATGATCTCCATTTACCTTTGAATAATTGTTATGTTGCATTTGCTCACAGGGAAAAACGTAATTTTGCTTACGTTGGACAACGTCCAATTTCACACAGAGCTACTTTGCATAATAAATTCCAAGATCTTTATCCAGTTAGGTCTTCCCTCGGTTCTGCCACTCCTCTTGTCCAGGACACTGTTGTTCATTTATCTTCACATTCTTTAACCGATTCTTAAATAGATGTTCTTAGTTTGGGTTTGGATTTTTCTCGCGTTAGTAACGTTTCGGTTTCTAAAGTAATAGCTTCTATGGAAATTTTTTTTTAAATAGTAAACTCTCTTCTAACGAACTATACGATGTCTTATTGCCAATACTGTCCTTCGAATAATATGCACGACAAATCTAACCTTTCATGTTTTTAAAATCTGCTTTCAAAGAACTTAACTCTTACCTTAATTTACTCATTACTAAAATTGATAAAGGTGGTCAGACTGCTTTACTTGATAAATCTTCTTGTGTTGACAGTATTAATGACACGATAACCACTTGTCCTTATACTAAATTAAATTCTGACCCTGCTAACAGTCAACTTTCTGAAATTAAACCCACTGTTGTCCTCTGTAATCTTAAAAGGATCAAACTAAACGTTATATCATTCCTTATATTGCTAATTGTGCTCATTTCTATGCTCTTTCTAAAATTCATAAGCCTTCTATTGCCTTTCGCCCTATTGTTTCTAATATTGGTACTGCTTATAGCCTTTGAACGCTTCCTTCAGCATACTCTATCACCTTTGACTGCTAGCAGTGGCGTAGCGAGAAATTTTTCGTGGTTAAGGGGAGGGGGTGGTTACGACCACTGCAACTCAAATAATATGTATACGTGTGTGTGATTAGAGAATGAAGAAAATAGATTTTGTATACATTTGTAAGACAAAACAATTCCTAACCCCCCGTGGCTACGTCACTGACTGCTAGTAATACTCACACTGTTAAAAACTGTAATGAGTTTTCTAATAAAGGTAAACTTCTTTCTCCCACTAATTGTAAAAGGCTTTATCTTAATGTTAATTCTTTATTTACTAATGTTTCTGCCTCACCATGGCACTGTGATTATGTCACTGAAAATGATAGATGGCCGAAGTGTGAAGGTCCCGGGTTCGGGTTCCATCTCGTGGCTGTCGATCTAACGGTCTGGAGTTTTGATAGGTATTTCTCCAGATGTAACGTGAATACGCGTTAAACCCCTTAGAAAGTCTTCCAGCCAAGGCATATCCCATCCTTGGCAGATCGCCCTAGTGTAGCGTCGCCTTAATCAAACAAATCACTAATGTTTCTATCCAAAGTGTGATTGACTGTTTGGAAAAGCGTTTACGCGAGTTTCACTATTCTTATACCGAAATTAATGAGTTTCTTTCTTTAGAAAACGTTTCTGTTAAACAAACAGCTTTCAGTTTTAATGGTTCATTCTATAAACAAACCGAGGGTCTTTCTATGGGTAATCCACGATAACCTCTTTTATGCGATAGTTATATGCATTTCTTTGAAGAGAAGCTCTTCAAAGTCTTTAATATTTCGTGCTGGGTCAGATATGTTGAAGATACTTCCGTTCTAGTGGATTGCAATTGTGATACTTCTAATTTACTAAAATTATATATCTGAAAAAAGATTGTGAACATCAATAATATGAACTACAAAATTTGCTATTGCAAGTCATTTTCACTTGCAATAGCTAATTTTGTCACGCAAATGATTAACTTTATTGACTCTCGGAAATAAAAATGGAGCTAAAAAGAGCGGAAAGTTGCTTAAAAATGAGGGAACGGGTGGATTTTCAGATTTTTAAAGGAGAGCAGATTGTTTTGTATATTTTTATACATAATTATGAAAAATTTCAAGCGGATCTTACATACGGAGCAGATGTTATTAGGTTTTTTGAGATTAACTGAGCAAACTTTATGCAATAATGACGAAAAAAGTGTTATCTTGGAGTCCAGGGTCAGCGTAACTGTATTGTAGGATGATACGTTTTAAAGAATAATTTCCCATAGAACGCAATTTATTGGGAATATTTTGGCTATATATAGTTTTTTTTAGAAAACTATAAATGGTACCTAGACCATTTTCAATAGGGTGCATGGTACAGTATATAAGAATAACATATTTAAGTTTGGTCGAAATCGATACATATTTACGGGAGTTAGAGCACGGACGCACGGACGGACAGACAAACCTAAATCATAAACACTTTTCAACTTTGTTGGCAAGTGTTAAAAATGAGTTTTTAAATAGAAAGAAAAATTAATTTTTTAACCTTTCATGGAGAAAAGCTATAATACCACCAAAAAATTAACTTATATTTTAAAATATTTATCTATTAACACTGGCGTCCATATCAGATATTTAATTATCTGAGATAGATCAGCTGTTTAAAATCTTTAATATTGTGCCCCCTAAGACGGGATAGCCTATAAGGGCTCCCTTCTGCTACATTCTTCAACATATGCATACAGTTTTTTATTCTTCAGCAATAGACATTTAGTTGAATTTGCTACAAAATAATGTTATCGTTAAAGTTTGATTGAACGTTTTAAGCGAAAATATATGTTTTGGTGTAAAAATGAGAATAAATAAGATGATTTCTTAAAACATGGATTATCATTTGCTACTTGCCTGTTTTTCTCGCGTCCCTACCGTTTTTCTCCTCCCAAGAGGGGGGAGGGGGGGTACACGCCTTACAGATGACGTTCGCGTGCCCCCGAAGACATCTTATGCAACAAAATACGTCTGCAAGAAAGTGTTTCATAAGTGATACACTTGGAGTAATTCTACAAGGTACGAAAGTATTCATCATTAAGAAAGAATATGAGTGTAATTCGATTAAATCAGCACTATTATTTTCCTTCTACTAATATCTCATTTTTCTCTTTCGTTTCTGAGAAACAGTCTAATATCTCGAGCAGAGATGCTTATTGAACGAGCAACTAATAATACATTACATGATAAATAATAATCTTACATGTTCCTAAGCTATCTACTGAAGATTTTCCAGTAATCTTTCCTCATACAGAACCATCGTTTGGACGATTTCCAGAAGTTGGATGCAGAGATAATCCTATTTGCACACATTGTCTAGTGTTCTGTGTATTTAGAGAAATTTCAGGAAAAAATAAATATTAGTAGATACTCTTTAGCTTAAATCTTTTGTGTAATATCTATTTAATTAATTTTGAATATCTCTCAGATAGACTTATTTAGAAAATTTTACTATATTAGGTATACCGGAAAGTAATGTCCTTCTTCTATTACATAAAATTAACAAATTTTTATTAAAAAGTTTTCAACTTCACACAAGCTGTCCCTAAACAAAGGAGTCATATTTTTTTTTTAATTTTTAAGCGAGAATTTTATCGATAGTATTTTTTTTTCTTTCAAGAAAAATGGCAAAACTTCCACTCCCCCTCTTTTTTTTTCACGTCTGCCCTCCTGGGAGAATAGTCGAAATTTTCTGAAATTAATATTTAAGTATTCGTGAATGCTGTATTTTACATAAAGAATTTTATGGATAGCCTTTTTTTTCTTTGTGATCACTCGGGATATGTGAAAGAGCGGTTTGACCCTTTATCCCTCGTGGGCTACGAATTTTAGAACACGCTTTGTAATCTAGCATCCATGTTAAAAATTTCGCCTACATGCCAATTTCGTATTATTAGCTCAAGTAGTTTTGGCTAAACGAAATACTGACCTATGAAAAAATGGAATTATTTTCCGATACACCTATACTTTGCATACTTACTTAATATTATTAGCACTAGAAGACAAATCCCGTTGCAATTACAAAGGGCGCTAAAAAAATATTTGACAAAAATATGTCTACATAACACTTAGAGCATTTGATCTTTCTCCACTTAAAACCATAACTCTAAATTCTATTTTTATTATCGTAGTTACCAAAGAGGTATTGTTGCCACATAAGTTGTTAAATTGTTCTAAATTCAGGGCTTCATGCAGACGATAATCTGGATGATTTCGAGTAGCTTTTACAAACGAAATATTTTACTGCATTAGAGAGAGCAATTTGCTGAAGTTTAAAATCGAGGAACGGATGGATTTTCAGGTATATATAGCACCACATTTCCCCCCTCCTCTTTATATTTTTAACGTATTCTTGTTAATTTGCAATCCAATCGATCCAGTGGTGTAAATTTGACTACATTTTTTCGAGTAAAACTTTTCATTAATCGCAAAAATTGCCTATCATTTGGATGATAACGTAATTGTGACAGCTTTTACCTTTTCTACACCAATCAAGCAATTTGCTTCCAGGGCTGGCCCATGGGATTACGAATGTAGGCGATCGCCTAAGGCCTCGCTCATGGGCCATTTTTTTTGCTATCATATTAGAACGAGTTTGGTAGATGGCTGCGATATATCCCGAAAAAGTCGGAGAAATAAAACTAATATGTACTAGCAGTAACTTACATTAGACATGATAGAAAAGAGGCTCCGCTCTTGCTCTTCAACTGGCGCCCCGCAAGCCCCTCGGGCCGGCCCTGTTCATGCAGTTAAAAATGGCTAAATATTGATAAAAATCGGGAAACTGGTGGATTTAAGTAACGCTGATTATTTCTATATTTTTTTACATAACTAAGAAAAGTTTCAAGTTGCAACGCTGTGGATTTCATTACGTGTTTCCAGCATAATTTTTTAATCTTTTTGAAGTAATGGTGGTGAAATTTTTATTCTAAAGTGATGCAACCGGAATTATGACAGAGTCAGTGAGTCAGTAATCAGCGTAACCATAAGGTCTTGCCCTATGAAAAAAGAACAATTATTATTTGCTTGTATCAGACAGACTAAGTGATGAAACAAGTTAGACTCACATCACACATTTAATAAACAGACATATTTAAAAGGTATATAATTATTTTACCATTTATTTTTAATTTCAGAATTTTTGCAAACTTTTATAGTATCCTGGTTACAAAGATTTTGTTAGAAATTCTATTTGATTATAGCGCTTTATTGGAACCATTACAGGATTGTTTTATGTGTGCTTTTTCACAAAAGTTTTTATTTATTTTAACTTAACATCAGTATTTTGAGTGGTTTTTTTTCTGCTGATAAAGTTATGTTCATTAACTGGTAAATGTAACAACACCCATTATCATAAACCACTAGGGAATAAAAGCCTTAATCCAAAGGGTATGAAAAGGTCAACAAAAAAAAACTAATTACATAGCTAAAATTTGTATTTTGCACATTTTTCTAGTAAATTAAATAAAATCAATCGCATTTTCCAAGCTTAATGTTTAAATCTATACATATAATAAAAGAGAGAGTCTGTCTGTCTGTCACCAAACTCTGCAGGGGGGTTCCCAAGCATCCCGGAGTTTGCACCTCGGGCGTAGTTTTTTAATTTTTGAATTAGTTTTTGAATTATTTTATATTTTACGTTATTTCCGACCGTTTTCTTTCTTTGCCCTCTGAAAAAAAAAGGCTTCCGATCGTCCGAGAAAAAAAAATAATTACACGATCGGAAAGAGAAAAGAGTTTTCTTTCTAAAGAGACCTTCATTTTTGAATTAGCTACATTTGCTGATTTTTGATAAATAAAAATCAACAACCCTTTTCTCCGGCAAATTCGGGTGAATTTCAGAACTAGGAGCCTATCTCAGCTCGCATCTTAAAAGCTATGGAATATTTCGACTAAAGAAAAATATACTGCTATGGACAAACTGCTCAGCTTTCGTTTAAAAAAATCAAGCGTCTAGGATAAATTTTTGATCAGCTAAAAAATTAATTAGTAAAACCCCTACGAAAATAATTTGAAACCTCCGAAGACAGAAGAAGGGATTTTTCGACTAGCATCACGAGACATCAAAATGAAGAACCAGAGAGGGAATAATTCTTTTCTCCGGAGAGTGTGTGGGAGAGGTCCGAAAAAAAAAAATAATAAACACCCTTCTGTTTTTTTTTCTTTATCACTTTCCCAGAATTCTTTCCAAGGGGCCGTCGGCCGGGGCCTTCGCAATTAGTAACGGGCCTGCGCGTGTATTTTGATGAGCCATCCAAAGAGGCCTACGGATGCTCGAGTCTTCACGTATACATCAGGCATTTCTTAACCTTCCCAGTGCTTTCAAACGTTATCTAATATAGTTTTAAGTAGTAATTGTGTTACTAATTCAAGTACGAACTCATGATTAATTTGTTTGCTATGATACATATTGACATAAATAGATGCATATAATTTGAAGGAAAAACAAAGTAGCGCTTACTCTCATGATTCACGATTGCTTATTTTAGTTTCACAAGTGGATATTTAATATACTTTAAAATAACTAAATACACAAGACATTTTTATAATGAATATTTCATGAACGTAGTCGTATTTCTTATGTTATTTTAAACAATTCAAGATTAATCTTTAACAAATTATGTATTAAAGCGCATTTCAGTGTTTTCGGGATATCCTGTATCATAGGCGCACCCACGGGGAGGGCTATGGGGGCTCAATCCCCCCCTAAAGGTGGAAAGTTTGAAGTGAAACCTTTAAAAAATGAAAATTGTCACTAATGAATTATTACTATTATTATTATTTATTGTCTTCAAATTATTTCTAAAGTATTTTTTACCTAAAAAGATGTTAGTTTTTAAATAAATACTTACAAAGAGTTTATGAAACACTGTTAAAGTCAGTTACAATATCACTGAAAAGATCAGATAATTATTTATTATTCTATAATGAGTTTTTGCTTGTGGGCTTGTGTTGTATGGGCAAATCAAGTGGTACAGAATATTTTGACGTTATAAGAGGGTTGTAACTATTATCGATCTCACTATAACCGAGTTCAGCAGTATTTTCAGCTCAGCCCCCACCTAAACTGAAATCCTGGGTGCGCCACTGTCCTGTATATTGGAGAAAATTGATAAAATACGCTCGATAGCGCGATCCCTGAATTAATTATTCTTTAATAAAGACATTTCATGTAGTATATATTATTCTTTTGTCGCTTTCTCAATCGAACTTTGGAATTGAGCAAGCATAATAAACGCTTGTACAAAATATTAACTACATTTGAAGTTTCTGTATAAACGGGCAAAAATCAATAATTTATAATTTACTGTATTTCTGCACTGTACCAGATGTAAGTCTGAATCACATAATCAAGGCATATATAACTGATAAATAACATTTTCAACTGGCAAAATTAAATTGTCTAAATAGTATCACAACGTGATGCTTATTTACAAGAATAAAAACTACTCAAGTAAGTAATACGCGATTTCTGATTAAAATAATTTATTTATAAATAACACATGAGTAATTATTCACTAAACATGATTTACATACATATTTTTAGAATTTTTAAATACATTATAAAAGTGTTCACGTACCTTTACATGCAGAGCAAAATGTTTGAATTTTAGGATAAATTTTCATGAAAGAAAATGGCGCAAGATTCACAAAACGATTACCTACATCTAAAGTTCTTTAGTACGACAAAGGTATAAAAAATTGTTTTAAAATAATAAAATAATATAACATTTATAATACTTAGAATAATAAAATAGAACACTGTGACTGGGGGAAAACAGGCCTCAATGATAAACTCATTTTTAGTGATGGCAACTCATACGCAGGCCCGTTGCTAATAACGACGGCCCCGCGTCGGCGGACCAGATAGTTGCCAAAGACGGCCGCTCACTGTAGAGTGTAAAAACAATCCACAGGTCGCACAGACGTTCGCAAAGCGGCCCGGGAGCCGTAGGTTGCACATTTCGGTCTCGAAGCAGCCCGTGGCAGACCGAATGGTCACCGAAGGCGGTTGCTAACTGCAATTTTTAATTTGGCCGCGAAGCGGCTGTCGACGGTCAAAACTGGTCGCCCAAGGCGGTTAGTACTAAATAAATATTGGGTAAGTGCATCGCTAACTGGCACTATGCTTCATAGTTCATTATAATAACATTCAATCTGAAAACTTTAATCAGATTCCATCTAGTGACAGTAGACATTTAAAATTGAAGATAATTGTCAAAGAACAAAGTGATGAGATAAATGAACAAATAATCTAACAAAATTTAACTATCGGAAAATACATAAATCGGTTAAACCAAAATCATCAACAAGTCGCGTTTAACAAATATTCCAATTGTAAATAACTTACAAACCCTTCAAAAGTTTTATAAACGGAAACTAAACTATAAGCCGCGCCACCATAACTTTCTGAACAAACATTCATCTTCTTTTCAGACCGTTTACGAAACCTTAAACCAATGCGATTAGTGAATTATTTGAGCTTTACTTATTTGCACTTCAACTGGATACATTTACCACTTAACTCAGCAAGCATATTTTTCGTCGTATAACGGCAGGTTGGCCATTCAAGAAGTAATGGCCACCATTAAGGCGGAATGAGACAGATCATCCTTTATTTTTCGCTGCCGCATCAATGGCAGCACTTATGTGAATTTCAGAATTCCTTTTAAGTGTCCATTTGCATGATGGTACTTCATATGTATATACTGTCGGAAATTTATTTATTCAGCGCAGATTTTATTCCGGTGGAGGGCATTCTTCGGAGAAGATTTCAGAGTTTTGTGCGCTCCGAGAACTTTAATTGAGTTGTGGAGTGGTGAGGATGATATTATTTTAATTAATACTTAGAAGACGTCAAGAGATTCTTCCCAACTAATGATTGACGTTTTATTACCATGAACAGAGACAGAAAATTAAAATTATAGTATCAGTCATAAACCGTTTAACTAACTAAACATTCTCAATAATGCCACAGTTACCCAAAAATTTATCCCCCCAAAAAGCATGAAGCAAAAAATTAACAGTGACGATAAATCCTGTCAAACTCATCGATTATAAAATGTTTTTTGTCTTATCTGCTATATGTTCACCTTATAGGAGGTCCTACTTCTGACGCCCGGTTCCTATGCAGGGATGGACGAATTGACGCGCAAGTCGGGAGTCGAGCCTGAATCCAAAGTGTATGTGGTGCGCTAGCCATCATACAACATGGTGGTGGCATAACAAATAAATAGAAGGCTGAATCCAAAGTGTATGTGTTGCGCTAATCATCATGCAACATGGTGGTGGCATAACAAATAAATAGAAGGCCGAATCCAAAGTGTATGTGGTGCGCTAACCATCATACAACATGGTGGCATAACAAATAAATAGAAGGCTTTTTTTCAAATATTACTTATATGGAGAAATTTATAGGTGCTATTTTTTATATCTATAGTTTAAAAAAATATTACAACACCTGCAATTAATTTACGAGCATTGATATGCAAGTAACATACAGATGTGATCATCCTATAGAATAATACTTCCCAAGAATTCTACTGCCAAGGACAGGTCAACGTTTAATAATTTTACCGCTGCCCGCTGAGAGGGGGACTTTGATCTGATTTGAGAGTTCGGTTGATTGAGACACTTAGCTAGGAGGCTGTCTTCTCGATTGTTCCGAAGAGAGAAGGGGACATTGATTGTTTATATTTTAGATTGCTATAATTTAATAATATTAATTTAATTGTAAATAAGCGTACCTTCAAAATAAAATACAGTTACACCAAAAACTGAATATAGTGATTTAACAGTTTAAATCACTTGAATGCTAAATCAAAGAAAACCCAGAGCTTGTTTCTTTGCAACGAGACGGTTTTATCTGGGGTTAATAGAAGACAATGACACCCGAAATGTGTTGTTTACGCCTTGTTTATTCTGTTGTTTTGTTTTGGTTGCCGTCACAGCAAAAAAAAATCCAGCTTCACACAGACAGGTTGTGGGAAATGGCAATTATTTTCAGTTTTATGACTGCACTTTTAATTTATAATCTTGAAATGTATAAACAGTAAACTAATTTAAAATATTTACAAGAGTCCTTCTGTACAAAGGTATAAATTAGCACAAACCCGAAAAAGTTGCTCAAACGTGAGAGAAATACATCACAGTAAATAAAATGGAAATAACTGAAGCGGCCCGATACCATTTGATCCACAGACTTGTACTGGTCCACGGACCAGTGGTTCGGGACCATTGCTGTAGAGCTACAGATAGGCGTTAAGTGAAGTATCTTGTAATACATGCTTTTGGAAGCAAATTAATCAAAAATATTTTTTTTTCATTTTCATGGAACATACATATTTTTAGACGGTATGACAAATGACCGAAATATTTTTCTGCTAAGGCAGGTTACAATTGAAAAGAAATGTAATTCAATGAACGGAAACATGTCCTTTCAAGACAAATTTTTCTTTTATATCAATTCCATCAACTGATAAAATATTAATACATGGATGAATAAAATTATTAAAATTATGTCAGCTGTGCAGTTTTCCTTGCTTTAAGAAATTCTTAACGAACAAAATATTCCTTTAAATGAAACTGGCAACGTTTTGAAAATAAATAGAAGGTACTTGTTAGTAAAACAACTATTAGCATTCAATCGCTCAGCAACTGTGATATACATCCCCAAGATGGGGTAATGGTGAAATTTCGCGAGAACGCTTGCATTCCTATAAACATTTGCAGCTCTAAAGCATAGATGCGATCTTAAAGTAATCCTAAAGTATTACGTAATAAAGTTCCCAGCGAACTCCGTGGTCCATATAACCCACAATTACCAATAACTTTTTTCAAAAATAATAATTCATTATCGACCCTCTATCAATAAACCCTTTGAATATTATAGACCCTTTTTAACCCTTGCTCCTCTCCGTGTCCTTGCCGTGAGCACACAAAACTCTGACGTTTTAACTGTTGTCAGACACGAAGAATAAATTTGATTTCTATAAAAAATGCTTAAGGGTGACATAGTGAAACGAGAATCCTTTCCATTTTAGCACTTAATTTCCCGTAAAAATTTTCAATTAGTTGTAAAATTGTCAGGATTATTTTTAAAAGCAATGACATCTGCTGAAAACTGGAAGAATACGATGGAAATACGTTGATATAGAAGAACAACTGGATAGACTGTCCAATGCTATGCATATCAATATGTAGAGAAATATAATCGTGCCCTAATATAAAAGGCAAGTAATATATAAAAAATTAAGTCAATTCCTACTTAGGTCAACACAGAAAAATTTTATTTTAGTTACTTTTTATGAAATTAATTAAATTTAATTAATGAATTAATATTTGAAAAACTTGTATTAACATCCAGTGTCATCCACTACAAGTTTTAAAAAAATGTATTTGAACTTGAGTGGATGAATAAAAAGCATTTTATTAACGATTGAAAATTTGAACAAGATATATAAATATATGTAGGGAGAGTGGGAACACATTGTAGTAATTGAAAAAAAAAAGAGACGCACAGTTAGATGTTACAATAGTTCTAAATACAAAATTTCAACATTCTACGGTTAACAGTTCTAGAGTTAGGCGAAATGTGAAATTATTTTTGGCGCCAAGTTTAGCGATATTTCGACAAAACTCACCAAGGTCGACGAAAAAAAGGCGAAATTTTGGGCATGGACCAAACAATGACCGACTATCTCCAAATTCGGATATATTTTGCCAAAACTTGCCCATTACGAAGACAAATGGCGATATTTTGGGCATGGACCAAATGCTGACTATTGCCAAATTTAGCGACTTTTGCAAAATTCGCGAATGTTGAGGACAAATGGCGAGATTATGGGCATGGACCAAACATTAATGTATTGAAATTCTTTTGGGTGGTCCTGTGAATAAACTCTCCAGTACATTGGAACTAAAAATCGAGATTCACAACTAGATGTTACAACAATCATACGTTAGATATGAAATTTCAACATTCTACGACTAATAGTTTTTGAGATTTGAGAGTTAAATACATACACACATACACCAAAAGTCACCAAGCTTGGCGACTTTGGCATAATTATTGAAGGAGGCACTTGACGGTAGTTGGACCATTACCTAACTATAGGGAAGGACGGTATTGTGCTTGAAATGGATGAATGTCCCTAAAACTGTCATTGACCGTAATGTGTTGGAAATCTTTTGAGTGTTCCTGTAGCAGACATATAAATGATAAAGATACTTTTTTCGATGGAAAAATTAATTTTGTTACCCTTAGCAGAATATATCACTTCTGAGTGGTTTGAAATAGCCTAATACTTCCAAACTACGCTTTAATGAATTTCTGCCCATAGAGAGTAATGTATTTAGAAGCTTTTCGGCGATACTGTAAATAAATTATCCAGTCGATTGGGACCAAAACTGTATTAACATCCAGTGCCATTCACTACAAGTTAAAAAAAATGTATTTGAACTTGAGTGGATGAATAAAAAAGTATTTTATTAAGGACTGAAAATTTGAACAAGATATATATAGGGAGAGTGCGAACTAATAGTAGGAATTTGAATAACTGCAATGATGTTTCAGTCATGGTATTGTACATTAAGGCAAAACTATCGAGGATTATCTGCCTAAAGAGGCGGAGGACTGTTTGAAGGGCTCTAGCACGTTTCTGTATCCCGTTTGTGTAAAAGTCAAAAACCACAAATTACATAATAAATTAGGAATATTCAATATCTAGATTATTTTCCTCATAAATTTCAAAATATTCAATTTGGAGTCAAAGAGCAAGTAAACGTTATCAATTCCTCGTCGGTAAAAATAACGTTGTCCGAAATCCCCGTAAGAGGAATTGTCCTCTCGAGAAAAATCACCAAAAAAAGAATCGGCGGAACCGTCCTATGGGGGGAAATTGATGAGGAAAATTTTCGGCGGATTTTTCTACACTGCGGTGCAATTGGGTAGTGGATTAATAGAGTACAAAATATTACACACTCAAAGGAATAAAAACAGCGAGTAGACATTTTCACCGCCCCGTTTTTTCGACCGCCTTTGTGCAATGTAGGCATTCTAGGACTGGTCCTGTTTCGAAATTACACGAAATCGGATGCCATTAATTTGCGAAAAATTACAAAAAGCCTAATAGAGTACGAAGTATTACACACTCGACGTAATAAAATCAGCGAGTAGACATTTTCACCGCTCCGTTCTTCCACCGCCTTTGTGCAATGTACGCATGGCAGAACTGGCCCTGTTTCGAAATTACACAAAATCGGATGCCATTAATTTGCAAAAGATTACAAAAGGCGATGAGCGAATAGAAAGTCACACTAAATAGGTGATAGGGAAGATCTGTACGAAAACTACCTAAAAGGTCTACCTCACTTTGTAAACAACAACAAATGAAGTACGACGTTAAAGTAAGAAATTCTACACATACCACCAAGAACTAATGCTTTCAAAGAATCCATTAGAACTAAACAAACAAAACAGTTTATTTTCTTTTGTGGAATTCACTCTTTATCTCAATAAAATGAAGTTCCTAGATAATATACTAACAACTTCTTTCCACTTCAGTTTAAAACAGCTAATTCTATGCACTAGTTACAAATTCCTTCTAATGTAAATAGTCTTTAGGTGGTTACCTGGTAGGAATTTCTGTAAATTTGCATTAGAATTCGATGTTAAGCATGAGATTTCTTGGGGCTACACTGACCTCATTCTTTTCTCTAGCCAAATGATGGCCATTACGCCAAGCCATTAAGTGTAATGCGCAATTCTTGGTGATGTACAACGAAGTGGCGTTAAGTGGTTTAATGTATTTCTCTCTGAGACAGCAGTGCGTTTATTTATCCGCCCTGGTTATATCTTTGAAAATGGATGATGTATTTTGTGAGGAATGCTCGGGAATATTAATCTTGTGTGGCAATGTTAATTTCAAACGGGTCTTCTATTTGTGGTTAATTATTAACAAACTGTTGAAACATTGTTTCTTTTAAGCATAATTCGTTTTCCAAAGCATTTTACGTGGATCAATAGTTGTTTTTTTTATTGTTAATATTTTAAAGATTAGCAGTTTCTTATATAAACATTTAACTTATTGCTTTTTACAACTGTTATTTGAAATTTCAACAGAGAGTATTTCCCCCCTTCATAATTATCCTAACGTTTCATTTCAGTTAAAGCTACAATTGCTTAAAATTATGCTTTTTAAAGTTTTAGAAAGAAATATTTTAGGGTTTTTTAAGATGTTAAAATTCTCCTTGAGTTATTTTGAAGAAGAGAACCGCTGTAACAAGCTCAAAAATTATCCATGTTTGTTTAACCCATTTATGCCTAGTGTCCCTTTTTTGGGACGGCATTTTCGCTATCAGTTGAAAACGTTATTTATTTTTCAGAGCCTTTATTTACGAGTATTTAACCTCAACTCCACGAAGTATTTTAACATGGTCAAATAGGATGTTGACATTTCAATTTTTATGCATAATGATTTTAAAAGAAATCATCAATTGTGCAAGAAGTTGACATCAGAAATTTATCTATTACTGCTGGTATTAGGAAAAATTGAAGAAAGTCGCAAAACTATCTAGGCACAAATTGGCTAAGAAAAATATCCTAGTTACTAGGAAGTAGAACTGTGCATCAAAGGTTCATCGTTGAAATACAATCAGGGACATAGTCAGAAAAAAATCTTAAGGAGCGTCCAAAAGTTTCGGAGGGGACCAAGCGGTGTAAAAGGCAGAATTTTTCATAAAAAGACTTCATCATTATTATTTTGTTAACCAAAACTGAGCTTTCAGGGGGTCCGAACCCCCTGAACCCCCCAGGTGCGTCCTTGAATCCAATCCACTCTGATCAAAGACTAGACTAGGTATGGGCAACCTTTGAAAAGTAGCTGTCCAAACTTTAGAATGTTAGCAAAGTCACGGGCCATGTAATTGGGTATTTATGCGGGAGTTCGAATGGTTTACATAGGTTTTATACGACGTTTTAATAAGTTCTGTGGCGGTCAACATCCTGTCCGCTGGCCAGAAGTTACCCATATCTGGACTAGACCAATGGACATACGTACATGCTAAATCTGTTAGACTATCTGAGTTCTCAGTGAGTAGATTTGCAGATAACACTGAATTGATGAGCAGTGAGTTGATTTGCAGAAGAAACACCTTTATCTGGGAATGAATGATTCTTTCACCATTCATGCTCTAAATTGTAGAGAACAGTGAGCTACCACATTCTGTGAGACCACGGCTGACGCTAATAGCTTCTACAGTATAGGCAAGTTGAAAATCTCCAGCTATAAATATACATCTAATCAAAATATTTAAATAGTTTTGTACCCAAAGCATTTTATAATCAAAGTTATTTTCAGAATTAAGAAATTTCACAGACCTCTACTTTGGCCAAATCCGATAAACAGGCGTATTACAAGAAAAAATCCTACTTTGAAACTTGTCATGTAGTAAAGTGCAATTGCGAAATTCGAGAAGGAATACATTCCAGTCAGCAATTCCTGCGGTAAATAATATTTAAACTCCCTAAATACGTGGGATTAAGATGAGTCTTTTTATTTTCTAATACTTCAAATACACTTTGAAAGGTTTTTAAAGTATTTCAGTTCTTAGCGACACTTGAAATTCAATAACGAGTTTAAAACTTTTTATAAAAGTAAACAGATTGATTATATGAATTATCAGTTCTGTGCTTTATAGAGAACTAGATAACGTACCCGTTTTTACACGGGAATGAGGCTTATTTACACAACTAATGTAAGTGAAAAAAGTAAAAATTACGTGAATAGTTTCATTTGATAGTTTCAAAATTTATGAACGCTTTTAAAATTCAAATATGGATATTAATTTTAGAAATAATTGCCCATTAATATAAATAAAGCAATTTTACTACTATTACATGTACCTTACATCAATTTATTCATTAAATTATTAAACGCTTAACTTCTTTAAGTGCGTCATAAAAATATCCCTTAAAATGGATTTAATCTTCGAAGCCTCCCGATGTTACCTCCCGGCACTCATTGTCATTCAAGTAGGCACCTTATAAAAAAATCTAAAGTTTATCCTCAAAAATTTAGTTTCTCCGCTAAAGCTGAAGATGCTACATTTCTTTTTCCTTCTTAAACTTCAGCCATAAAGTGAATATTACGTTCGGCCATTAATAGTAATGTGAGTCCTCAAGAAATACTTGCAAGCCAACGTTAAGAGCATAATATATCTCGTAAAGACTATTTCGGATTACTCACCAAATCAGTTTGCGGGTCTGAAAAGAAAGAGTTTAATTCTGCGGAGATTCGTATATCATGAATATATAAATGTCTAGTTACGTTAGTTTCAAAGACCCTGCATCTTTCCTTCATTCATATACACTCTAAATTCGCAACCTGAATCCCAAATACCGTTTTAAAGTTCCCTCATTTGAGAGGCAATAGTTTAGCTGGAAGTTGAAATTTTCGATAAATTTGATGCAATTATTTCAAAAGCTTCCAAGATAACTTTTAACGTATTGAGCACTAAATTTTTCAAAGAATTAAAATATAATATTTTTTTTAAATATTAGTATGTTTATACCGAGTCAAATAAAACTTAATTTTTGGTCATGGATAAAGAAAAAATTTTATTTAAACTTGTATTTATAAACAGATTGAATATAGGAAAGTAGAAGACTATAGTATTCAAAAACACACATTAAAAAGTGTTTCGTTTTACAGTCCCTTAATGAGTTCGGTTGTTGAGAGGCACAATGCGGCAAATAGAGGTTCTTAAGATTGATCCATTTGTGTAGTCGGAATTGGATCGGCCTGAATATATATATATATGTATGATTAGATATATATATCGTGTATGTTTGTGTTTCTAAGTTCAAGAATCTATAAAAATAAAAATAAATTATTGAATTTCCCAATCACTAGTTTTATTTTGTGTTTTTGTCATGGTTTAATAAATACGTTTTTAACTTGCTGTTTTATTTTTGTATTTTTCTTTTTCTAAATCTTCTGCATAAGAAAATTGATTTTTATTTACTTTCTTATGTACCATAATTTTTCATTTTTTCCTACTTTCCATTAACTTTGTTCCTTTTCTGCAGAAAAGTAGAAACAATGAACGATTTTCGTTTTTAATGTATTTTTTATTCCTAAGAATAAAAAAAAGTATAAGTATGAAAGATCAAATAAAAAAAGAGTAAAAATAATGGGAGAAGGTAAAATTGGAAGCAATATGGTTCGCTTTTCAACATTCTAACTAAAACTTGAAATTAAATGGGCAAAACGAGGTACGAACCTTCATCTTTTTTTTTTTTCCTCATGTAGCATCTGTATTTTGAGGATATTTAATCGGCGAACTTTTATGTTTGTAATCCCACACTATTTCGCTGGAAAATTTGTTACTAACCGTATACAGTTGAAATCAGAGTAAGCGGTGCTGTTTGAAGATGTACTTAAAATAAAATACTCTTAAAACAATGCGCTTGTGCAATATTCATTCCTTCAAAAAAGTAAAAAAAGGTTTACATCTGATGTCCATTGTCCAGACAATACAAATCAAAATGTACTCTTTAAAAAATATGCATTACAACTCTTCAATCTTAATTTTAAGTTTGGTAACGTTCCAAAAAAAAATCAAAACAGTTTTTAGACAATATGATGGTAATAAACTACCCGAAAATTGCTTTCTATTCTAGATTCCAGCACATTCTAAAAAATTTTGCGATATAAAGCTCGGGGGAAGGGAGTAATTTCAAGTATGTTTTTCTTCCAAATTGTTTTTCTAGAGTTCTTTTCTTTGTTTAGATCTTTACTAAGCACATAAATATTTTTTTGCAAAATTGTTACAGAAAAGGGTTTTTTGTTGTTTCTTTAGAATGTTTTTTTTTTTTTTCATGGAAGGCGTTTTATTTAAATTTTCAGAATTTTAATAAACTTGAAAATAAAAACAAAATTTTATTTTATGTAAATGTATAATATTATGTAGTGTTTTAATTTATGTAAATGTAACAGCTTTAATATATTAATATTTTTAACTGATATTTTAAGGCAATTTATTTTTATAAAAGTATGATGTTCGGAATTTTTTTAGGACATTGTATGCTAAAAACTTGTTATTATTATTTGCTGCTTCTATTAATAGATGATATAGTGAATTTATGTAGTTAATGGAGATCTTTTAGATTAAAATCTACTGATTTAAGTTTTCAAGTTAATTGTTCATTTTGTTTTCGTAAATTTTTACTATCGACTGGAAATTTTCTTGCAGGTATGGTTATTGTGTAGTCAGTACCTATGTTTCGAATAAGGTTTGAAAAAAAGACTGAAATTTGGTTTCAACGGAATTTTTATACAAAATATGCGCCAAAAATGTGTACTGCTAAATCCACCTCGTATATATCCACCTCGTCCCTCCTCCCTATAATAAAATGGCCACATTACCTTCGGGCAATTGTAGTGGACAATGCTTAATCGGCAAGTGCCCACCTGTTGAAAAAAAAAAAGTTTTCACCGCAATAAATTTGTGATCAGTAAAATACCTTTACTATAAATTACTTTAGAGTCTTTTTTAGCATTAGAGCAGATGTCTTCTTAAAGCATATAGAACGAATTTTTCTTAAAGTAGCAAATAGAACGGATTTTCTCTCAAACATAATTGCTTTTATACACGTTTTCTAGGCTATTAAAATTTATTAAACTTAGTAGAGGGAGTGGAAATTTTCAAAAAAGTAGGTCAACCTATTTCAATTTTCAACATAAGTTTAATCAATACTCCCATCGTTTCACAGTTGCTATGTCAAAATACTCTTGCTGTGTCCATCATTGCGTTCTTGAAAGACGCTTTGAATACTCTGCTAAAAATAAGACGTGCAAAAGCAACTTTGGAGTAAAGCTGCTTTTTCACGCAACTAAAGGTTACTCAAAGGCCCAAATTTTAAAGAAGTGATGGACACAAGAGGAAAACTGCACCGTTATGATTTCGAAGTAAAGTGTAAGTCGCAGGGGCTTATTCTCGATAAATCCCATTCATCATACGCAATTGCTTGAATTGTGCAAAGGAAGAATGACTTTACATTTTGCCAGAAATACTCATAGGGTTAATGGGAGTAAAGTTGGGGTGTTTAAGTTAGAACTCGTCGTATTCAGCCTGTTTATTTTGTATTTCTGAAATAGGCTAGGACATTGGTAGATGGCTGAAGGGTAAAAGTCCAGGGTTTTTAGCTATCCACGCAGCTGTTGATTTAACGACCTGGAACTATAGGCGGTTTTTTCCAAATACAACGTGAATACACGTTAGAACCTTTTTAAATATCCTCTGCCCCCCCTTAGGCAGGTCATCCCCCTTAGGAGAAAGCCTACGTCTAGCTTTGTCTTCACCACAAACTAAAGAAACTAAACGCAAGTAGTTATCATCGAAAAGAAAAACCGCTTTTGATCTTTGCAGGTTTTTTCGTCTCGAAAGTCGTTATTGAGAATTTCTGCCACCTGCACTTTGAAAATGTTACAGAGGTTTTCAAATAAACTCCCTCGAACTGCTGTCTTAAATGGGGACATACTAAAATCACGTCTGTTGATTGTTTCATTACGCTTGCATTCAGACATATTTTTGGTTTATTATAGCACCTGCTTTCTGTGGTATTTTTAATAAAATCAAAATTGTGTTTTACGTTGCATGCGTTTTATCACATTTTTCTGTGGATTTATCCTATTGAAAGTTCCATTCTATGAAATTTTATTCATGAAATTGTCAGATTTTTCTTACTAATGCCTTTTATTTTTGCCAAACATGTTTTTCACTACCTTACTTCTCTTTATAATCTGAATAACTTAACTATTCATTATTTTTTCAACTTTACCTTAATTAAACATATTGTTTTCGAGAAGATAGCTGAAAAATATTTTTTAAATGATTAAAAGAAAAAAAAATCTCTAAACAAAGAATAGCATCCCCTTTGGGAGAAGCCTGTTGCCAAAGAAGATAACACTTCTTTTTATTTTTCGTTTGATAAGTGTGAACAGCTTTTTTCTTGTCAAAAATATGCCTTTAAAGAATTACCCAAAATTTATATTTTGCTATATCATGGGGCCCATCTACTACGCCGGATTTAATTTATGAATGAAGCACAATACTTTTTTATTTATTTGAGAAATTATTTATCCATTAAGTAGATTTCCTTTTCTAAAACATTCTTCTTCGTAAGGTTTTCATATTAAGTCTCTTTAAAGCATTTTCACTGTATGTAATGATGTACATTTTTTTTCCGACTGGGCTTTTGACGAGTTAAATTTAGGGAATCATAAAGGGGTGAGAAAAGTATCTTAATTATGAAAAATACCTAGAAAACATTGAATGATCGACGTGTATTCTTACATCACGATTGAATGAATTTACAGAGCATTTGCATCTTAAACAAATTCAAGGCACGCGTAAATAAGTAATTCCTGTCCCACTAAATAATATATGAAAAGAAATATTGGTTACTGGTGGCTTTATAGCTAAGAGAGGAATGCGATACCTAGCGTTCCAAACCATGTGGGAACGTGCGTTTCATTCACGGTAGCGGTCTTTCGTTTTCGCACAGCCAACTTTTCACACTTTATAATTGCTTCATTTCTTTTATAAATAACTACAAACTGAATTTGAAAAGTTATCTTTCTTTTTTTAGAAAATCACCCAGCATTTATGTGAAAAGCCCCCTAAATCCAAGGGAAAAAAATCATTCAAAATGTCGTTGAAAATGTATCTCTAAATCAGTGGTACCTAGACTTTTACAATCGGTAACCCACTTAAAACCGTATGAACCGTAATTACCCAGATTTTAGAAATCAAATCTATAGCTACGCATTTCATGTTCGACCTGCTGATCTTTTTTTTCAGATATTTGGCTGTAAATTGCGGAAAGGTTTATCTCTTAGATCAAGGTTTCGCAAAGTGTGCTTCGCGAAGCGCTAAGTACTCTGCAAAAAAATATTTTGTTGACTTAGTTTCGAATTCAGCAGACTCAAATTTACACAGCATGCTCCATCAAAATTCAAAAACTTTCAAAATGCTCCGTTGGAAAAAGAGTGAGAAGCCATGATCTACGTAATCATTCAGGGTCTTGTCGCTATGCACCAGGAACTGACTCGCGACTTATTGGTGGAGCACTATCCACAGTTTGGGAAACGACGCCTTAAATACAGTTAAAAGACATTAATTTTAACGATAAATTCCGTAAATTTGCAACTCTGCATTCTTTCCTTTTTCTGCTCAACGTGGGGTCACAAATGATTATGGTTCTAATTTTTTCACTGATTATCGTCAACCGGAATACTTTGGTCCTCGTGGGATTGCTTTAGTCCGGCATGTAACAGATTGTTAAGACAAAACAATTTAAGGGCAAACTATGATCAAACATTGGTAACATGTTACAAAAGATAATATTTTTACACTTACATTCTTCTTAACACTTTTCCACGTTGCTCCACAGAAAAAAGTTTGGAGGATAAAAATCTTCGCATGTAAAAAAAATGTTTACAAAAAAAATCTGCAGTTTTTCAATAATACATAATTAAACTTACGCCCAAGCTACTGAATTACCTCAAACAGGTACAAAGTATTTTTTAAGTCCAAAAACGTATTTATCTTCTATGGTTTGTTCAGTACAAATTCTTTTTCGTTTTGGACCAAAGTAACCCACGTTGACGATAATTGAATTTTTATCCTAGTATTTCGAAGATTTATTAACTCATTCGCAGCAGATGACATTTGTAAATATGATACAACTTTTATTTTTCTCTTAAATTTTAAGTAAAACTTCGTTTTATATAGATAGTGCATTTTTAATGATGCATTTCTGACGAAAACTGAAGGTCCAACGTTCTGGCTTATCACGCGGCTGTCGATCTAACGGTCTAGAATTTCCATCGGTTTTCTCCAGATGTAAGGTGAATACGCTGTAGAACTAAGGCACCTCCCGTAGGCAGATAGCCCTTGCTCACCTTTGCCTCAGTTCAATACAATACATCGAACAAAAACTCATTATTGTCTCACATGAGCATTTCGCATATCTGCCGGCAACCATGATCATTTCGAAAGTTTAGAAGTTACTTGTACCTCAAGATGGTTTTCAAGAACCCTATAGGAAAGTTCCGTTTTATGCTGCCCAAAATGAACATGAAATGAAATATTAATGCTCCAAATACCATGTAAATTTACGGTTCATATGTAAAATCCTCAAATGCCGTAGAAAAGTAAGAATGGAATTGTAAATTCAGCTCACACACCCACTCAAAAAAGTATTCGAGTAATAGCCAAATATCGCATTTTATTTTTGTCCATACATAATTAGTTTGTGGAAAACACAACATTAGAAATCAATATGAGAAGTTATTATTACATATATTTAATTCACTTTTACGAAGAACAATATTTTAAATATGAAACTTACATAGGAAATATGACTTACGTTCGACTACTTTTTTGACAGGTTGTACATCTTCTTACGGTTGTTATTAAGGTATATAATCCAGGGAATGAGCTTAAAAATCCACTAAAATATGTATAATTATTTATGGCTCTAAAAAATTCAACCTAAATTTAACTTATCGATGAGGCAGAACCTGACGCATATTTTGATTCAGTCTTGTGCATATTTTATTGATAGTCTCCCTCTTTAAAATCATGTCTTTTAGATGTATTTTCGAGCTTCGAGTTTCTTTTTTTTACATACCCTATGATTATTTTAGTTATTTAAGAAAAATCCTATCAACAAGATTTTTTTAAACGCATGCATATTGGATGTTAGAGCATTAAAATGAGCATTCAATTAGTATGTCATTGCATTAGTATACATTATGTTTAAAAAAAATATGTTCATTAAAAAAAGCTTTGGAAAAAGATTAATCTTAATTGAACATGCTTTTTAGCCTTATCGCTTGAAAGAAAATGAAGAACTGGTTTTGAACACTTGACAAAAATATAAAAATTGTTTTGTTCGAAGCATGAAGAAAAACTAAATTCCAAACAAGATTTGCCTTCAAGGAAACCCTTAAACTAAAATTTTAAAAAAGAAAAAAATTCCTAGTTTAGCCTCAGAGAACATTGTTCTCTTTAAAAAAAATAAAAAGAAATATGTTTTTTAATGTTTATGTTGATAAAAAACTAAGAATAATGTAAAGTCCTGTCATGATAAAATAAATCATGTTATGAAGACAAACATAATCTAAAAAAAATAATTGATTAAGTGCATAAAAATTAATTAATTATAGATTATAGTGTGAGAAAAATATGACACCGGTAAGATTAAAGCGTATTACATTCGTTACTTATCCAGTAATTACTATTTTAGTCATAAATTTTAAGAAAGATAATTACGAAATTTACACAGAAATACTATTAATTATTTTAATTGTAACTAAATTAAAAGTTTCACAGTTTGTCCCCTTTCAAGGAATGAGAGGTTTTAACTTAAATACTGGATTATCTTAATTAATTTGAAATGACCGTTAACCGTTTATAGAAATTTTGTATGACATTTTCTTGGTCTCAGTTCAATCAAATCTCCGTTTCTGTATTATTTCAACTTCAGTTTTCTCTAAAGTACAGGGTGATCAGAAAATGATTATAATAATTCACGGAATAATGTAGGTAGTGAGGTATAAGTTGACACACATGCTTGGAATGACGTGGGGTTTTATTACACCTCAAAAAAGAAAAAGTTCCAAAAATGGCCAACAGATGGCGCTGGACAGCAAGACGTCAGTGACGCTGCATGAGAATCGTGTATAAAAACAGCCGTAATGAGAGAGAGAATCAGATGCACCTGCAATCGCATCATGTTGACTTTACCAGAAAATGCACTATTAGTGAAGCTGTACTATCAGAATAAGACATCTGCTACCGCAGCTTTACGATCCTATCGCCAAAGGAAGTGTATTCGAACGGGTAAAGGTTATATAACAGGTTCAGCTGTGAAGAATGATTTCGAAGTTCGAAGCCACGGGTTATTTAGATGACGGGCGCCGTAATGGCCGACAGAGCACAAGTGCTATTGCTGATCTTACAGTTCAAGAGGAAATGGAGATTGCTGTACAGTGCTGTTATTTCACAACTTTGTCCCTCGACTTCAGCTATTGTTGAGGAATAAAAGTCGACGTGTTGAGTATTTGTTCTGAAGAACATCGCCTTTGCTTTGAAATCATTTGTTATGCTAATTATTACTTTTCTTACCATATGAAGCGCCATCTGTCGGCCATTTCTTTTAACTTTGTTTGTGATTGCAATAAAACTCCATGTCATTCCAACCATGCAAGTCAATTTTTTCCTCTCTACCTACATTTTTCCGCGAATTATTAATTTTTCAAGTGTATACTCATTTTCTGATTACCCTGTCTCCATATTATTACTGTTTACTACAGTCAATAATAAAATTATTCACTAAATATTCATCTGATTATTAACTATGATGAAATAAGTAATCGACATTCCAGAATTTAAAAATATTTTTAAGCTAAAGGTAAATGAAATCTAAATGAAAGTAATATTTATTACTTATGTATATGATAATTAAAATGTTACTGCATTTATTACTTTAATGTAAAAACCATTTGACAAATTCCATAATCGTATGTTCTAAAATTTTTGTAAAAATTTAGCTCCATTATTACCCAAGACTTCAAAATTGATTCCTATTTTTATTTCACTTGTTTTGTTTTGCTTTTCAAAAGAAAATGTACGTCAGAATTATAAAATTATTTCAATTATTTGTCATGCCTGGCTAAAAGAAAACAATTGATCATGAAAAGAACCTAAAACGCATTTTCTAGCCTCATGTTAAAAATATGATTTTTTAAAAAGCAAACCAACTTCAAATCAGTGGCGGCCCGTGGTCAAAACTGTTAGTGCAGCCGGAAGCATATGAGCTGCCCCACCCCCTTCCTCCCCACAGGAATGGAAAATCTTTGTTACTGAATTCGAAAACGGATTAAGCCCTCATCGAGGAAAAAGAAATTTCATAAAAAATGCAAGAGATCCTATTTTACTTTCATAAAATTTACATAAATTTCAATCAGCCGCTCTTATCCTCAAAATTGCATTAATCCGTGTCTGATTCGAAGTTTCCTTAGAATTTTCTTTTGTAACGATAACTTCAGAAGGAAAGAAAAAAAAAGAAAACTTACTTATTTTTTATAAGTCAAATCAATCCTTCTTTCTTTTAAACTTGCGAATCGGTCAGTGATGTCCTCATAAAAAGGCATTGTTTTAATTCAGATATCAATAATTTTAAAAGCTCTTTAAAATTTCCTATGTTTAAAGAATTTTCTCGCTCGGCATGTCCTCTAAATGCCAGTTCTTGCTTACTTAAAAACAATACTGCTTTGATGGGTAATTGTCCATTCATAAGCTTCTATCCAGGCTTACCTTCTTGATAAATTCAGCAATATAAAGTCGAGAGTTTTCTGAACATATATTCTCCGTACCCCTCCCTCACTTCTCGAACCAATCAGTCAGTCGAATTCACTGCAGCCGTCGTTTGAAAATCTTTCATCAGCTGTACTTAGCTACTAACTCCCTATGCCGGAGAGACTGCTTACAAACTCGTTGCCATGGCAACGGTGCTGCCAATTTCTTGATCGGCTATGAGGGCTGTACCAAGACTCACAGTTGAATTGTGGGAAGATTAAAGGGCTTTTTTCTGAATGAGCGATCCGGCAGTTACTACAACACGTTGTTTTTTGTTTTAGATTTTTTTTTAATTTATCATAGAAATTCCATAATTCTAATCTGAATTTAAGAAAGTTAGTAGAATAAATTATTTTAAAGTATTTGTTGATAATTTTAAGTGCAGCCCGGCTGTACTTGCTGTATCCCACGAGCCGCCACTGCTTCAAATTACACTAAAAGCTCTCTGAAATCGATTGTAGTAGTTAGGCTCAGTTAAAAGAATATTACATATCATGTATTTCATTTACTAGAAGACTCTTTTATTTACTAGATACGCTCGTAAAGCTGTCCTTCCACACTTCCACAAAAAATTATAAATTGATCGAAAATTAGGATTGTCAAGCGCTGTTATTTTGGAAGGACAGGGACTGACGGATGGTCTACCTAGGAATATAGGAACGTCATTGCAACCCCCCCAATATTACGACACAGTGGTTAGAAGTAGCTTCTAAGTTACACAAACTGCTTGAAGAAGAGACCTTTCCACCCCGTCTATTAACTTTAGAAATCCTAATCAAGGTAGTTATAGACAAAATAGTGCGGGAATGACGCCCGTTACACCTATATACCACACGCCGCAGTATCAATCAAGTAATCATGAAAATTAAAATTATTAGAATAATTAGCCGAGATTCGACCATTTCCGTAGAATTTAACTTTTCAAAATCAATATAATTTACCTAAAATACCTTGCCAAAATTGTGAGGTATGGGATATATACTGCATACATATCACTGGGCGAATACGTGGCCTTTTAGATCATATGTATTTACATCAAAACAAATTAACATTACTAATCATGAAACCAATATTAGATTACAAACTAATGAGAGAAATGAAACATGTCCACAATGACACTTTTCCGTACCCGGGTATATAAAACAAATGTCTAAACCCCAATATATTGACAGAAATATGACTGTTCCATGTGTATAGACACTTTAGCTACACTCTCTTTGTTGGACGATTTCGTTTAAAAACACGGAGAATCCCCTTTTCAAATGTCTCACAAGCAGATGGACTGATCATTCTAGACAAAGTACGTTATTTATCAGTCCAATTGGAAATGCTATCTATGTTTAAAATTATTTATTGTGAATTCACATCTTGCACATGCTATTAGGGTTTACCAGAATGTAAAACTTTCTGTTGCAATACTGATTGTATTAAATTTTGTGTATTTCAAAATAATATTAGATTTACTTTATGATACTTCATCTATGTATTTAAATCAACCTAGATCATTCACCGACATCAAAATCTCCAAGGAAGAGCCCTCTCTCAGACTGTTTACAATGCTATCAATACAAAATTTGATGGGTTCTTAAGTAAATATAAACAAATATTTTACGCACATAAATATGATATAGTTTGCATTTACGTTAGACTTCAACTCATAAATTTAACTTCTGACTTACATGTTTGTCTCGGACCTCTCCTGAAGAAGAAGAAATAAGTTCTCAGGTCGAAAACGATTACTGAAAGCAATGCTAATTAAAGAAAGCAATAGCACTTGATTTATCATCATTTTATTGTACAAACGCGACGATGGTACCAAAATTAGACTATGTGTAGATTGTCGTAAATTAATATCTATTAAAAACTTAATCCTAAACCTATACAGATTACCAAATAACAAAGTAATCGAACATTTTTTCTGTTCTTGATTTGTCGTCTGGAGTTTGGCAATTGCCCATCCATCCTCAAGATACCGAAAAGCTGGCCTTTGTAAGTATAGAAAACTTAAGACTTCTTTAAATTATTTGTTAAATATAATTTCAACATATTATTTTATATTTTTAATACTATTAAAAACTGTGCAACTTGTCCATTAAATAAGAAACTTAAACGGAAAAAAATTACAGTATGTACCTGATACTACAGAATGTACCTGATACTAAAGAACCCCTTGAATGCCTTTCCATTGACTAAGAGGTTTTAATTATTGTGTTTCAAAAAAAGTAATTTCACTTAAGAATTGATCGTGCAACAAGATATATTTGGACAATTGCCTCTAAAATGCAACTTCTGAAAGATATATAAACTGTTTAAAACAAGCTTTCGATATTCAAGATCCCGAAAGACTACATAGCGATAGGAATGCAGCTTTTACAGCTTCACGTTTCAAATAACTTCTCAGAAACTATAATGTAAAATATTAATGTCACCCCTCCATCCAAAGACAGCGGAAAAAAGGGAAAGTAAAGTCAATTCCTCACCTTTTAAAACTTTTTGGACTAAATTTCTTGAACACATTATTAACGAATATTATACTACGCCTCATATAGTAATAAAATTCTCACTTATATAAGTAACGTTTGGGAATTTTCCATGCAATTCACCTCTTTCAGAAAATGTCTACCCTTCTGTTGATGAAGATTGAAAGTTAGCCAAAGAAAGAACCATTAAATTTCTTGGGAAAAATAAGATTAGATATGATAGTAGATTTTCAGAGGCTAACTTCGAGCTAAGAGACCTTGTTATTAATGAAGAGTTCCACTATCCCAACACAAGAAAATTATCTTCTACTCCATCCTATCTATCAAGTCCTTATTCAGTTATCAGCAAATATTCTGAAGTTACATTCAAAACTGACAAAACAAATTATCATACCAAAAACATTTCTCAAAGTTCAGACACTATTTTTTGCCTGATAAATTAAAGTTACCCCATGATAGGTAATAAAATTAAATTAACAAAAAAATCTTTCAGTTAAATTGTCACTGAATTAAAATTTGGGCAAAATAAAATACCTACAAGTGGTATTTACTATACTCCATACCTGTATGGTGGTACTGCTGTTGTGTAGCTGTGGATTTCGATTTTTTAACACCATTTTTTTTTTACTTTTTACTGTTGTCACATATTGTCATTTTCATTTATTCTATTTCATTATTGCCAAGTATCAATTTTACGCTCATTTAATTCATTAATGCCATGTAAGCCAGACCGGTCAGTTGAACGATCAAGAAGTTGATTGCTGCAGTTCTATCTTGTGGCGAGTAAAAGTAATAATGTGCTGCATGCCATCTGAGGGTGAGCTACAGACAAACGAATACTAAAAAATATTATCTCTGCTCAAATGTGTAAGTATATCAATTCTTAAACTTAATTGGTCAAACGGTTTTGAAGTTGGTGCGCTGCATCGGCATCTAACGGCAAGTCATAGTAAAATGGATTGCATAAAAGTATTCTCCGTGCTCAAATATCTGTGTGAACGGAACTTTCATTGAAAACAGTTGAACGGTATTTTCCTAGAAAACGGTTGAACGGTACAGAAGGTGAGTTAGCAATGCGGATACGGCGAAAATATTCTTCGCGTTCAAACATCTATATATACGAATTTCCATGGCGATCATTTGAACGGTCCTGAAGTTATTGGTTTGAAATGACATCTAGTGGCAAGTTATAGCAAAATAGATAACGCCAAAATGTTCTCAGTGTTCAAATATCTATCTATACCAGTTTTCATAGCGATTAGGTGAACATTCTTCATATGCTGCAGCGCCATCTAGTGGGGAGTTAATGTAAGAAGTTGATACGTTGCAGCGCCATTTAGTGGCGAGTTAAAGTAATGATGTGCTACAGCACAGTAAAGTGACGAGTTATCTCAAAATCGATAACACAAAAATATTCTCCGTATTCAAGTATCTATGCATATCAGTTTTCATTGAGATCAATTGTCCGGTCAAGAAGTTGGTGCGCTGCATTACCACCTAATGGCAATTTAAAGTAATAATGAGCTGTAGTGCCATCTAGTAGTGAGTAACGGCTAAATGAATAGTAGAATATATTCTCCGTGTTCAAATGTATAAAATTTTTATGGCGATTTGTCGAATGGTATAGAAGTTTTTGCACTTCAGTGCCATCTTGCGGCGAGTTATAGCAAAACGGATAAAACTAAAAATATTCTCCAAATATCCATGTGTACCAATTTTCATCAAAAACAGTTGAACGGTATTTTCACAGCAAGCGCTTGAACGGAATAGAAATCGACGTTCTGCAGCGCCATCAAGCGGCAAGTTTTAGCAAAATGAGTAGTGTAATAATATTCTCTGCGATATTCCAAACTTTTTACGCTATTCCAAAAATGTATCGAAATTGCGTATCTTCTATAGTTTATGCATGAGCACTGCATTTGCTAAAAGCATCATGAATTTTTTTCGGCATGTCTGATCACAGACACATGTTTTAAATTTTTATATGTTGTTAAGATGGAATAATCCTACATCCCAAAAAATTTTCATCTTGGCTTTCTGCTCAGGAGCAGAGAAAAAATTTTTTATGTATGTACCTATATATGAGGATTTTCATATGCAGCATTTATGCGTAAGATGAGAAAATTCAGAAGCGTTAGTCAATTTTCCTATGTCTTTTAAATTGATATCAGAAGTTTAACTACTAATCCAGGCATTTGCAAAAACTAGAAAATATATCAAAGTGCTTGTATCGGAAAACGTAAAACAAACAACAACAAAAAATTGTTTAAAATTTATTTCTTCGGCATATATGTAAAAAACGGACAGAACTTTCCGGTAGAGCTAATATATTATATATATATATATATATATATATATATATATATATATACACAACACACATCCAAAACATTATTTTTAGTTGAGAATATACCTGAGTATTGCACCCATATCTGATTTTAATTTAAAATTATATAAGTGATGTACAGACATGTTTCTCTTCTTAAGAAATTGTATACGATAAATAATATGTTGAACTAAGCTTATTAAACAGAAATGGAAATACGACAAAATAAGAAGAATAAAAGCTATTTTACAAACAGAAAAAAACTATTTTATAGCTGACTTGAACATATTAAATGCGACAGTAATTTTTTTAATTGTATCACTGTCAAGAGAATAATGTCGTCCAGTGCTACCTGTCAATGAAGGTGCTGGTGTCACACACAACACATGCTCAAAAGGAACAAAACAACTATCCTCTCTAGAAGGCCAGAATAGCACATTAGTCTTTGTATGTCTCTGCTTAAAAGTTATAAGTAGGTCTGTTTCAAAAGAATCTTTTTCACTTATGCAGCCAATGAACCAGTTGTCGTCGTATACTGCAGCTACATAAACTCCTGGTTGCAAGTCATCAGTATTTATACACGTTGCACGTTTCTTATTCACAGTGAGAGTAACTCTGAACCCAGTATTTTCATCATCTGTCGATAATCGATATAGGGTCAACTCACAATTGTTGCTTGGAACAAACCTGTGATGACTGCGAGTTCCAGGCACTGTTTTCGCAGTCCGAAAACGAATTTCCAAGCTTTTGGCATGTTGGTTAACATCAGCATGGGACACAAAAAAAACTTTATACCATTTATATTGGAATTTGCCCAATTAAATAAATCAAAAGGAGTAAGAATGTGGTTATCCTGTATGGCTTGCAAACTTGCACGTGCTGCAAGCCTCTTTACAGTGCCCCCAATCCCATCACATGGACTTTTTCCATGTGAGGTGGCGAAGAAGTTCCATTCAGCCCGGATATTAAAATCGTTCTCATGTAAACATAAATTAACAAAGTTTTTATAGTTTTTATACTGCGCACTTGAACCGTCACTAAAATAATGTATGAGTTTTAAACCTGGCAATACTTCTTTGATATATTGCATAGTTACTTTTATAAAATAATGAACTGTAGAGGTAATATGTTCACGTTCATCACTAATGACACACATACTTAAGCATTTCAAACTTGTCTCTATTTCATTTTTGAAATAAAGTACGAAAGGGTGAAGTGTAGCTTGCGTTGTGTCCCAGTGGAAACCTTGAATAGCATCTTGGCAAACAAAAGAATAATTTTCCGAAAAGTCGAGTAAAAGGACTGCTTCTGTTTCAGCTGCAATATTTTCTTTAAGATTTCTTAAATACAATGATTGGGATTTCGTAGTGAAATGATGTATTGTTGCTTGATCTGCTGCTTTACACAACTCTTTCGTAAATTCTTCAACTGTTGATGTCAAATTAACTAGTTTAGATTGTCCATTGTGAACCCACTGTTGATAGGCAATATTGTCATCAGGTTCCACGTCATTTTCATTAAATGTATCCAGAATAAACTGCTCCAAGGCTTCAGACCCAGGACAATTCTCACATCTGTGGAGCATACAATTTCTTGAGTCAACAGAGCATACTATAAAGGAGAGGAGGCTTCTGTACTCCATTTTCGTCGGTAATGCTGCAGACAGTAGCTTCAAGTTTTGATGAGTCTCACAAACACATACCGAATGAACTCCGCGGGCAGTGACAGTAACACACCAAGGTGGTCGTAAAGAAGAAAATTTTGACAAACCGATTTTTAGTTTCGGATACCTTTCTTGGAAAGCCAAATGCAGTTCCTTTAAATTTACAAAAAGTAGTCGCTTTTGCATGTGAATTCTTGTGCCAGTTTCAGAATCTCTTACCGAAACAAATTCTTTCTTTCCAGGACACATTCTGGAAAATTCATCATCTTCGTAAAACTTTCTTACTTTTTCAGCTACCTCATTGGAAATAGATTTTCCTTTTACTTTTTCAGGTTCTGCCAAAATACCATGATCCTTTTTAAGCTTTCTAGCCTTATTGGCCATGTAAGTTGAGACACCAAATTCATAAGCGGTCTTCTGACAGCTCCAACTACTCGGTACAAGAGTTAATAATTTCAAAACCTCTTGTCCAGATGAGATTTTACACTTTTCTTTCAAAAGTTAAATGAGGCAGTCTAAATCTTTACAGTCAGTACACTGCTTTTCGTTTGATTGATCCAGAGTCTCTAGAGGAACATTTAGCTCTGTTGCAAATTTCTTCTGCAATAGTGAACATGCCTCTGCTGATTTTCTTTTTCCATAACTTTGACTTTTTTTTTATTAATCCCGTGCAACTTGACAGGCGTGCATCCAAGATTTAAGATACTTATATTCAAACTTTCAGTGCCTTCTGGTATAAAAAGTTCCTGAGGTGCACTTTCAGTCTCAAGATTCCCAGGTTTTGAAATAGTTTCATTGAAACTTCCAGTGCCTTCTGGTACAGAAAGTTCCTGAGGTGTACTTTCAGTCTCGAGATGCCCAGGTTTTGAAATAGTTTCATTGTAGCATGCTTTAGTTCCTGTTATTCGAGTTCGACACTGGGGACATAACTTTTGCCCTAGTTTAAGATTGCTGTGTTCTTTTGCAAATTCCGATGACACAGATCTCAAACTCTTCTTGATGCGTCTACTATGAGACTGAAATGGATTACAACAGTACATTTGAAGTTGATCATATGATGAAAGCAACAATTTTTCATGGTGAAAACAAATAGTTGTATTATTATTAAGTTGCTCACTTTGCACGTCAGACCTCAGTGCAATTAGTTCTTTTGTAAACTTCTGTAAAACTACCCCATTTAAAAAATCCCGTTTGCCGTGAATAACTGGTTACATGACATTTATTCTGCAATATATCACCAAATGTGCAATTTGACAATGTGCCTGACATCGCTATGCTACTTGCTGTGAAATACAAATTTAATACAGTATACAGTAAAACCTATTTTAAATTGCTGTATCCATCCACAAAACTAGCCAAAGCACAATTTTGTTCGCAATCTGTTAAAGGTAAATAAGTACTGTAACTTAGAGGAATTCAATTCTTTCAACAAACTTTGTTCCTTCTATTGACTTGAATGTCATACAGAATTCAAAAGATTTATTGGTTGATGGATGATTGCCAAAAACAGCAGGATTAAATTAAAAATAATTCTAAATTTTAATTTTAGAATTCTTTTTAATTTAACACTGCATGTAACATGCATTTTTTGTTGTTTGTTTGTTTTACGTTTTCCGATGCAAGCAATTTTACGTATTTTCTAGTTTTTGCAAATACTTTGAGTAGCAGTTAAATTTCTGATATCAATTTAAAAGACATAGGAAAATTGACTAACGCTTCTGAATTTTCACATCTTACGTATAAATGCTGCATATGAAAATCCTCATATATAGGTACATACATACAATTTTTTTTCTCTGGTCCTGAGCAGAAAGCCAAGATGAAAATTTTTTGGGATGTAGGATTATTCCATCTTAACAACATATAAAAATTTAAAACATGTGTCTGTGATCAGACATGACGAAAAAAATTCATGATGTTTTTTAGCAAATACAGTGCTCATGCATAAACTATAGAAGATACGCAAATTTCGATAACATTTTTGGAATCAGCGTAAAAAGTTACTCCTAGAAACAAATTTTCACTTCAGTAACTTTTACAGGTAAGGAATTATTTAAGGAATTGAGAAAAAAGTTGGCGCATCTTGCAGAAAACTTAAAAATTTGCATAATTAATTTCTCGGTAATTAATGATCGTAGAACCTCCAAAATTGAGATTTGTTGATGTCTTAGCCTATAAATCCTCTATATAAAATTTGAGGAAAATCTAAGTTGGTGTGGTGAACTTTTTCCAGTTTTTTGTTTGATTTGACGTGGAATGACCCATCTATGCATATCAGTTTTCATTGAGATCAATTGTCCGGTCAAGAAGTTGGTGCGCTGCATTACCACCTAATGGCAATTTAAAGTAATAATGAGCTGTAGTGCCATCTAGTAGTGAGTAACGGCTAAATGAATAGTAAGAATATATTCTCCGTGTTCAAATGTATAAAATTTTTATGGCGATTTGTCGAATGGTATAGAAGTTGTTGCACTTCAGTGCCATCTTGCGGCGAGTTATAGCAAAACGGATAAAACTAAAAAAGTTCTCCAAATATCCATGTGTACCAATTTTCATCAAATCAGTTGAACGGTATTTTCACAGCAAGCGCTTGAACGGAATAGAATTCGACGTTCTGCAGCGCCATCAAGCGGCAAGTTTTAGCAAATTGAGTAGTGTAAAAATATTCTCCGCGATATTCCACGTATTATTCCGCGTACCAATTTTCGTCAAAATAGATTAAATGGTTTTTTAATAGCAAGCGGTTGAATAGAATTTGACGTTCTGCAGCGGATCCGCGCAGCTCTAGCGGCGAGTTACAGGAAAGTGGATAGCAGAAAAACCTTCTCCATGATAAAAGACTAATTTCATGGAGATCGGTCAAACGGTTTTGGAGTTTTTCAACGTCACACACACAAACATTCATTTATATATATTTATAGCTATTGTGTCCAACCTAAATTTTAAACGTTTACTTGTAATATTGATTAAAATTTCAAATTTTGAGAACATTGTTGTCGGGTTTGTTTTTTTTTATGTTTTTTTGTTGAAGTAAAACTTCTTTAGGCGCAACTAGGGAGTAACTCAGATTTATTTTCTGACGGAAGTAACGCTCAGTAAAGGAAATGACGTATTTTTCCCCCCTTGCTTCTTCATTCCGCCATGACTGCAAAAACATTGAAATGTCAAGGGCAAAAAGCCTGATAATTTCTACACCGTTTGTACGATCCCCTTGAAAATTTCCATAATCATGTATAAAAATATAGAAAACAATCTGCGCTACTTTAAAAATCTGAAAATTCACCCGTTCCCTCATTTTTAAGCGATTTTTCGCTATTTTCAGCTACATTTCATATCCGAGAGTCAAAAAAGTTAATCATTTGCGTGACAAAATTAGCTATTGCAAGTGATTTTTACATCATATTCACGTCACACTTAACAAGCTTTTTCCAGATTTGTAAGTTTAATTATTTCCGGAACAGCTCTCGGGCGTTCGTTCCTGAGAACGTCGACTGTGCTCCGTGCGCGTCGACATTACTCCCTACCTGTTTTGAAGCAAGATTTTGTCTGATGACCCTGTTCAGTGGATAAGTGGACCGGCTCTTGTCAGAGCCACTGTGTGAAGTCTTTCGCTGAACAGGCGGCGATCCTGCTGTCTCTCACTGTTGTTACAGGCGGCGACCCAACCCGTCACCTCCGATAAACAAGGCCTACGCACCGAATACAGAAAGTGGCACTGTGGTGCATTCCGTTGCTTTGCTCACATGTTTTCAATGGCATTAATACAATATTTAATGGAATTATGAGTAAAAACTTGACATGATTGGTTGCCATGATACATAAATATTGTTTGTCTGTACTTAAATAATATGTAATCTTTTACTATTGCTCATGTGTTTTTGAGTTATTTATAATAATGAGCCAAATGTAAATTTTTAAACAGAATAATACTTCGAGCAAAAACAGCAGAGGAAAACAAAGGTTTAAGAACACTGCCATAGAAAAACGCAATAATAGACCTTACGTGCATTCGATACCAACCGACAGAAGAAAACACCAGTTTAGGAACACAGTTAAAGAAAAATACCACAACAAAGACATTCTCTCGATTCAAACCCTACGGGAAAACATTTTAAGAAAACAGTGAAAGAATAATAGTTCAACACGGACACTTCCTGGATGCTAACCCGATATCCAGACGGAACAACGGTTTAAGAACACGGGTATGTAACATCACAAAGAAACAAACACTGGCTGCAAAGGGTTTACGAGCAAAATAAAAGAATAACAAATGGACACTCCGTGGATTCTAACCCAACCTCAAGACGGAGCAACGGTTTAACTCGGGGATGGAACACCACAAAGAAACGGACCCTGGCTGAAATCAATCCCAAACAATAGACAGAACCTGCAGCTTAAAAACACGGATACAGAATAATAATTCGAAACCTACCAGCAGACGAAATCAACGCTTAAAAACACTGTGATAGAAAAACACAAAAAAAAAATTTACACTACCTGCATTCGAATCCAACAAACAGAGGAAAACATCAGTTAAAGAACACAGTTAAAGTAGAATACTAGACTATGGACATTCCCCCCATTCAAATCCAAACTCCAGACGGAACAATGGTATAAGAAAACAGTTAAAGAATAATACTACAGCATGGACACTTCCTGGATTCTAAATAATTATCATGAATTACCGATGATTCTTACTTTAGATTTTAATGTTAATTTTCGCTATCAAGCATCTCAGCCGACAGTTGATTTTTTAAAAGAAAAATTTGACCTAACTATGAATACTTCTCGACTTCAATCAGCAACGCGTTTCGGTACAACGATAAATGCTGTATTTTCAAGAAAATTAGCAAATTTAGAGAGTAAAATTTATGTTTCACATTATAGTCACCACAAACCTATAATTTCATACATAAAAAATTACGATGACATTCAAGTACCTATTTCCAATGAATAATACGAATATAACATTTATATAATCTTAGTAAAGTACATGAAAAATAAATATAATTAAATTATAATATAATATTTATTTTAAGTTAAAGTTTAATCATTTCAGTGATATGTGTCGATATGATAAAGGTCAAAGAAGTTTTACTTCAATCGCGCGTAAAGATTACACGCACACACTTTTTTTTTTTTTTTTTTTTTTAGTTTATTTGTGATATTTTTGAAAATTTGTTCTCACTTTTTATTGAAAGTTTTTGAAGTTTTGAAATTATTTTTCTGTTTTTGAAACTATTGCATTTATGTTTAAGTATTGTATAACGTAACTCCAGAATTCTAGTCAGTAAATTTAAAGGACTTAAATTGAAATTTAGTTTAGTGGAATAATTTTTTAAATAATAGGTTGCGAAAGACGTCTGTCTCTCACTCGAGAGCCTGGCAAACCTGGTGACCCTGCTCGACAGACTTCTTTTGCGGGAGAGGGGTTGCATTGTAATGAATAAAGGGTTTGTAAGAAGTAATTTCGTTAGCTTAAAAACAGGATAGTCTTACTATATCATTTGCTTGCCAGTCTTACTTGAATTTGTTTTTCGTAGCTTGACACTCACTGTTTATATCCGAGCCTCACCCCGAGTGCAAACGTCATCATATAAACTGCATTTGACTGAATAAGGGATGCAAGAGAGGCGGTGTTACTTCTGTGTAATCCACGTGGTTTCATTGTTTAAATAGTGCTGCAACTCGAAATCGGCATCTTTATGCCGTTTGCATTGCTTAGCAAACTTACTCAGTCGTACCCGTATCTTCTCCCTTTTCAGTCCTGTCGTGTACCTTGTAATTTTGTAATCAAACTGGAATGGATATTTAATAATCATGAAGCCTCCTTAAGCCTTTGAATCAGTTAATTCATTAATTAAATTTCTGGATTAATTCTGGAATTAGTTCTGGAAAAATCTGACTTTAGTTATTGAAAGACACTTGAATAAAATGTGGTGTTTTTATACGTAACAAAAAAAATCCGACGTCGTTGAATCATTAATTAAATAACTCCTTCAGTAGTTTGGAGCTCAGTAAACTAGAATTCAACATCCTATTTATATGCTTTTTTAAACCTTTTTATCAAAATTTCGAGAATATTTTTATTCATCGCATCTCCCGGAGAAAAAAACATTACTTAAACATCTTTTCTAATTACTCACTTCTAATGCAAAAACTTATAATATATTTTGAGAAACTTATGATTATAAAAAAGAGTAGTACTTTGTTTTCTGATGGTATAAAAAATAGAAAAAAGCTGCTTAAGTAGATAACATAATATGACGAAATATTACACTCATTTTTTAAGCTTTTATAGTTAATTAGCGATTTTTTTCCCAAAGCTTAGAAATGAAATTAAAGTTCTTTAGGTGCTTCAGAAGAAATTTGGGAAGTATAAGAAGCATCAAGGATGGTTTTGTATGTACATGAATAGATGTATAAATAAAACAAGTTATGCAATGTAACAGTAGACAAATAAAATTCAGCTTACGTCACTCCGAATTTCGCTATTAAATTAATGTAATAAATCCATATATTTATGCAAAATGGAAACGGAAGCATTTATGAACATTTTATATACACGATTCAGAATAAGATGCAATGAGGCTGTCATAATGACAACGAATTTGCCTTATATGTTATGCATAACTAGCTGAGTGTTTGTTCTTTTGAAGGAAAAAAATCTTTATTTAACTAAGCAATGAAACTCAAAGACATTCATCGGATATTCATATAATCGAATGCTACTGAATTCAATATAAAAGTGCTAAAAATTTGAGACATAATAATACAGTGTTCGCCGCTTACTTCGGTGAAAATCGATTTGAACAGAACGAAATGGCCAAATTGCATTGGCTTTCCACTGGTTACCTCGGTAGTGAGTGTCGCTTTAGCCGGTCAGGTCCTAATCTTTGGAGATTAGATAAAATTTCGACGTAATTAGTTTTTAGGGCTAAGTGAAAACCAATCAAAGATGACTCATATATTGTGGAGAGGTGTTATGGTAATACAATCAAAATAGTTGTTAGTACACTTAACAGAATTTTTAATAAAAATAAGGATCAATCTTATACACCCGGAACCAATGACACACCTGATGGTGATGATGATGTGCACCCGAACCGGGTATGTATCCCAAGAGTAGATTTTCTGAACGCTATAGACACTTTACGTAGAGCATTTGAGAAGAACAACGTAAATGATCACCTCTTTTGAACATTAAGTGAAATTCAATTTGCTATATGCTCCTAAAACAGTCTTTAATTTCGGATTTTGCCTTCAAGAAGTTATTTTTCATTTCTTTATTTTTTATTTATTTTTATTTTTATAAATGCACATATCTATTTTTTCATTTCTTAAATAAATATGTGTATACGTTAAACTATTGACAATTATAGTACACGTATTTTTTAATTTATTTTACTGGGTTTTTTTATTTCTTAAATTTTTTTCACTTTTACTTTGGTTCCGTCGTTTATTTCGTATCTCGGTTATTCCGGTCAGTTTCAATCCGTCCTGATGTGAGCAGAATAAGCTGCGACCACTGTACTTTAAGTTAGCACACGTGGCATCCAGTAGAAACAAATTTTAAAAACATTATTTTCAATTTATTGCACGTAAATCGATTTATTAGACTGCATACATTTGAAATTTAAAATCTCTTGAATTACATATGAAAATTTAGGTTTTCGGTCATATAGGCCTGATATCTCCAAACTGGGGAAAAATTAAAAAAGGTTTCTGAAGCTAAAGTCACAAAATTAAGGAATTACTAGCTGCCACGAAATTTACACCATTCCACTTGGACCCCACAAGGATGGAGCCTGGTGGACCCCTGGGTGCAGGACCCGGTCCTAAACAAGGCTCCCGAGTCCAGCCCTACACAGTTTCCTTTTTTAATTACAATAACTAATGCGTTCTCATGACATCATGACATCTGATGATACTGTCTCATGACATCATGAAACAACAAAACAACTCTGAACAAGGTTTGCTAAATACCTCTTCTCGATTACCAACGCTGACAAGCCTGTTTACTTATCATAAGCCTTGTCGACGTGATTGGCTTGGTAACCTGACCCAGCACCTCCTAAATATACAAAGCCTGAGAACAGAAACTTTTACGTCATCACTAGGTCCACTAAAATGACGTCATCACACATTTGTTTTCACAAAGTAAAACTATTCTGTTTTACTTCTAAGTCTGGTGAATTTACTCCCGCATAAAACATTTTAATGATTTAAGATGGAAAATAATACTTTACGACAAGGAGGAAATTTTAACTATCACTAATTATATAATATGATATAGAAATAGATCATAATAAATTATTTTTTATCACAAAGGTATTTTAATTTTTATCCTTATCTTAATGTATTTTCTAAAATTTGTATCACTCACCAGAAATTTTAATTGGTTTTAGTTTATGAAATTAAAACTGTGATGACGCCGTCTTTGAAGACCTAGTGATGACGTAAAATCTTCGGTTCTTAAGCCTTCTGTATCCAGGAAGTGTAGCCTGCCCCTGCTTACGGTATTATTCTCAGCAACATAATGTTAAAAAGTTTATTTTAGGCTTGTCAAATAGTTACCACAATTATTCACCGTGTTTTCAGGTTAAATTACATTCTAAAAAGAGTATGGGTATGAATTAACAGCGCAATTTTAATGGAGCACACGGTACGCGATTGCAAACAAAAAAAAGAGTGAAGCCCGTCTCTAATCTGGCGTGGATCCAGGGCCCATAATCGATTTTGAGTGGCATGCCATTTCCTCAAAATCGTGAAAACTGCTCATATTTTTGAAATATATGTTAAAGTATACATTTTAAATTCAATAATTTTCTTTCACGCTGTTTTTATGTTATGTTTATGTACATAATCTTCAATAAAACTATTACCCTGAGATCCCATCTCTGTAAATCGGTCCCTCTTCACGAAATTTCAAAATAATGACTAAAGATCAGGAGTTCAATTCTTCTACTAAGAATGATTTTATATAGTAAGAATGGACCCCCCCCCCAGCTGGAACCTTTCCATAGGAAGGCCATTTCTACGACCGTGTATACCAATAAATACCATTTGCATTCTAGCATCATCTATTGGCGAAATTTGATACTTTTTTCTTAAATGAATGTAGAGCTTATCATTCGATGTATCTGTAATTCAAATTTCAGATCTCAATACTTGAACCAATATTCAATAGAACTCATTATAGCAATCGAAATAAATTTTATTCACTTTCATGTTCTTTTAAAATTCTAAAAGTTTTCCTTTTTTTATTTTATTAATTTACTGAAGCGATATTTGTTTCACGATCTAGAAATCGTTTTAAAATGTTTGCCTTTTTAAAGTGAGCTTCCAAAACAGTAGAGACTATAGACCATTTCTGGGGAAATTAAAAGATAGCTTATTTTTACCAAAACACAACAAATTGCTGAAATCCACAGGGATATTTCTTTAATTTACTGCGTGAGAAGTCGGGATTCGTCATAAAACTTTGCTGCTCCGACCAAAGTAATCCGAAGGGGGATTTCAGGAAATACTTGTGTCTTTTTCATTCCACAGATCGCGTTTCAATTCCTGGAGATTTATTTTGTTGAGAAATAGCTGAAATAAGATAATTTACTTCCTACTTACTTGTTTGTTTTTCCAGCCTCGTTTGAGCTAGCTGAAATTTATCAGTGCGAGAACAGGGGTTTTAACCCATTTATGCCTAGTGTCCATTTTTTGGGACGGCATTTTCGCTATTATTCGAAAACGTTATTTATTTTTCCTAGCCTTTATTCACGAGTATTGAGCCTCAACTCTACAAAATATTTTAACATGACCAAGTAGGATGTTGATATTTCGATTTTTATACATAATGATTTTAAAAGAAATCATCCCTTGTTCAAGAAGTTGACATCAGAAATATATCTATTATTTCTGTTATCAGTAAAAATCGAAGAAAGTCGCAAAAATATCCAGGCACAAATGGGTTAATGACGAACTATCGTATCGCGATGGCTACTAATGAAACACTAAAGCTGAACTTACGCAAAATATAGGAAATGGAAATGTTTATAATATTATGATTAAATATCTGTGATTGGTAGAGAAGTATTGAATTATTATACAAAATTCTTGACACCACACAGCAGATCGTACGTTTAGTTTCGTTCAGATTGGAACTTAACAACGAAACTGTTAGTTGATTGTACTTTGAATATTTTTTTTAATGTTCAATATAAGAGTGTTGTAATAAATGCCTGTTGTTTAAATGTGGAAATTTTTCATTGTCGGGCCACGCAATCATTCAAGAAATGTAATAAGTTTTTTAAAAAAAGATTGAATACAATCTGTACATTTACTCCCTATTAAGCATTTATATATTTTTGTGATTTAATGTTTACGATCGGTTTATATAAATTTAATTATTTTAAGAGCAATAAACATATTTAGTTTTCATTTAAAGTTTTCTCTCTATTCTAAAAAAAAGTAAAAGCCGCTGTCGCTGGCGCTGTCAATAGCTTGTTCGCCTATCTCCTCCTAAACCGTGGGGATTTGAATTTCAACTTAGGTGCCCACAGATTCGAAAAACTCCGAGGAACCTGCTAAGCTGACCTAAATTTCGAAAATCGAATTATTTTAGAAGATATTAATAAAAAACTGAAAAAATAAACAGAATGGTTGCCAGATTTGGCATAAAATCATTCATTCCTTTGCAACAAAGCGTTTCCAAATATGTAGAGTCGCGTGAAATTCACACACGAGTTATAGTGGCGTAAAATGGGCGAATACGCCCATTTTACGCCAAATTAAAAAGTATGTGAAATACTCGGACATAACTCAAAGTGTGTTACACAAAGTTGAGAATTTTCAAATAGCAAGTTCGCTTAGACAACAGGAGTTTAGAATTAGTGACTATTCGTTTTTCCAAAACAGAATAACTAATTGTAACTGATTTTAAAAGCGCCATCTTGGCATTAGGAATGATCTGGCAAAATAGTATCTTTCCAAGCAGGGTGAATAAGCTTCGAGTTCCAGAATGCTGGAACCCAGTATCTTGAAAATGAAAAATAATTAAAGTGCAGATTATTTTAAAGGCGGTTCGGTCCAGCTGGAGTATTTCCTACCAGTAGACATATTTGGTGGCGTTAACTATGCCTATTTGCCAGCGCGGCGAGATGATATAATTCGTGGTTCTAAATACGCCAATCTGCAAAGGATTATGTATATGAAAATATGGATAACGGTTTTCCGGGAACCTTGCATGAGCAGTAATTATAGGTCGGGAGCATGTGTAAATCGCTAAATAATGAAAAGTCGCCATTGGTGGAAAGCTATCCTAGCTGTTCCGTAGTTTTTATCAAAGAAAACTTGTGAAGTACTGTTTTCTTAGAGCTCATTATTAAATATACATATACGCAAGTAGCCAAATAATGAAAAATCGCATGGTGGCAAATACGCAAGGTGTCCAATAGGTTTTACATTATTAAAAATACAACTTGAAACAGATGTTCTGATTTTATTACGCTTTAACTCCTAATTAATATAACTTTTGAATGGCAACATTAAATATCATTGTGTTTCTGAGGAGTGCAAATAATTTTTCCTTGAGTCCGCACTCAAGGTGGAGTATAGCTCAGGACCCGTAGAACACGGATTGCTAATAACAAAATATCTACCGTGATATATTGGAGTGGTCTACTGTAGTGTGAAGTTTAAATTTTTATGTGCCAATGAACATGTAAGAACCAAGCAACGTGTAGCTCAGTAACATTCTATCTGATCCAATCTTTGGGATTTATCTGTTGAAATTCTGTCTTTTTTACGAATAAGCCTTATTAGGGGCCGAATGCCTCATACGAAAAGCGAGCGTAGCGAGTCTAGGGACCTTGGCCTCTAGTAAGAAAAACAGTAATTTTTTTTATTTATTCAGTAGATTTTTTTATCCTCACGTACTGCTGATTTAATTCTTGATTGCTCTACAATGAAAAATGGCTGAGCCAGCGATTAAGGATTACATTGATATCAATATTCAGCTGCGCTATTAGATAGCTGGATATGATAACCTGGATATTGATGGAATCTAACGTAGGCTGCTTTAAGGTTCTACTTTGAGAATATTAATTGATAATTTCGAAACAAATATATGTATACATACAATATATATTTTTATAATGGAAGTCAAATTTATTCTTTGAAATATACTCTAATTCTCATTTTAAAAAATTTATTCGTATTACTATTATGATTTTTTTCTCTTATTCTGTATGACTTGACCGATCAAAATTTCTGCGAAAATCTTGAGCGAACGAATTAACTTTATTGCTATTTTTAAGCTTTCATGTCATGCACATATGTATGTGTATATACACATGTATACATCAGTATTTTCCGACGGATTATCGACTTAGAAAGGAAAAAGGTGATACTTCTTCGGAGACGGATTAGGGGCCGCTCACAAATGACGAGTCATGCCTAGAATGGGAAGGTGGTTCGTGAAATTATGGCAGGTTGTGGACACACTTTGGCTTTAAAAAAAAAAAAAAAAAAAAAAAAAAAAAAAAACACTGAATAGGGCACCACGGGAACGTCTTGTCAGTTGTGAACGTCTGTTAAATCAAAAATATTTTCGGTGTACTTTATCTAAACTTTTTTTGTTTGAAAAGATACAATACTGCTGTTATACTAAAGTTTCGCCATTTCTAGGCAAATATTTAACATGTAGCCGAGCTGGATACAATTTTAAAGATTTATTTTTGGCACTTTGTTTGACGACATTTCGCCAAAATCAGCCAGACGAGATAATTTCGGACAAGATTTTGGGCATGGGTGAAATACTCGTAGTGATTCACCAGACTATTACTGAATGGTAAGTATCCATATACCTTACTGGTTTGAAAGTCTTTTGAGTGACCCTGTAAGTAAATTTCCCAGAAGATTGCAATGAAAAAAGATATGCACAGTTGTATGTTATAATAGTTCTATAATATAAAAATCGCAGCATTCTACGATTAAAAATTTTAGTTGTGCAAAATACGTAATTCTTTTTGGTGTCAAATTTCGCAACATTTTGGTAAAACTTGCCCAGGTCGATGACTGTTGACAATATTTTGTACATGGCCCAAACAAAGACTGACTATACACATAATATATTAGAGGGGTCCATAAACCTTAATGTATGGAAATTATTTTCAGTGGCCCTGTAAATAAATTATTCAGTAGATTGGAAGCCGAAAAGGAGGCGCACAACTACGAGTAGTTGCTACTGCAATCCTAAATATAAAAATTCAGCATTCTACGACTAATAGGCTTTTTTAGGTACGTGATTACGTGCATGCATACATACGTTGAGACGTTTTGCAAAAACTCTTCAAAGTAAATTTAGAGATAGCCAAAAGAGGTTTTTTTTCATCAAAATCTTCATACCGAAATTTTTCGGGTTCACTATTATGATGTTGAAGTTAGTTGGGGCGATTTAAATTACTATCGAAGGTTTACTTTTAGAAGCAATAAAGTATATTGGGAGAGCGTTATGAAGTCGTACAAATAATTCAGATGAACATGACTTTGCGAAAACAATTTTAAGACAGACAATTGTAGAAGAGCAAAACTTTTATTTAATGTCTTAGAAACAATTACAAGATGGTGGGGTTTGGGATACGCTTAGCTATGGTGGTCAATAAGAGTCTGATTAATCGGAAGTCAAATTCAATCGAAGAATGATCAGGAGATTGGCGAGAAAGTTGAATTTGGCATTGTGATGCAGTTAATCACATATTTATATTTAATTTTCTTACAGTTAATTCACACATTTAAATTACTACTGTTTTCCCTGCACCTATTCTAAATTTAATACTCTTTGCCTTTTTTTAAATCTCCCATCTCTCCATAATGCTATTTAACTTTTTCTTAAATTACTTTGGTTTTAGCATTAGCAATACAATTTGTTGGTGCCTTTCGTCTGAGAATTTATTTTATTTCCTTCGTTCCCACGGGGCTTTAATAATTTTGCATAGGTTACATTATATCTCTAATGATCACTCCTGTGGCGTCTCACATTTAAATTTTAGCATACACACGTAAGGCCCAACGTTTCTTTTCATTTTTACATTCTGGCGATTTATTTGGCGGCAGTTCCTTTTAGCGCTCAGCTCCATCGCCAGGTTGGCTTTCGGTTCTCGGACCTTTTCAACACACACTTCATGCTTTGATCTCTGCCCAACAGGTCACGTCTCTTGTTGCTATTTTGCCAGCCACCACACTTACCTTAAATAACCTGTAATTTTTGATAATGTCAATAAAATATCTCTATCGGCATGGCGTTCCTGGTTGTTGCGTAATTTCCACTATACGATAAAACAACATAAATTACTTTTCGCAAATATAAAATGTCCCCCTCTGGATTCTACACCACAGGCATATTAAAAAAATGCCCAAACGAGAGCCAATAATACATTCATTATTAAAGACGCTGAAAAACCGCAGAATATTCCTGGTCAACAGAGAGAACGGCAAGACATGACAACGCGCTCGGCACCATATTATTGAAGATAAAAACTAGCCAAATTACAGTAAACCCGTGTGATAGAAAATTAGTTCAGCAGAATTTTAACTGATTTCAAGTCCATGTCCATAATGGTAATGAAAGAAATAAAGTGATGTACGCGTACAGAGACGTTAAGCACAGATGCATATTAATTAAACGTAAATGTTCTGCATAAGAAAAAGATGTTTCTTAACAGTTAGGAAAGAAATGCAACAGACTTATTACTGACATAGAGCAAAGGGTGAAACAATAATTTAAACATGAAATCCGGATATATAAGCAATTAATTGAAATTTAACATGTGAGAAAAGAAGCGTAATACAAAATTTTGAAAGCCGGTGTAGTTAAATATTAGAAGAGAATTCAAAGTTAAAATGCCTGATTTAAAATATATTAAATTCAAGAAATTGAAAATAAATGACAATTAATATTAGATGTGTGTTCTTGTGTATAGGTTGTATAGGTGTGATCACAACTATACTTCCTTTTACTTCCTACAAGTAATAAAAACACTTAAAATCAGCAGATTAAATTTTGAAGTTAATTTGAAATAAAAGAATTTGATGGCATTTTTTAAATCCGGTTTAAAACAACTTTTAAATCATTCAATTTTCACTTATATATATTTTTTCTTATCGAAAAAGGCATTTAGGATATGTCTGAGAAAATGCTAGCATCAGCTAGAGAGAGAGAGAGAAATTCTTCACTACAGTAATGAAGATTATTCTTCCTATAAAAAACCGGAGTTACTCCACTCGACTTTCCGAACACTTGATCTTTACCTAGTGTTAAAATTAATTTCATTCACCTACAATGCAACAAATTTCAGTCAACTCAGTTGGCTGTAGTATTCAGACGCTAAATTACTTCAAATAATTTAAAAGGTAAAACGTATTGTGCTATTAAAACACCGTATGTGTGATGAACTACAAATATCGTTTCTAAAATTTCTTCTAAAATTTGTATAAAGGTGCCTTCCAAATCTATCCAAATCTTTCAAATCCCACTCTCTAGATAGAGTTGCCTGTTTGTAATGTTGTGTGAGTGAAATTTTACACCTGTGTAAGTTTGCACTCTTTATCATAAAAAAAGCATAAAAAATAAATAAAAACTTGCCAAACGTGTATATAAAATATTGCATTTTAAACTAACACTGGAATTTTCCTTAGAGAATACTAAAAATGGTCTCAAGTATTTCTCAATCGTTAAACCAGTTCAGAGGAAACTTTATGGAAATATATTTATGTCTTCAGAACCCAATGAATAGCTGAGACTTAGTCGGGAATTCTCTTTATTCTACTACGTGAAAAGTTCGGATTCATAAAGTTTTACAGCTCTGACCGAAGTAATCCTCGGGGATTTGAGAGAGCGGCAAAACGTTTTTGTGCTTTAAGCTGTATAACCGAAAGATCTGGGGATTTAATCTGCTAAGAAGAGGAACTCGCTTCCTTAAAAGTGTAGTTTTGTTAATCAGCCTTTGCTTAAGTATACGAGTAAAATTATAGATCATGAAGAAATGCAAAACATACATTGTTATCACTAATGTGAAGGCAAAATATACAGAATAACAATTACTGAGCGATTTGAAAAAATAAATAAATAAGTAAATCTGAAATACTTTAATATTTTAAATACGCACTAAAGTACTATGTATTAATAGTGTATCCATGATGCATGCGTCGTCCTTATTTTTATTCCTTATTCCATTAATTTGGAAAGTGTATCATTATTCATGAGAGTGCCGTCTTTTTCTTTCTTGTTCCATAAGACACTTCTTTGGAATCGAAATTTATATTAAAATCGCCTACTATAACTGTTTTAGAATCTGCGAAAAGCATATCCTGAGTATACTTCACCTCTACAAATACTGTTTGGAGTGTGCATTATAATCCATGAGTGTGCCATGTTTATCATTCTTATTCCATAAAGCACATCTTTGTAATTGAAATCTACATTAAAATGGCATACTAAAACTGTTTTACAATCTTCGCCAGGCATATTCTAACTATACTTCTCCTTTGTAATAAGCTGTATGGTCTGCCAGTTTCTAGCCAAATATGAACGATTTCGTCATGCTAGATTCAATATTGAGACTTATTTTTTGGCGCCAAACTTGGCGATAAAACATCAAAAATTTCAAACCTTCGCTACTTTCAAAATTTTATCCCCTCACTCCACTATCTGGCAACATCATCGAAAAATGCAACGAAAACGTGTCGACTGTCGACAAAATCTGTCCTCAAACATATGTCGACAGAAAAACCTGCAGTGAACAAAATAGCAACTCTAGTGCTAAAAATTAAAAAAAATTTCTGAATTAAAAATTACAATGCAATTTTTAAAAGTAGCTGCAGATTTTCGGATTTAGTTCATGGCATGTTCGATATGCTAGTCATCAATACCTATGATTTGGCGCAGACAAATAGCCGAAAATTCTACATAACTCGCTGAATTATCTCGTTGTACTTTCTACCATTTTCTGGAACTTAAGAATGACATTTTTTATTGTTGTAACACTTGGATAACTTGTCTTCAGCTTGTTCTTAAATTTCCTTTTAATCGCAATCGGGTGGTTATTAGCTGGAATTGTAGACAGGACTTGGCGATAGATACATGGTCAGAAAAGTTATTTAACTCTGCCACCTGCCTGCACTGTGAGGTCTCGGGTTCGAATCTTGTCAACCCTTGGTTGGGACTTTTCCTTTCTCCCGCGTTTAATACTTCTCTTGTGTTCTTCTGTGATATCTAAATGTTATTTAAAAAAAATAAATGTTAATCCGATTACAGAAGTACAGAACCCTCTTCAAAATGGCAATCAATAGCTTATGAAAAATTCTCAAAATACAAAATACAAAGCTGTATTTCAATATTTTCCCTTAAAAAGGGAACAACGATCATTATAATGCGGTTAAAAAAATCAGCACATCCTACATTTACCCGCCAAGTTTTAACTGAATCTATCCAATAATTCAAAAGTTATCAGAGTTTTTTTTCCATATAACTCAATAATTGTCACCCTGTACATTCGCTTGTTTATTAAACTGTGTCGGTTTTTAGGACATTCGCTGTATATGCAGGTATTGTCTATGCATGCATTGTAAGTATATGTATACATTCGTTCGCGTATAGTTAAATTATTGGACTGATTAATCCATAAGCAATAAATAACGCATTATAAAAATTGAAAAACAAATATGCAGAAAACAGACAGTAACAAAACTCGTAGCCGAAAATTCTTTCAGTTAACTTAAATAAATAAATAAATAAAAATTAAAAAATCTAAAATACTTTAATATTTTAAATACGCACTAAAGTGCTATATATTAAACGTGTATCATAATCCATGCATATTTCCTTTTTTTTTTCCTTGTTAAGTTGGAAAGTACATCACTATTCATGAGTGAGCCTTATTTTGTTTTCTTGTTCCATAAAACACTTCTTTGGATCTATCTTATTAAATATGCAAATAAATTCAAGCATATTATAACTATACTTTACCATTGCAAATAGAGTTTGGAATGTGCATCAAAAGCCATGAGTGCGCCGTGTTTGTGTTTCTTGATCCATAAAACACTTCTTTGGAATTGAAATCTATATTAAAATTAGCTACTAAGTCTTTTACAATCTTCCCTGAACATATTCTACCTATACTTGTTAATCAATTGTTAATAAAAATACTACCTTTGTTAATAAACTGTTGATTTTGCCACTTTCTAACCAAATATTGAAGATATCGTAATGATAGGTTCAGTTCTGATGATTTATTTTTTGGTCCCGACCATGGCGATAACTCATAAAAAATTGCAAACTTTGCGAGTTTTAACATTTTATCCCTCTCCCCACTATCTGGCAACCCTATTGAAAAATGCAACGAAAGCCTGTCGACGTCCACAAAAATATGTCCACAAATTATATCAACAGAAAATGCCCGAGTGAGGGAAATAAGACGCTAGTGCAAATAATGAAAAATCTTATTTGATAAATTGATTGTCTACACTTGATCAGAAAATTAGACGAAGTGTTTGGCAGCAAGCTATCGCTATCGCTTTCGGCAAGAAATCAGGGAAAAAAGGTTTTAAAAAAACCTGGATATTCTAAAACACCTGAATAAATTCAATGCGAGCTCTGAACGCAAAATGAAGACCAAGAAAATTAATTAAAAAGAACTTTTTATGTTGATATAAGCCTAATTCAGGTCGTAGAAAACAAACAATTATCTGGAAAAAAAATACCTGCATTCAAAAGATTAAACTTAACACCCATAAATAGAAGATTCAACACAAGTAAACACTATTAGACAAAAATATTCTACATTTACCGGCTACTAAAATTACTGAACATTTCATCAACAGAAGAATTCTGTCGTAATGAATTCATAACAATCGATTGCAAATAAATTCAAATTGAGTGTTTAATTAAGCCTTTCGTTTAAAAGAATGTCTTATAAGTTATCAGCTGCTATTGACTTTTCTATCACGATTTGTTCTAGAACAATATCATAACTTTAAAAGATTACCAAACAGAGCAATTAAATAAACATGGAAAATGCAATACCCTGAAGCCCTTGCGGTTCGCAAGTCTCAATAAACCCAAGGCAATATTTTTGGTTCATGATAAATATCATTTTGAGACATTTATGGTTTTCGTGCATTTATCTCATGATCGTATATTGAATAAAAGTTCTGTTTGATTTGGTTTCTCTTTATTACGCCGAAAGAGATATATTTAATACCACGAAATAAACCCCATCGAAATCTTTATAGCCATAGTTAAATAAATGATGTATCGTAAATTCTGTTTCTTACATTTTTCAATATTTTATGATATATATTTATAATTTCATACAATGGCATGTTAAAAAAATCTGATGTGTCCAACACATGACTTCCTTGCACGTCTATTAGATCAAAAATATTTTCGACGCACTTCCTCTAAATTTATTTGTTTGAAAGAGATAAAATATCAATAATAGTAAGGTTTAGCAATTTCTAGCCAAATATTTCGATATCGCCAAGCTGAGTTCAATTTGAAAGATTTCCTTCTGACACTTTATTTGGCGATATTTCACCAAAAGCCGACAAACTTGAGATAGTCAGCGAGATTTTGGGGATAGCCAAAGTAGTCAGTGAGCACAGACCTTCAATGAATTGAATGCATCTATACACCTCAATGTATTCAAAGTCATTTGGCTCACCATGTAAATAAATTCTCAGTCGATTGCTGTCAAAAAAGATATTGAAAACAGTAGATATTACAATAGTTCTAAATACAAAGTTAAAAAATCTACGGGTTAAAGTTTTAGAGTTATACAAAATAGGAAATAATTTTTGGCGCCAAATTTGGCGATATTTCGGCGAAACTCGTCAATGTCGACGACATTTGGCGAGATTTTAAGCATAAACCAAACAATGACAGATTATCGCCAAATTTGGCGATATTTCGCCAAAACTCGCCAAGAACGATGACAAATGGCGATACTTTGGGCATGGACGAAATGACTGACTATCGCCAAATTTGGCGATATTTCGCCAAAACTCGCCAAGGTCGAGGACAGACGGCGAGATTTTGGGCATGTACCAAACAATGACTGTCTACAGTTGTATTATAATGCAGATGTCCATAGACATTAAGGTACTGAAATTCTTTTCGGTGGTCCTGTAAATAAACTCTCCAGTAGATTGGAACCAAAAATCGAGATGCACAACTAGATGTTACAACATTCTTATATATGAAATTTCATAATAGTTTTTGAGATTTGAGAGTTAAATATGCACACACGTACACCAAAAGTCGCCAAGCTTGGCGACTTTTGGCATAGTTCTTGAGGGAGGCACGTGACCGTGGTCGGACCATTACCTAACTTATGTGGTAGGACGGTATTGTGCTTGAAATGGATGAATGCCCCTAAAATTGCTATTGACCGTAATGTATTGGAAATCTTTTGGGTGTTCCTGTAGCAGAACTATAAATGATAAAGACACTTTTTTTAATAGAGAAATTCATTTTCTAACTCTTTACAGCATATATCACTTCTGAGTCGTTTGAAATAGCCCAATACCTCTAAAAAACGCTTTGATGAATTTCGGCCCATAGAGCGTAATGTATTTCGAATCTTTTGGGCGGTCCTGTAGATAAACTATTCAGTCGAATGGAACCGAAAGGGGAGGTGCACAACTAGATGTTACAACAATCCTAAATATAAAGTTTCAACATTCAACGCCTAACAGTTTTTGAGATATGCGAGTTTAATGAATTTCGGCCCATTGAGTGTAATGTATTTCGAATGTTTTGGGCAGTCCTGTAGATAAACTATCCAGTCGAATGGAACCAAAAGGGGAGGTGCACAACTAGATGTTACAACTATCCAAAATATGAAGTTTCGACATTCTACGCCTAATAGCTTTTGAGTTAGGCGAGTTTAATGAATTTCGGCCCATAGAGCGTAATGTATTTCGAATCTTTTGGGCGGTCCTGTACATAAACTATCCATTCGATTGCCACCAAAAGGGGAGGTGCAATACTAGATCATAGAACAATCCTAAATATCAAATCTCAACATTCTACGACCAATAGTTTTTGAGATATGCGAGTTACATACATACGTACGTACGTACGTACGTACGTACAGACGGCATGGAAAAACTGGCCACAGTAGACTCGCCACTGGTCAAAATGAGTTGCAGACGCGTTAATATGATCGTGCATGCTAGCCTACGATGAGATGCATCGAAAAAAATTTTAAAATTCAATTTAGAGGTAGTCAAAATCGGTTTTTATGTCGAAATTTGGCCCCCAAAATTTTTCGGGATCACATTACTTCCTTATACTACGTACAAGGAAGTAAAAAAAACAATAATTAAACAGCTGTAAACAATAACTTCAGTAGTAATCAGAAATATAGTAAGGCAGAAAATTATATACCGCCAACTTTGGACCACTTATGTTTTCACTAACAGTTCTGTTATTGAAAAATATCATATACGGATTTTCAATGTCCAAATTGAGTTTCAGCCAATTAACATGGGTTAAAGAAGTAAACTATATTCTTTTACCAACCTTTTCCTTTCTTTTTTGTTAATTTACTATTTTTACTTCCTTGTACGTACTATAAGGAAGTAATGTGATCCCGAAAAATTTTGGGGGCCAAATTTCGACAAAAAAACCGATTTTGAGTACCTCTAAATTTAATTTTAAGAATTTTTTCGATGCATCTCATCGTAGGCTAGCATGCACGATCATATTAAGGCGTCTGCAACTCATTTTGACCAGCGGCGAGTCTATTGTGGTCAGTTTTTCCATGCCGTCTGTACGTACGTACGTACGTATGTATGTAACTCGCATATCTCAAAAACTATTGGTCGTAGAAAGTTGAGATTTGATATTTAGGATTGTTCTATGATCTAGTTGTGCACCTCCCCTTTTGGTCGCAATCGAATGTATAGTTTATGTACAGGACCGCCCAAAAGATTCGAAATACATTACGCTCTATGGGCCGAAATTCATTGAACTCGCCTAACTCAAAAACTATTAGGCGTAGAATGTCGAAACTTCATATTTTGGATAGTTGTAACATCTAGTTGTGCACCTCCCCTTTTGGTTCCATTCGACTCTATAGTTTATCTACAGGACCGCCCAAAACATTCGAAATACATTACGCTCAATGGGCCGAAATTCATTAAACTCGCATATCTCAAAAACTATTAGGCGTAGAATGTCGAAACTTCATATTTTGGATAGTTGTAACATCTAGTTGTGCACCTCCCCTTTTGGTTCCATTCGACTGGATAGTTAATCTACAGGACCGCCCAAAACATTCGAAATACATTACGCTCAATGGTCCGAAATTCATTAAACTCGCATATCTCAAAAACTATTAGGCGTAGAATGTTGAAACTTTATATTTAGGATTGTTGTAACATCCAGTTGTGCACCTCCCCTTTCGGTTCCATTCGATTGTATAGTTTATCTACAGAACCGCCCAAAAGATTCGAAATACATTACGCTCTATGGGCCGAAATTCATCAAAGCGTTTTTTAGAGGTATTGGGCTATTTCAAACGACTCAGAAGTGATATATGCTGTAAAGAGTTAGAAAATGAATTTCTCCATTTAAAAAAGTGTCTTTATCATTTACAGTTCTGCTACAGGAACACTCAAAAGATTTCCATTACATTACGGTCAATGGCAATTTTAGGGGCATTCATCCATTTCAAGCACAATACCGTCCTACCACATAAGTTAGGTAATGGCCCGACCACGGTCACGTGCCTCCCTCAAGAACTATGCCAAAAGTCGCCAAGCTTGGCGACTTTTGGTGTACGTGTGTGCATATTTAACTCTCAAATCTCAAAAACTATTATGAAATTTCATATATAAGATTGTTGTAACATCTACTTGTGCATCTCGATTTTTGGTTCCAATCTACTGGAGAGTTTATTTACAGGACCACCGAAAAGAATTTCAGTACTTTAATGTCTATGGACATCTTCAATATAATACAATTGTAGACAGTCATTGTTTGGTCCATGCCCAAAATCTCGCCGTCTGTCCTCTACCTTGGCGAGTTTTTCCGAAATGTCGCCAAATTTGGCGATAGTCAGTCATTTGGTCCATGCCCAAAGTATCGCCATTTGTCATCGTTCTTGGCGAGTTTTGGCGAAATATCGCCAAATTTGGCGATAATCTGTCATTGTTGGCCCATGCTTAAAATCTCGCCAAATGTCGTCGACATTGACGCGTTTCGCCGAAATATCGCCAAATTTGGCGCCAAAAATTATTTCGTATTTTGTATAACTCTAAAACTTTAACCCGTAGAATTTTGAACTTTTGTATTTAGAGCTATATTATAATATCTAACTGTTTTCAATATCTTTTTTGACAGCAATCGACTGGGAATTTATTTACAGAGCCAAATGACTTTAAATATATTAAGGTGTATGGATGCATGCAATTCATTGAAAGTCTGTGGTCAATGACTACTTTGGCTATCCCCAAAATCTCGCAAACTATCTCAAGTTTGTCGGCTTTTGGTGAAATATTGCGAAATAAAGTTTCAGAAGGAAATCTTTCAAATTGAACTCAGCTTGGCGATATCGAAGTATTTGGCTAGAAATCGCTAAACTTTACTATTATTGATATTTTATCTCTTTCAAACAAATAAGTTTAGAGGAAGTGCGTAGAAAATATTTTTGATTTAATAGACGTGCAAGGAAGTCATGTGTTGGACACATCAGATTTTTTATGTTTTGAGGGGTTTTTTAGTTCACTCCCTTAGTTTTATACAAATTCAGGGCCGGTCCAAGGAAGGGTGCGAATGTAGGCTACCGCCTAAGGCCCTGCGCTTAAAGAGCCCCGCTCCTTGTCCATTTTTTTGCTATCACATTAGACCGAGCTTGGTAGATGGTTGTGATAGATCCCAGAAATATAGCTAATATGTACTATCAATACTAGTAGTAACTTACCTAAGACATGATAGAAAAGAGACTCCACGTTTGCGTTTCGCCTGGGGCCCCACACGCCCCTTGGCCCGGCCTTGACAAATTGAATAGATTTAATGTTAGTGGACTATTCTAACCCTACTTTAATTAAGAATAGCTAATCGTGGCTGACGAGAATATTTGGCGTGAAATCACCAGACTTTTAGCTACACTGTTCCTAAAAAAGCCACAGTATTAGAATTTACGATCGAGTTATAATTTCCTAAGGTATTGTGTTTTAAGTGTGCATTATTAAACTAAAATCCGTGTTATGAACTAAAAGATTCCAAGAACTTTCTGAAATATCCGAAACTTTTGTTTAAAAAATTTTTTATTTCATTTAAGAATAAAATCTCAATTTTGATTTTAAAAGAACTGTAAAATAATGACTTAATATTTACGTACAGGTTAGACTTTACCTCACAATAAAGCCAGAAAGACGCGGATTGAATGTAAACTGAAAAGATTTTAAGGTTGACGTAAGCCAAAATGACGAAAATATTTATTCTATTCAGATAATACAGTTGAAGATTTCAAATTATTATTGCAATTCCATGTACTATCAATAAACAGTAAATGAAAAAAAGCATATGTCTGTCTTCTATTAAGATTTGTGTGTATGTGTGTGTTTAAAACTACACGGTAAAAAAAAATTCTGAAACGTTACCCCAAAAATTGGGGCAGCTTTTGTAGTTTAAAATTGCAGAAACGTTTCCGAACCATGCAGATAAAGTATTTAGAAACGTTTCTGCATATTTCGGAAAAATATTTACATATTTTCCTGCTTTTTAGGTAAGGTTTCTGGAAAAGATGGGTAACGTTTCTGTATCTTTGGTAAAATATTGAGTAACCTTTCCGTCTATTTCACAAAGGTTTCCGAATTAACGAGGAAACTTTCTGAGATTTTCAGAAAAAGTAGCATACACTAGATGGCAGCACCAAACTCTAACGGAAGGAGCGCTAAGGACCAGCGATCAGAATCGAACCCTGGACAGACGCGTTATTAGGAGAGCACGTTACCTCGACGCTGTGATTGTCTTGCCGGAATGTGCTTTAAAAGTAAACTGACTGCTGCAAAAGTTAATTCTGGCATGGCTTGTTTTGTAAACTTAAAATTTTTTTGGAGTATTTTATAGAATGGTGGGAAAATACCATAATTAATAAATATAAATTAAAAATCTTAAATCCTTTTTTTTCCACATAAATTATTTTCAGGAGATAATGTGCTGTTTTATTTAAGTATTCATCCGTTTTATTTAAGTATTCATCCGGCGACATCACCTGGTGACTGGTCACAAATAAACTTCACTTTGACCACACAGTGGAGTTACATCACTCACAAGTTACCAGACCCTTATTATCGCATGGGCAAATCGGGACTTTGCCCAGGGCCCCCAGTTTCAAATGTTGTTCTGAAATATTCTTTTATATGTCAAAATTTTATGAAAAAGCAAACAAATTTTATAGATGGGGACACCCAAATTCATCAATGTCTGGGCCCCTGTTGGTCATAATCGGGCCCTGCAAGTGACAATGTGACAGTCCTGTGACAATTTTGACCCTCTGTTACGTCACAGCGACTCTTTTGTGACCATCTGTGCAGGGAAGACGCGTTCACTCTTATCCCTCTGTCTCTTGGCACTTGGCGCATGCGCGCGAAGTCCCAAATAAAGATTTCCTTTCCCCGTAAATACTTTACGCCGAAATGTGGGTTATGTTTCCGAAATCGTGAGTTCGAGTAGAGCATCGGTAGGTTACGCTATACTTTCGGAAACCTTTCTGCTATAAGTATGTAACGTTTCTGAATTTTTTTACTGTGTAAGAAAAATGGCATTGTTAGCTGTAGGGTGCTATTTCGTTCAGTCCCAGGTTTTTGTCTACGCGACTTGCAGACATGATTTGTAGACATGAACTTTCCCGGTGAAGATCTTTTCGAGGATGTTTTCCGCAGATAACGCAAAGGTGGGACGGAGGGGAGATTAAAATCTTGAAAGTCGCCCTATGTTTGCCATTTTTGATAATTGATCGCCAAGTTTGCTGCCAAAAAATAACTTAAAACCGAACCAAGCTTGGTGATATCTTCCGAATTTGACTAGAAACAAGGAAAGTATAGTTAAAATATGCCAGGTAAAGATTGTAAAATAGTGTTAGTAGGCGACTTTAATATAGATTTCAACTCCAAATCATGGATCAAATGGACCATGAATCATCGATCATGGACCAAATCTTGTTTTATGGAACAAGAAAGACAAACACGGCACTCTCATAGATTATGATGCCCATTCCAAACAACATTTAAAATGGTGAAGAATGGTTGAAGTATGCTTGGCGAAGATTGTGAAACAGTTTCAGTATGCGATTTTAAAATAGATTTCGATTCTAAAGATCAGTTTTATAGAACAAGGAAGAGATGATTCCTATTTAACACTCCCACTCTCGCCGACCTAATAAATCGCCGCACTTTGGCGAGCTCTGCCTTCATGGGTCTCTAGGAGTTATGCACAAGTTTCAACGCTAGCAAAAGAACTAGATGAAAACTAAAGTGAACAAATGAGCGATAAACGCACCAGTTAAGGAATTTGAAGACACTTAATTATTAAAATTACATTAATTGGCAAGCCAAAATAAATAAATGAGTAATGGAATGCTGCATTTATATGTCGTTCCAAATCGCCATTTTAATTCTGAATTACGGTGCCACATAAAAATAATTCGTCGTGGTAACTGCATATGCTTAATTATAGCCATCTTGGCGAGAGTCGGAGAGTTAAAGTAGAAACCAACCCGAGAATGTCAAAAACGGCTCACTCATCGATTACGATGCACATTCCAAATCGTATTCAAAACGGTGAAGTACAGTTGGAATATGCTTGGTGTGAACTGTAAAACAGTTTTGGTAGACGATTTTAAGATAGATTTCTATTACAAAGATGTATTTTATGAAACAGGTGGAAAATTAGTCTCACTCATGAATAATGATACACTTTCCAACTTAATGGAATAAGGGAAGAAAATAGAGAAGACGCATGGGTTATGATACGCTTATAATATATAACACAAGTGCGTATTTAAAATCTGAAAATGTTTTTTTTGGGGGGGGGCGGGCTGTTCAGGGGTTTATTACTTCTGTAACTTTGTTTTAAACTATCTTTGAGGAAGGAAACATTTTTAGAAGCTTAAACTGTAAATCTGAAATATAATTTTAAAATGCACCACTAACGCTATATTTATTATGTTTCATATTGATTTAGTCGAAATTTCTTTCGCAGTTTGCAGAGTGTTTTCCTTTTTCTTTCCTTTTTAAACATTACTATTTACACCATTTTGTCGATTGTACCTCAATAATCACTAATATTCAAGATGGCACTTAATTTATAAAGAATATTTACGTATAAAATAATTGACCTCCTTTATTAGATTCCATTTGAATCCCCAGCTAATGATGACTATTAACTCGACAAAGTTGAAAATTGAATTAAGTCTTGGTAAAATGGAAGATGGTAGTGCAGTTTCTATCTTTCACTATCGATTTTTCTATTATAATTAATTCTGAAAAGAATTTCCAGAACTTCAGAGACTTGTCCTACTGGGAAACGAAATAAATGTGGAGAAGGTAATTGCTCGAAATAGTTTTCAGTTTCTAAGATTACGAATGGGAAGTCAAACTATCATTTTTTTAAATAATCGATTGTGAGGAATTCCATAGCTATTGAATACGATTTTAGAAATCCATGAGTTAGAAGCAAATTGTCTCTTACCAGTTTGGTATTGTTTTGACTGTAATTTAATATGGTTTTGAGTTGAAGTTGTAAATATTTATTATTAGTGTTTACAGTTATGTTAACATATGTACGCGTAAATTACAAATATTAACGTGACAATAAGTGACAATACATCATTGTAATTTATACAATGATGTTAATGTTTGTATAAATTGCAATTATTAATACAGTTGTATAAATTACATTAAACAGTTTTAATTCTTCGTAAAAAATAATAAGTTTGACCAAAGTAAATTAGAAGTTCCAATATGAATACTGAACATGGTAAATGGCTGAAATGTGAAGAACCCGAGTTCGAGCCAATCGTGCGGCTGCTGATTTAACGGTATAAAGTTTTGGGCGATTTTCTCCAGATGTAACGTGAATGCGCGTTATAACCCCCTTAAAAATTCTTCCGGCCAAGGCAATACCAAGATAAATATTGTCACTTATCTTGCAATAGACAACAATAAGAATATAAAAATAAGGGGGAAAATGTTTCGCGATACATGAAGTGTGGAAAAGGTAACTGGCAACCCTGTTCTTGATTGTAAAGAAATTTTTCGAAATGTTATCCTGAATCTTTGAATGGTTTTTTCCTCAGGGTTGTTGCGATTTTGCCCGACCTGAAAAAACATGGGTGATTTTTGATTTTTTTTTAAAAGCCCACTTGAAAAAACCTGAAAAAAGAAGCCCAACTGCGTTTTTTAAAAATATAAACTTTAAGTTACATAGGTAGTATTACATTTCTTAATGTCAATACACCAGTTGTTAAGTTTATAAACAGCCCCCCTCCCACCAACACCATCCAAGTTCAAATTTGCTCTAATATAAACTGATTCAAATTTTTGTACTTACATAAACTAATTGTGCTCGATAATATTTTTTCAGTTCGCTGTATCATATCGTGTATTTGTCAATCACTCTATAGTCGATGTAGCATTTCTAAATGATGTTTCCCTGTCACCATATGAATAGTCGTTTATCTCAAACTACTTAGGATAAAATGTTGTGTTTCGAGGGGAGTATTTAAAGCGTTTGAGAATATACTAATCATAATTGTTTTTTAGGAAGTGGTGGAGATTATTGTGTGTAGCCCCCCTCCCGAATTCTATTTTTTTCCAGGGACCAAAGTTGTTTTGATAGGGCTCTGAGTATGCTAGCAGATATGGCAACAAAATATTCTACATCCACCTTTTACCACCTTACTTTAAACACGCAGCCGACTATATGGCAAAAACATTTCATGAACTTAATTGAATCAGTTGTAATTAATAAGTAAAGATAATCAGATGACTAAAAGATTTTTTTAATTCATTATCTATATGAAAGATATCATAATTAGTATGCAATGTGTATTATATTTATGCAAAAGATATGCAGCATTTTAGATGTATTACAATAAAGTTATGAATTGATTCATTTTTATACGTTTTTGTTTTTTTATTCAGTTAATGTTTCACTGTACTTGTTTGTACCTGCAAAAACTTAGATTATTGTATTTACATTAGTAGCGTTAAACCTCTAATATAATGTAAGTTGTTTATTAATGTTTCAGTTATACGACTTTTCATTTATACGTCGTTTGAGATCTGTCCCTTGAAAAGACGTATAAACGGTGCTTTACTGTATATATAAACTGCAATAGTGGCTTTGACCGACCTCAATGTTTCATAAAGTAAAATCTGTCATATCATGTTGCATTTGTTTTGCCACGGGCATTTACTTTTGATTTTTATGTAATATCGATACTTACTCTAGTATACAGCATCCAACTGGCAATCAGTACACTATGGAAAACGCAGGAAGGTTTCATGGAAAAAAAAATGGGAAAAGTTAGATTCACAAATTCCATACAGAAAGTAAACATTTCCATCTGAAAACTATACTGTTTACAAACCATCTCTCCTATGAATATTATTCTTGTGATTCGCAAAACAAAGGCACAATTCCCTTAAAAATGACCTAAACTTTTTTTTTAAGAAGTCCAGGAACGTTCCTTGGAAATAATGAGCAGATGAGATGACCAGGGAACATTAAATGAAAATCCTATAACATTAAATGAAAATCCCCGAACAATGCAATTCAGTGGAACTTTCTTAGGTTATTCAGTAAAGTTTTTAGTATTTTCATGTAATGTTCTTTGGAATTCTAGGGTTCCTCAGCTGTCCATTATTTTCATGTAAAGTTCCTGGATTTTTTTACAGTGCATGTGATTGCCTGAAGGATACAGATGCAAAAGTAAATTTATCCATTTTTTAAGGTATTCATATTATTCATGGCACCGTATTTGTCTTTTCGAGACGAATCGGACTGTAATAGTGATTTCCACCATAATAACACGTTATAGATTAAAAACAAAATTCTGACAATTTAGTTTTGATCCATAACTCACACTATTCAACAACTGTTTTGAAGAAAAACTGGCACTTCCTAGATTCAACCAATCAGGAAGGCTAGGCGAAGGATTGTGTGATTGTTTTCTTTACATCTATTGGGATGTTTTTAAAGACTAACCAATATTTTTTTTTTTTTTATAAATGTTTTTACGTGTTGATTTTTGTTGTTTATTACCATCAAAAATAGCATAATAAAAACTAATGTTCAGATATTTATTTCTTTACTTTTGGTGCTTTACTATATAGGGTCCGAGATTTGTTTAAAATTCAAAATTATTATCGTTTATAACTAACATTACACATAAAATTTGCTGCTAAAGTCACATTTTCTATACTTAAAATCGTGCTTTGCCAAAACTAATACAAGTTTGGGACCGTGTGGAAGTAGTTGTTATGATAACAAGTATATCAAACGGAAAATTGTTCCAATATTTCATGTTAGTTAATAATACTCAGGTTTGGGTTTTTTTTCTTACCTAGGTTCTTGAACTAGTTTAAGAGGAGAGAGAGTTTTGCATCTATACCCCTAGATAGCTCAAAAACTCCTATACTGAAGGACTCTTCAGGGTAGCGTATGTGCTGCTCCGGATGTTGAGTTTTGTGATCTGTGCCTTGAAAAAAAAAGAAAAAACTTGTGACAAGAAAATAATTCTTATTTATAACAATGATAACAGCATTAGGGATAATGTTTGGTTACTTTTTTTTAAATTAATTTTATATTCTATTTTTAGCATTACAGTTTCCATAGTAACAGAATCCATCGTTAATATTAAGTTGTTCACTTTAACAATCCAGTGAAACTGAAATCATTTCTAGAGTTCTTTAGACTCGGAAAATGAAAATCCAGAAAGATGATAAAACAAGTTGAAAAATAACTTACTGGCACTTTAAAAGTACTTAAGATTTGTGTCCTATTGTACTTTGAATTTTATTTCATTCGCATGTGTGACAACATTTCCACGAAGCCCATTACTTTCTATATCACCGGCAAATCATCCGAAGTCGCATGCGCATATGCAATACCGCCGTAGCACTGAAAGAGTCCTCTGGTGTCGGTAAAATCGAAGTGCTTTCAAAGGCTTCAGCTCTGAACGTAATACGTGTCCTTAATATTAATCCATGTTTCTAACTACTCGGACCCTATATTCTTAATTTAGAGAAAAGCAGTAATGTAATTAACATTATTTTATGTTTTAACCTTACTACATACTTTCTAATTAAATCCAGCGCCTTCTTGAAGCATTTATATGCATTCAAAACTTGTTTTTAGTTAGTTCTTCGGTCTTTGTCTAGAAATCAAAGTAAGAATTCGCTATCAGTATTAGAAGTATTTAAGCGGATTATCTCCAGATTTTACTTGCCTTTCTAATTTAATCATGCCCAATGATTACTAATTATTTTGAATAGAAAATTTAATTAAAGTAATTGAAATGTAAATAATCTTCGTTACTGAATTTCTGTCTGATTTCATTTTGATAGAGATGTTCCATAACTCCCTTCAGTGAAAGGAACAAAACAAACATGTAAAGCTCTTATTTCAATTAGTAAATAGTAGTCGTAGTAGACATGTATCGTAAAATAAAGTAATTAATATTTTTGAAGTGCATATATGTGTATAACACTCACATTTACGTTACAGAATTTTGATTTTTTTTCTTAGGGTAAAGTGAGGTAAAATGTGTATGAAAACAGGAATTATTTTACTTATAGGCCGTTTTCCGTCCCTATATTTTACACATTCAACATTTTTGTCTTACTTTAGGCAATGCACTCACTATTTTTACGCCTGAATTTTTTTGTATAATTAGATTAATTGTAAACTTAATTAACCATTTGTTTATTTATTTGAACAAATATACAGGGTATCCTAAAAAAAGTGGTAGTGGGCTTTAATTCTTTATCTATTAAAGATAAGTAGGCAGTATAAATTGAAAAAATGTTCAAAATAAGGTCCGAAATAATTCTCCGTTAAGAAAATTTCCTCTCGTTAATTTTCAAAAAGTTACGTTTTTTTTTTTTGTATACGACCCTCGTACGAAAGAATTTCCAATTAGTAAAATGTACCTCATACACTTAAGAGGTAACATACAAAATTTGAGAACTATACCTTAAGAACCGTCAGAGACAGGGTGAAAAATATATACCTGACTTAAACCACTTTTCAATGGCTCTCGAAGGAAAAAACTCACATCGAATAATCTCATTACAGGGGTCGTACAGAAATTACGAAAGAAAATCTTTTTTCCTCTCTAGGAATAAAAGTTTGCATGTGTAGTCCCTGGTCATCTTTCTTTAAAGATATCTCTGCGACTTCGTCTGATGAAAGGACCAAATTTGGTACATCACCTCATTAGTGTATGGGGCACATTTTACTAATTGGTAATTTTTTTTTGTACGGGGGTCGTATACAAATTTGAAAAGGGTAACTTTTTAAAAATTAACGAGAGGAATTTTTTTCTTGCCGGAGTCTTCTTTCCGACCTTCTTTTGAATAGTTTTTCAATTTACACTGCCCACTTATCTCTAACAGATAAAAAAATTAAAGCCCGTTACCACCTTTTTGAAACACCCTGTATTTTAATTTTAGAATGCATTTAAGTTATAAATATAACTGTTTAAATATAGTATACTATAAACAAAACGTGGTACATATTATTATAAATATTTTTTTTAACTTTAGATGATAACTTTAATTAGAACGCGTCAAACTATAAAATATATCTATTTGAGAAACATTACTTCTTTTAACAAAAATACAATTTCATTAAAAATCTTCTAAAAATATATTCTGAATGCAGCTGTACATCTTAATATGAAAAGGGCTAAATGCGCTTTATCTTTCCTCTACTTATACAAACAATTCTCCTCATCCAAAAAGCCCTCTTCTTCTCAAGTCTTAATAAATAAACAGGAGCTTTATTTTCCATCAGTTTCAAGAAATGTGTTTCTAAGCGATTCTTTCAAGTTCCCTCGGACATATATCATCCTCTGTCTTATTCTTGGTTACTTAACGTCAAAAGCAGCTCTTCATGGAGAGAATAAAAAAGCAGCCACGTCACAGTGTGCAAACACGTGTTTAATGGATTCTGCTTTAAATTTTTGACTGTATTTGGCAGGGAATTTCAAAGAAAGGGCATTGTTCTTTGCAGAATAACTAGAAGTGCCTTAAGAAACAAAAGGTGCTTATTATTTTTGATGAACTTGTATGTTCAGTGTTAATTACTTTGCATTACATGGGTAAAAGCGTAAAATAAAATAAATACTGAAACAGTGATAACATGACATTCTGAATGTATTATTTTTAGTACTACAAGGAGTGTTTATAATTTAAGTCCCTCTATTCAGAACAGTGTATAGCGAAAACTACCTGTCAGAATGCTCCCTAGTTTTAAGGAAACCTTTTCAGACCATGGGAGGGAGATTCACTTCTAAAAACATTAATTCAAAAAACACCGTTTCACAACGTGTTAGTGCGAATAAAACAGACAAATAAGCATTGTCAAGAGAAGATAACAATGAAGAAGTTATGAGGTTAATGTTTATAACAGTGTGCCGCAAGCGAATAAGGCTGTTAGCTACTATAATATTGTATGACGCCACCTGGTGGTGACTTTTGAATTAGTTTTGCCCGACGAGTGGCCGGACGCATAACGCTGTCAACTGCGACACAGAAGATGCTTGGTTCAAACCCAGGTCGCGTCCGTCAACAGAGCTGTTCAAAGTTTTCCGTGATTTTCTCGGAAACTTCGCGTAATTACGTGTTAGGGCCCCTTAGAAAGTCCCCAATGGAAGGCCCTCCCTTTCTCAGCCTAGATCTCACATGTAGATAATCAGCCGTATTGCCAAAATCAAATTAAATTGAATTGAATTAACATTTTTCCCACGCTAAAGTCTCACCTAGTCTCATTGGGGTTTTCGGCAAGTTTAATAGCATTCTGGCCAGTTAATTTCTCTGCACATTGCTCTGAGTACGGGAACTTAAATTATGAAATCCTTTATGTGGTGAGTTTGAAAAATTATTCAGTAAAAATAGAAATTGTTCAAGAAGAGTTTCAATATGGACTATTAAAGTGTACTTCACAGTATTTTCAGTATGAAGTTTTGCAGTTAATTTTCCTACCACGAAGTTAACATAAGCTTGCTTAATTCATTTCATTAAACAGATATTTTGTTGAATACATTTACAGTACGCTACCGTAATTGTCTGTAACTTTTCTTAGAATGAACATTACTTACTGATTTGGAAAAGCAGCTATTTTTAAAAAAAAAATATATTAACTCTAGTAACAATAACGTTTAAAATAAAAGATCTCCTCCCCCCTTTCCTCCCGAAATGAAAACATAATATACTCTACTGGCCTAAACTAAGAACTGTGTCATGAAATAAAGTTTCTCCGTAGAAAAGCTGTGACTATAGTAGTTTTTGTGAAATTTTGCAATGCTTTTATTTATTTACCAGTGTATTTTGCAAGTTCCCAATAATAATGCGACCAGATCTTCTATCACGGCAGTTTCATAATGAGCACATGTATATGAAAATCTACAAAACTCTCAAGATTGCACATGAAGAAACTAAATTACATCTACATATCCTATGAAACTTCTCGGAAGCGACCGCCCCCCCGTTCCGCCAAAAATCGGCCGTTGTTGAGTGAGGGAGTCGCTCAAAGAAATATAAACATTTCAAAGCCCCCCCCATAAAAATAATGTTGATAAATATTGTTTATTTTGTTATATATGAAATTGCATACTAGTGCATATCTATGCAATACAAATATATTTAAATATGCAAACATATTTTTTTAATTTAAATGTTAATAAAATATTCAGAAATTTCAGATTGTTCCATTCTTTTTTCTCTATTCGAGAGCACTTATGTCTCTATTTCTTACATCTGGGAAAACAGAATTTATCCTGATATATTTTATGCATTCTGAATTCTCCATAATAAAATCTATTTTCTTTAAAATTTAGTTTTTTGGGTTTTTCCACAACCAAAACTAGGCGCGAAATTCCTCTCCGAATTGCCTTTTTCGTGTGACTCGATCACGTGAATGCGCTAAACAGTAAAATCACTAGTTTCTTAAGAGATGTCATTCTCTAACCTACAAGATTTGTACGTGATGTGTACTTGAGTACTTACACCTGCTGTCGATTTGCAGTACAGCTAATGGTTTGGAATGTGGTTTTTCTTTATTTTATTCCCCAAAAAATGCAAGAAAATTTTCGGACTGGGAACAAGAACCGGTCGATAATAGAAGGCTGTGTGGTCTCTTCTAGAGGATCGTTTAGCATCAAGTAGATAGGGTAATAAATCGGTGCCTTAAAAAAATTGTTCCTTGGAGGAAGGACCGCTTAATAGAGGTGGTCGTTCACAGAAGTTTCACTCTTTTTAACTGTACCAGATGCATTAAACAAACGTGGACATGCAATGTTTATATAACAGCTTTTAAATTATAAAAAATTGAAATTTATTTATAATTTAAAAAGTAATTAGAAAGTAAAACAAATGCATTTTACTTTGAATTTATAGATCTAATTTAGAAATAATATTACCTATTCCTTTTTTTCTGATTACTGCCGATAGTATTAAAGTATCTGAAATGTGATTATTGATTTTACAAAGTATAAATATTGTTTCCAAAACAATACAGCCTAGAAGCTCACGCTATGTTCCTTTAAGTGCTACCTAGTATTTCAAATCAATTTATGAGCTTTTTTGGAATAATCATTTAAAACATTCAGCGAAAAAACGCACACCTGTTGTAGTCGTGTCAGGTAAATATTGAGTTCTTTTCAAAAACCTTGCAGTTCTCTTTAACAGTTACGTAACGATTGTGAGTTTTACAAACAAAGGAAAAACGATGGAGCATTATTATTTAAAAGCGTTCCATTTAGATATGTGATAGTAACAAATGCAAGATAAATATTTTGTTACAGTATTTATGTTATGCATTAATATTACTAAATGAATACAAAACTTATATCTAACTGATTTTGTATCACGAAAGTATAGTTTTTAATTCTTTTTCTGTTAAAAAGATAAACTCAGTGGAATTACTCTAAAAGGCAGTTGTAAATTAGTCTGTTCTGTAAAACGAAGCCACGTCAATTAAACTTCACTAAAATACATTTTTTGCCAACTTGAATAGAGTATTTCTGGGATTATAGCAACTAGGAGCAACTTTTGAATGTACGTCAAGCAAGAGTTCACGCAAAGCATTTCAATGGGGAAAAGTCAATTTTGAACACCAAAATAAATAAGGTACTAAATTCAAGCTGTTGAGTGTTTCTAACGGATTGAATTTAGTAAATAAATCTTCGGCTTGGTTTTCTAATGCCATATTATGTTTTGAAGAGTTTGAAAATTATTAAAATGGATGTGTTTAGCACATAGGCTTGCCAACTTTTATTAACAGACCAGTTGGTTCTCCATCTTAATAAATCTTGTTCTTAGAGAATCCTGTTTCTCAACGATTCCATGGCACTGAAATCTCTCAGATTCTAAATGGAATTTAAAATTAAGATGGTTAAAACCTCTGCTAGCGTAAAACAGACGCCTTTTTTATGTTCTTCTTAGTTTTTGAGTTCGAAATGATGCCCTTTCGAAGCCGTCGCCCCGATGCGATGCTTACCTTGCTTGCCGTGTCGGGCCGCCCCTGGTTACAAAAATGAGATGGTTTAGTGATAAAAACCTACAAGAAGGTACAAATCATTTTCGACCTATATTAATTCTGAAGAACTTCTAGATATATAGGCCGTTATCAAAAAACGGAAAGGAAAAAAATGTAAGAAAATCTGAAACTCTTTAAAATTTTAAATACACACTAAAGTGCTATATATTAAATGCGTGTCATAATTAAGGTGACCATACGTTCCTTTTTGAACGGGACAGTCCCATTTTTAGGAGGCTTGTCCCGTTGTCCCCAAGCACAGCTTGGGGACTTTTTGAAAATGTCCCGTGTTTAGGAAGAGTGCAACCCACGGTAACGATTTCACTAAAGGCCGCTAAAAATCTAAAATCATCCAACGGCAGTGTCTGTAAAAAAGAAAACCTGACCTCCCTCCCTCCCATCTCGAGACGCAAAGAAAACGCCGGGAGTATGTTTTCGTGTTTGTTCTTTTAATGTTCTTTTTTCGTCAACTATTTCAATTTATTTAATTTTTATTTCAAAGACATTTTCCTCTTTTGCTTATTCATCCCTCTCCCCCGATCTCCACTTAATTTTCCCTTTTCACTCTGGTTTTCTAAGACTTTTTTTCTTCCGAATGACAACTTCCTCTTTTCTGTGTGTCCTTCTGTTTACATTTCTCACTTTCCTACCTTCCTGCCTTGTGTTGGATGGTGTTTTTGAAGTCGAAGAAAGGCGTACCACCCGAAACGTACGTCCTGCACTATTTTTTATAGTACATATGTGTGTTTTATCAAAGTTTTTTTTTTCATTTTGTTTTGATATTAACATTAACACAAGCTTTTTTGGGCGTTTTCTTAACAACTAAAAGATACCCAGATCTGTCAATTCAGTCTCCCTACACTATTACCTTAAAAACAGTAGATGTCCGGTTTTGAGGAAGAAAATAAATACACTATTGCCAAAAAAGTAGTAGATGTCCCGTTTTGAAGGAAAAAATAAATGGTCACGTTAGTCATAATCCATGCGTCTACCCTATTTTCTTGCCTCATTCCATCAAGTTGGAAAGTGCATCATTATTCATGAGTGTGATGAAACAAAATTAAAATTGATATCTCTAACATCTTTTTTCTGGATGTAATACAATAGAAATAAAATGGGGAAAAAGATGAGCAAAAAAATGTCCAATTCGAACTCAATGAAAGTTTCAAAAACTTATTTTTTGTTTGTTTGTTTGTTTAATATGTATTTCGGATTTGTGTGATTGGCCCGATCCGGCTTATAAATCCACGTCGATAAAATGATTTTATTTATTAAAAACTACGTATTCTATAGGTTTGCGCCATCTGTCGACTGTTCTGTAAAATAATAACTCAATTGTATTCTTTTTTTTTTCTTTGGATGTAAGATAGTTTTCTTTTTTAGTATATTATAGGAACAGTGGTTTTTTTGCGCTATAAAAAGTAGCCAATATGTTAATCCAGGACTTCAACTGTCTTTTCTAATTTTCACCCAAATCCATCAAACGTTTCATTGTGAAAGAGTAAGAAACATACATACAAATAGTGACATTTATAATATTAATAGGATTTACGGGACTTTCGCGATTTAAATTCAGGTTGTGACGAAAATAAGTGGGATCCAGCTAATTACAGGATGGCGAGAAAAACAATCTAAACTGAAATTTAAATTTTACTTTTCGGACATGTACCATGTAAGAAAAGTATTGTAATCATGAAGAAAATCGACTTTGAGTTTTTGATATATCTGCACGTTTCGAGGTATTCTGAATTCATTTATGCTATTTTTAAGAGATGTATGTTTGTGTGTGTGTGTGTGTGAACACGATAGCGCCTAAACTGTGCATTCGATTGAGCTCGAATTTTGTATGTGTATTATAGAACACCGTCGTACGCCCGGTATTGATTTTGGTGTGTATAGAGCTTACATTTTTTTGCAGGGCTACGAAAAATAATTGTTTTACATTACGGTCTATGGACGGAAATTTTTGAAAGAGCGCTTGAGTCTAAACGGTGCATTCGATTGAGCTCAAACTAATAAATATATTGAAGACCACCCTGGCACTAGCTTATTGATTTTGGTGTGTATAAGACTAATAATTTTTTTACCGGGCTACAAAAAATAATTTTTAACATTATGGCTTATGGACGGAAAGTCTTAAAATTTCGCTAGCGTCTAAACGGTGCATTCGATTGAGTGCAAAATGGGTATGTATATTATAGGTCACGATCACATGACCTGTATAGAATTTAGTGTTTGTGAACCCGATAGTTTGGTCACAGATTTGTATAAACAATTCTTATACATTAAGGTCTACAGACGCAAATCACTTAAAGTCTGCTAGCGTCTAAATGGTGCATTCAAATATATTCAAATTAAGTATTTGTATTATATATCACCGTTACTCAACCTGCATAGATTTGTGTGGGGGGGGGGCGAACAATTTTATTACAGGGCTACAAAAATGTTCTAATACATAACGGTACAAATTCTTGCAAGTGCTCTAGTGTATATATCGTATATTCGATTGAGCTCAAATTAGGTTGAGCTCATATTATAGGTCACTGCCCTACATATTGTACATAGTTTGGTGTGTATAGACCTTACAGTTTTTTTACAGGGCTGCAAAAACTATTCTTATATGTTGCGGCCTATAGACTGAAATTATATGAAGTGCACTAGCGTCTGAACACTACATCCGATTGAAATTAATCAAATATATTTAAACTCTGGTAAAAATGAAGTGTTCGGAAAGTCGAGTGGAATCATTCCAGATTTTTTCATTTTAAATAGTTTTATTGAATATTATATTTTACTTTGGTTTAATTATACATGCAATATAGTTAACAAAAGTTGAAACAATCAGACAAACTAATGAAAAAATAACAATTATTATGGAGTGTATATATCAATAATATACCTGAAACTTAAAGCCTTAAATCACATCTTCTACTAAAATTATGATGATTATTTATTCCTATAAGTGCACGATATATATTAAACCACTTTTACTGAAATCATAATGTTACTTATTTAGAAAATAAACTGTAAGTATACAATCACTTCTGCTGAGATCATATTTATTTAGGAAGAAACTTAATGTTTAAAATTTCTTCTGAGATCATTGTAATCTATTCTATTCAAATAACGGGGAATTTGGCGTACCGCACACACCTTTGGCGGGACATGACCTCTAAAGCTCTAGGAACGGGACGTCCCGACTCTCGTGGGACGGTTGGCAACCCTATTAGCAACCTTAGGAATTATTCTTAATTATACTTCATGATAATTATTTCCATGAAGCCCAGTGGTGTAATGGTTAGTGCACCGCGCTGCCGTCCCACAGGTCCGGGGTTCGAATCCTGGGCTGGGCAAGGTGGACTCATCCCTTGAGTGGGCCGATAAAATGAGGACCAAGCTTGCTTGGGATCAAACACTGGGGGCTTCACGTGAGGCTGACCACCTGGCCGAGGCATATGCATCCGCACCCCAGAGCCTATGGTCGCGAAGCCGCGGGTGGGCAGCGCAGGCCTTGGCCCCGCAGAGGGGCTGTTGCGCCAATGTTTGACTTTTGAATTATTTTCATAAGATGGAGATTTCTTTTCACTTTACTTTACTCTTGTTATAAGACACAAACGCAAAAATAAAATAAAATCTGAACACGTTTCAAGAAGTGCAAGAGCGTTTTTCAAACTATTGGTTGTAGATATGTACTTCCGGTAAACTAATAAAACTAAAATAAGATGCATCCAATCTAGGCGTTAGAAGTTACCAAACCTAAATTTCTATACAATCTCCCTGTTCTGTAATTATGCAAAGTAAATTTTTTCGATAGATTAAAATGCATTTTTTAAGTCCATTTTTACGCAATTAAAACATAAAATTCTAAGGTTTCAGCTATATGAATTTTGAACATTTGAACATTAGAAAAACTTAATCACCCTAGAGATATATGCTAGATGAAACGAGACATAGAGGTTTTATGCGAAGAAGGACAAGCGCTTTTACCATTACTACAAGATTACCAAATATCTCGGTTACACCTTCGACCAGGAGATCACGAGCAATAAACATATTGTTACGAATTTACGGTGCAACCCGCTGTTCTGGGATTCAAAATAGTTTAAAATTCGTATTCTACCCGCCAAATAGTTAAATTTTGCTTTTTGTTGCATCAAAATCGGTTAACTAGAACGCGAGATGTAGAGTTTTGTGTGTCCCTATTGGTTTCTATTGCATTTTCTAGAAATCTCGAGAAGTATCGGTCGTAGGCCTTCGCTAACCTCACTTTTCGGGACTCATTTTTGTCGATATTTTGCCAAAACGTCGCCAAGCTATATTGGTACGCCTACATTGGAGACATTGGACGCCTACATTGGCGATATTTCGGACATTTGGCTCGATTTTTCCAATGGGGCCTTTAAAGTTTGTTTTACTGCATTAGGATTACATAATAGTCTAATGATTCAGCTGTATTCTTATGACGTAATCAAAATTCGCGCCTTAAGGAGAACCTTCGGGAAATTTCTAATAGCTTCACCTATAAATAGAAGCGGGCTACCCCGATCCAGTCAGTCTTAATTCTACATGTGTTAAGAGCAGATGTCAATCAAAGCTTAAGGCTTTGTTTTGGCTCTTGGAAAAGCTCTGTTTAGTTTGTTTTAGAAGCTTTGTTTTTGAGTGCTGTGTGTAAATTCTTCATTGTTGAGTCTTGAGATACTGTGTACGATTTTCCTCATAAGTTTCCACTGAATTTGTGCCTGTGGATGCGTTTTATTTTGTGTAAGAAATACAGCATTTGTGACAGCTTCTGTTCTAAGCGGACTGTAATAAGCACATTACTGGCTGATTGTGATTGTAAATTTTGTACAGGTGATTGTTCGCCGAAGTTCTAGAAGCAATAAAGTTAGTGCTCCATCCTGACAAACGGACTCTGTACTAGAACTTTCTACACCTACTGGATTTTAGAACGACGAACCCAGAAAACAAGCAGAGTTTCCTGTAACAATATCGAAAGGCAAGTGGCTAAGGCCAGAAAGAGGCTTAAAATTCTCAAGTTTATATCTGGTCGAGATTGGGGAGCAGAAGCCGGCGTACTACGAACTTCATACACTTCTCTTATTAGACCAATTTTGGAGTATGGTTTACCCATCTTTTCTTGTGCTTCCAAAACCACTCTTAATAAACTTGAAAGCGTGCAGCATAGTTCTGCTAGAATCATTACTGGACTTCGTCATAATTGTCCAAACGACATTGGAGGGTGTGAATCATTGTGAAAATCTCACCTTAAGCGAGATTTCTTCCCTGGAAAAAATAGAATTGAACAAGCTTTCGAAAACCCTTCCCAACCCCTCAGGGTATTTCCCAAAAAATCCAGGTGGGTCTTTTCAGCTTAAACCCAGATCTTGCCAAACTGTTTTCTCGCGCTTCTTGAGTGGCCATACTAGAGCCATGGCTCACTGGGATAACTACAGGCTGTCCGAAAACCAGTTTCTACTATGGGGTTTTGCGTACGAGAAAAGTTTCGCTTCTTCACCGATTTGTCGCTGTTACCCCACTGTATCACTGCTGCCAACTCTGCCGGAGAAAAAGATCTTGGCAAGCTGGCAATACCGAAGTATTTTGCAAATCGGAAATGAATGTCCAAATGTCTCAAAGAGCATTAGCAGATAAGCATATTTCAGCAGCACAAGCACGTAAACGCCAATTTTTTAATTTTTTTTCTCAGCTTGAAAATATTGTTAGCTATTTGTGGATACTTTTAACTTTGATTTTAGGCACATTTTCTCCGGCAGAGTTGGCAACAGTGACACAGTGGGGTAACAGTGGCAAATCGGCGAAGCGAAAATTTACTCGTACGCAAAAACGGAGCTTTTCGGACAGCCTGTACTTATCTCAGTGAGCCATGTTAGAGCCCTCAGTTTTCGGCAGGGTCAGGAACTCCAATGCCATTGGTGTTCAGCAGACATGACCTCCCCTGACCATATGTTGGTTTGTTTCGGTTTTAACAAAGACGAAGTCCTGAGGGACCCTCAATTGTTTTTTGACTTTTTTGACTTTTTCGGATTCATGTTGATTGTCTAGTCCTGCTAGATGATTCCGAGATTAGTAACAACAACAACAACACAACAATAAATTAATTATGCGAGACTAGAAAAGGCTTTGCAACTGTTTTGCGAGACGAGACAGGCATATCACCCCACAGAATTTGGCATTCCGACAAATGTAGGTTATCACTTTGAAATCGGCTGCTTCACCTTCATGCATAAATTACTTTTGTTTATCTCGCAGAAATTCTATTATAACTTGCTAGTGAAGTGCTGCAAAGAAGCATTTTACGATGACATTATTTAAACAATTTTCTTCGTTCCATGTCTAACTTTTTCTTTCCTGTCTCGTTGAGTCCCTTCCTACCTAAACAAAAATGTACATTTTAGTAATCTGTACCACCCCTCAAAGTTCTCCCCATGACCATAGAATCACCCTGTATACTAATATTATTTTGTTTCATACATAAATTAACACCTTTAATATTCACTTTAAAAAGCTACTGTCTATAAATCACTGTCTGATTATGTATTGAAAAGTTTTTTATTGTATTTTACTTTTATTTAATTTTTATTTACTTTTATTTATTTTTTGTTTATTTTTATTTTTTATTTATTTATTGTGTGTTTGTGCGTGCGTGCGTGCATGTGTATTCCTAGTAAAGAGTTATAAATACTTAATTCCGTTTCTAATGGACAACGCGTTGCAGTTTGGAGGACGTGAGAACAAACTGTCGAAATTTAAAAGACAATCAGACAAACAAACCGCAATCGTAGACGCATTTTTAGGAAACATTAAAATGATATCTCCCCATGCTGTGTAAAAAAATTAAAAAATATCCAGCCATGTTGTATTTTTACAATAGTGTTCTTTGTGATAGATAAATGATTATATTTATTTTCCAGAGATTTCAATGAAAGTAAATATCTAATAACAATACCACGAACTAAATAAACAAATGAATTTTTTGAACTCAAAAATAGAAATGGTTAATAAGCTTTTTTGTTTCGTGCATGTTCGCGTGAATCTTGAGTGAATGATAAGCAAAGTCATTTATATTCTCTTGTAAATCTCCCTCCCCCTTCTTTTTAATCCCGTAAATTAGTCATTAGCATACTGTCACCAATGCACGTGAAATGTAAGTAATGCAGGCCTAAACAATTATCACAAGTGTAGTGTAACAGATAAATCAATATCTATCATTTCAGACGAATTGTCTCAAATTATGTAAGGCGAAAAACCCATTTTCACCCGGAAACTGGAAAAGGCTGGGCTAAATGTTCATAACTTATAATTTTTCGAAGTAAATTACCCTTTTTACTTCATTTTCTCCATCAAAAAATCCTACTTATCGATTTACTTATCTTCGTCAACAAAAGAATGAATATCTTTTTTCAATAATCCGTGTCAGTTTTTAGAGATAAATTTTCTTCTGCATGATTCGCTGTATCCTTTACGAATTAAAGCCGTGAAATACGGCGTTTGAGCAAGACTGACGTTCTAGGAGCAAAAACATAAAAATAAAAAAATTATTTAGGCGTTGACGATCGTCTTAAGAAGTTAAAAGCTTGTGTAAGACGTTAATCATATTGATTGTTTTCCTATTCCGTACTGTCAGTTTGATAAGTGAAAGTGCTAGTTAGTTTCAGCAGACGATTTTGTACTTGAATAATTGTTTCTCGTGGAAGAAAGTTGCTATTAAGTTGTTATCGTTTTCAAGAAAAAAATATATGTACTATCGATATTTTTCCAGCTATTCGCAATAGCTTTGTCGAGAAAGATGTATCGTTTTAATTGAGGAGATACATTTAATGATAGTAGCTGCAAAATGTTTTTCACATTCTTCCTGTATAAAAATATTATAGCGACAATTTATTTTAGAAAATGGTGAAGAAAATATTTTACGAAATGATACATTTCTGTTAACTTTCGTTCGTGATTAACCGAAACAACTTGTTTGAATTAATACTACTCACAGAAGTTGTATTTGCTTTGACGCATTTTATTTGTAGATGAAAGAAAACATATTAAGTACGGATTAAATGCAACTTTGCTATGTTTATCTGAAATATTCTTTTTCCAGCACCAGATAGTAAAAGTGGCTTCTTATAAGGTCATTACTGTATGAAAGCTTAAAAATATACTCAAAAAGGTAAGTAACTTTGATGTAAGGTCTCATCATTTTGAGCCATTGTAGAACAAAATACAGCTTGGAAGAAATATTTTCCTGAATAAAATTTCATATTTTTAGTTAAACGAAAAGCTTTCGATCTTCAGTTATAACAAGTTTCTTTCGTATTGTTAAAAAGTGCGTATTTCATGTGTACTAACTGCATAGTGCAGTTGATGACAGGAACTATTCCCATCAGACTCAATAATAAACTACCATTTGGAATATAGAAAAATTTAATGAAAACTGTTCAAAATAACATCTGTTGGATTATTTTTCGATATTACAGTCAAAAAGAAATATTTTGATTTATCTTATTAATATCGCACTTTTAAACTTTGAATATCCTGAAACTAAAATTCTAGTATTTTTAACAATCATTAATGTTCTAAACCATTCATGAAATAATATAGAAATTTTATAGTTTTCTTATTTTGACTGTACTCGACATCCGATTTTTTATAATATTCTCTTGTTGGGAATTGGTTTGTTGCCAGCCCATCCATAGTGTGTACTGTTGCCTTTTGTTTTATAAAATATTACTTAAAAAACAAAAAGTAGAACTTATAGAGATTCATATTTAAAAATTTAAAAATAAACAACAGTTTTTTAATAATATTAAAGGCAGCTGTAACTAAAAACAATGCTTAATGAATCTTAAACATTGCTATTTCCTTTCATCAAAAATCACATAAATGATAAAGTTTTATAGGGGTATCACATAGGTATTATTGTTTCATAACAATTTGAATTCTTTGCAGAGAGTAGTTAAAATACATCAGTGAAATTAAATTTATCATCTCACAAACTTGTGACTCATTCTGAAGTTATAATGGAAGCCAAATTTTTGAAAAATACAAATCCTAGTAACAACCTTTTCATTAAAAATAATGCAACTGTTTCGAAAATGCAAGTGAAAACTAACAAGTGTCATTTCAGTGATGATCACTCTTCTAAAACTATATTAATGATATTTAGTATATCCTCCTGGTTTGGAATATCATTTTCCCGAGCTTGCGATAATCGCAGGTTCTGTTTATGCCTTTGGGATTTATTATCATTAGTTCTTTCTGTAGTGACTTACGTTATAAGCTTCATAGGCATACAGTATTTTAACATCGCAACTCGCATTGCTTTTACAGTTTATATTTACATCAGTCTAGGTGTTCTCATTCGAGTCACACTATTTTTTAAGCTAAAGCAAATGTATACCGTCGCCAACAGCCTCTCCTACTGGTGTAATAAGCTGCAAGTTGATTCAAAAAAGCATCTGAAGTGTGTCAAGATTCAAATGGGCATTTTTGTACTGTGGACATTACTTATCTTAACAACAATTGCGTTGTTTTTTATGGTGGCACCTATAGTCAAAGAATCTCATGTGACTTTACTCGGTCTACAAATGAAAGTGTATGATCTGTCAGTAATTATTTATCTTATTCGCATTAGCATAATATATTCTGCAGTCATCAGCTCCGGAATGATATTCATAGCACTCATCCTTTGTTGCAATGCGTACATAGTAGCTAAAAATATCGTTACATCTTTCCACAACTGCTTCGAGAAAAATTCTGTAACAAAACTCCTGACAAAATCAACTATCCTTTCATACATGTCTGTCTATCGGAAAATGATTATTATATTTAAGGATCTTGATGATGCATTGTCAACTAGCTGCTTACTGTTGTACGCAACTTCAGTTACGTGTTTCTTCAATACTGTAACCATAGCTTTTTCTGACGTCATTCGGGAGGACATGACTATGATTATTCAAGTTTTGATATCTTTGATCATGGCTGTCGTAATATTCTTTTCGTTAACCATTACGGCCACAAATGTCACTTACAAGTACGAAAATTTGAAACTCAAAGTGATAGATGGAGCTGAAACTATATTTTGCCTCACAGATGATACAAATATAATGTCCACTTACAGATTGCTTGTTGATACTATCATGAATGTGGATATCTATTTTACAGGAGCAGACATGTTTCAAATAAATAAAGGCTTGATTCTAACAACCGGAGGTGCTATTATAACGTACGGTGTTATCCTTTTCCAGTGAATGCTACAAGTTTTGAAATTTAGATAATTTTGATTACTATGCATCAAATCAATTTCACTGAGAAATACAATCATATTTCTTAGAGCGCCATGATTACTTATAATCAAATTTAAGGCTATTTTTTACTTCAAACATAATGGTAATAACCTTTCATTCTTTTACTTCAAGGAATTATTCAAAGAATATGCTTTTTTCCAAAATTCTGGAAATATTGACATAAATGTGAGCATTTAAAGGTTCGTTACGGAAGAGATAGGGCTCATATAAGCTATAGAGAAGTCCTGACAATTTAAATCACTATCCATTCCAAAACAAATATTAAAATATGATATACATTTAACTATTTATTGATAATTCATTTTACTGTCATTTCTACAAGAATGAATTTTAACATCAAAGCTGAAAGCTTCTATTAATAGACCAAAATATGTATCTAGCCTTACCACGTTTCAAAATAAGATTCTGGGGGCCAACAGCAAAAAATACTCTGTGCTTTTATAAGCCGGCAGGAAAAAACTAGCTCAGCGCAAAATCTTAAATTTTCATTAAAATGGTAAACTGCAGTTACATTATTCAAACTTTTTTTTAAATGAATCAATAATGCAATGGAAGGAGAAAAAAAGCTTCACGTTTTTTATAAGTACTCTGCAATTTCATATGAAACATAATACATCTGAGATATAAAGAAATACTCAAATAACAAACTTTTTAATACTCGCAGCTAAACTTGTTGAGAGAACTGTTGATCATCGCGGCTTTTTGGGGCTAATCTAACTGCATTTACCGTCTTTGCCGCTCCTTATCCTTGATTCTTACTTAAAATGTATATTTATTGAACAGGAATAAACAGAATCTTGTGTTCAGATTCCGAGATTATTATATATACACGAAATTTTATTCTTCCACCACATTATATTATGTCATTCGTCATATTGTGTGTACGTGGAAATTCTCAGAAGCTGACAAACACGCCATGGGATATATTGAACAGATCTGAAAATGAGTTGAAAGCAAGGTAAATTTTATTAGATCATATTTTAAAATATCATCATAGGGGATATACGGGGGAAAGTGCATTTTCTTAATAATATAATCAGTGTACTAAATTTATATAATATTGTTTCAGATGGATAAAATTTTATGTGTTTGTACAGAATATTCTCAGCAACAAATGTGATGGCAACTGAATATGTAATAGTTCTTAAAATAAAGCTTGATGGTAAACAAATTTTGATAGATTTCTTTTCATCGTTTTGTGTTTTGTTCGGAAACTGTGATTGCAAAAGCATATTGAAATTCAAAATTTAAGTTTATGTTGGCAAAAAATGTTAGCTAATAGATGAATCAAAGATAAAGATAACGTCTATTAGCTCACAAGTTGTGTAAGCATTTAAAATGTAATAAACGTGACTATGAACAAGATATAATCAAAATAATTGTATTTTCCTTTTCTAATGAATATTAATGAAAAGTTAGAAAAGTATAAATAAGTAAAAAATTAAACTAAAAAATATTCAGAATTTATTAAGCAAAATTCTTAATATAATCTTATTTCGATTGAATATTTATTTTATCGAATATTTTTAAGTCATTTTTTTAATGTTGTACACTCTCTCAATATAATATTCGAGAAAAGTCGATTTTCCTATACCAGTTTCATTATAAAGTGTTGTTCTTTACCAACTAATATTTATTTTGAGCTGCATGATTTTTTAATTAATCAATCACTCGCAAAATTAATATGGGAAACATTTCTCGTACTCAAACACTTTTTTGAGTGGGTGCACTTTGAATGTGAATTGTTAATTTAGAGTTGCTTAGATTTTTGTGGTACAGTGAAACCTCTTTAGTTGGATACCCCATAACTTGGACACTTCCCTAAGTTGGACACTTTTCTGGGGAACGGAATGTGTCTATAATATAGAAATATACCTCTACACGTAAAGTTGGGCACTTTTGAGAGAACCGCAAGTGTCTAACTTAAGGAAGTTTCATTGCACATTTACTAGCTTATTTTGCTTTTTTTAATGCGTATAATCTGGATGCAATTAAGAATTATTTCAAGCCGACAATATCTGAAATATTGAGACAGTAAAAGATTTTTATTGTTTTACTTCAGTTAGTCACCGAATGTGTCGTATACATAATCGTATACATAATATTCTCCAGAATATTCCTCTTATAATATGCAGTGTGTCCCAAAAAGGTGGTAACGGGATTTAATTCTTTATCTGTTAGAGATAAGTGGTTGCAATAAAATTGAAAAAATATTTAAAATAAGACCGGAAATAAGACTCCGCTAAGAAAATATTTCTATCGTTCATTTTCAAAACGTTACACTTTTTAAATTAGTATACGACCCCCCCCCGTGCAGATAAAAAATCCCGATTTGTAAAATGTGCCCCATACACTAATGAGGTGATGTACACATTTTCAGACTTTCATTATAAAACGCGTCAGAAATATCTTTAAAGAAAGATGATCGGGAACTATACTTAATTTGGAATGTAAACGTTTATTACTGGGGTGAAAAAAAAAAAAAAAAAAAAAAAGATTTTCTTTCGCAATTTCTGTACGATCCCTGAAATGCGATCATTCGACGTGATTTTTCCCTTCGAGAGCCATTGAAAAGAGGTTTAAGTCGGCGTTACATTTATCTTCATATCTTTGACATTTTTTTTTTAAATAATTATCAAATTTTGTACATCATCACATTAGTCTATGAGTCATGTTTTACTAACTGGGAATTTTTTCGAACAGGAGTCGTATACAAATTTAAAAGTGTAACTTTTTGAAAATGAACGTGAGGAATTTTTTCTTAACGGAGCCTTACTCCCGACCTTATTTTGAACATTTTTTTCAATTTACACTGCCTACTTATTTCTAATAAATAAAGAATTAAAGCCCGTTTCTTGGGACACCTATAGATCCTCAACATGAGCGAAAAGATCTTATAAATAAACTAGTTGAAGTATCCGTTGCTGTCGGGTTAGTATATAATGCAGATTTCCGCTTCAATTTTCGTCAGCATTGTAGGAGTACAAAGGATGGAATTAACATATTAGGAAAAATATTGAAAGCACAGTTATAACTTCTGTGTATTATTAAAAGATTATAGGTCAGAGAGTAATAAAGTGCTGAGCAAAATTTTCAAAGGAGAATACATTTTATTTTCAAAATTAAAGATTTCCTCTACTGCATTGAGCTTTTAATGTCAAGAGTTCAGTCCCAGCCTGTAACTAAATTTTGTGATTCACTGTAGCTATTTTCATATTATGCCTAAAACACGTTTGCACAATTTTTAAAATATCTGAAAAACCAAAAGAACATTTAAAAAACGGACGAAATTTATTTAAGTTAAATAGCCAATTAATTATATTACCTCTAGTCGCCCTGAAGTAATTTCTCTCCAATAAGAAAAGGAAAAAATGTAATTTTTGCAGTTTTTAAGTTTATTCAAATTCTTGAAAAAATTCGACATTTATTATATCATTCATTGCCGATCATGTTACCAAATTTCATTTATTCCCTTAAGCCGATGTTGAGGTATGCAAGAACAAACATTTACACGATTTTCAAAAATTTCATAATCTGTGAAATATTTAAAACTATTTTAGTATCTATAGCTTAACTTGTCATCTAACATAATTCCCAATTTCATTCTATTCCACTGCCAATTTTCAGGAATGAACAAACGTTTACTCAATTTTCTCAATTTTAAAAAATGGTGTGAAGTACTTTGACATTTATACTTTAAGTAACCACTTATGATGCACCTAAATTTTATTAAATTCGCTTCAGTGGTTTATGCATAATGGACAAATACAAAAGCATTTTGAATAAATTTTTTCAAAACCTCAAAATCCAATAAAATTTCTCAAAAATTTGACAGGTGTAGTTTAAATTGAGTGACTACCAATCATGTGTCACCAAATTTTATTTCATTCTTTTTACTCATAACTGCTTTAGTCGTTATTACGTGATACTCGAACAAAAATGTGCGCATTCTGAAAGAATTTTTGCAAAATCTCAAAAATTTAATCAAAACTTTTTAAAAATTCGTCTCCTATAATTTAATTTGAGTGACCATTTATCATGTCACCTAATTTCATTTGTTTCGCTTTATTCGTTATATAGTGATGCACGAAAAAGTATTTACACAGTTTAGAAAAAAAATTTGCAAAATCTTAAACTATAATAAAAATTTCTAAACAACTTGACACCTGTAATTTAAACTGAGTGGTCACCTATCATATCAACAAATTTTATTTCATTCGCTTTAGTCGTTTACGTGATGCTCAAGAAAAAATTTACGCAGTTTCAAATGATTTTCGCAAAATTTCAAAATTTAATCAAATTTATTAAGAAATCTGCCTCTATATTTTAATATGATCATCCAACTATCATTTCAATAAATTTCATTTTGTTTCAGTCATTTTTACGCGCGAACAAAAAAAATAAGACTCAGGAACAGAAAGACAGAACGACAAACTTTAAAAAAAAAAAAAAAAAAAAAACACGATCGTACTGGGCTTCTAAGTGCTTGAAACAGATAGAAATCACAAAACTTTTTGAATTCCAAGTAATGTACAGACAAAAGTCTAATTTTATTTATATAGATAACACCCCCCTGAAACTCCTAACGACACTCGAAGAACACTTAGAATTTATTATTTACCGTGAATTTTCACTTTCACAACAGTAATTTTCAAGGGTAGTCAAGCTTGTAACTTTCCGATCACAGATACAAACCCTTAACAACAATCTATTGTGTATGACTATATGTAGAATTCTAAGGTAAAGGTTTAAAAAAATGTTCTTCATTTTGAGTATTATAAAAGTACTGTTCTGTAAAGCAGTAAATGCATACATGAGATAACTAAAACTGTATAATAACACATAAAATGATACTTATCAAACAGCACGATCGTTTCGGCCGAAAAAATTTCCGCCTTCTCCAGTTGTTAACATACTGTAAGAATAGTGGGGACTGAAAGATAAGGTCCATCTTTCAGCAGGGGCGTAGCCAGAAATTTTTCATGGGTGGGGTTACGACTACTACAACTGATATATATGTATACGTGCGTGTGATAATGTAGTGAAGAATATACATTTTGTATGGCAAAAAATTTCTCATGGGGGGGTTATGACCCCCCTAACCCCCCCCCCTTGGCTACGCCCCTGTCTTTCAGTCATCACTATTCTGCACTCTGTCGCCAAATACCAGTCAAGGAGTGAGGGGCGTATATAAGGGGGGACGAGAGGGCCCGGATCCCCTCCTAAAATTTACAACAGTTATTAAAAAACAGCTATTTTAAAGGTCAGTTAAAGCTGATGAAGACACAATAAAAGCATTTATTGATGAAAACTGGCAAATAACAATTCGTGAGATCGCTGAAAGATTAAATTTATCAAATTCGACCATTCATGATCATTTGAAACGCCTCAAAGCTCGATATATGGGTTCCTCATGTTCTTAAAAAACGAAATGACTTTCCGGACAATCTAATAAAATAAAATGTTTCATTTCAAATTTTGAATATTCGTTGTGTAAGTTCAGTTATAATACGTAGATAGATTAGGAGGGGGAAGCCAAAAATAAGCTCCTAGAACCTCGTAGGGTATGCATGCTTATGAAAAATGATAGAGTTTTAAATCAACTAGTTTTCTAAATTCATCATTTGAGGAGTTTTTATTATTCAGTAAAGAAAACTTTTTACCACAAAAAGCAAAAATTATAATGGTAATTGCTTTTTTGATAACTTTCTTATTCAGAAAATATATATCGCTGGCACTTTAATAGATGAAAAATAAAATCCGTCAACTGAAACTTAGCAACTAGCGTAAACATGAAATTTATCTGCTCAATCGATTGGCTTTCTGGGAAACTTACCCGATGAAAACTGGTACAACAAAGAAATAAAAAAATCAATTTTTCACTCTGCGGGTCAAAAAACCTATTTTACATTCAATTCACCTTTAGTAAATAAATAATTAAACGCATATCAAGTCTGTGCTTCAAAGTAAAATAGAATTAGCTATCAGAAAGTTTCGTTAAAAAATGAAATATCACCCATACGCTGTCTGCGGTAAAATATGTGGTCAACAAAATTTCAATTACGCGCTATTGATTTCAACTTTTAATGGACTTTTGAAGCACGCTGCAACTCCCGCTGTTGTCAAAGGAAGCTACTTTAATAGACGTCTTGCCAGAATACAATGACATGATCAATATGAAGGAGGTTATCAATCATTTTGATTTAGAAAGATGGATTTAATTTTGTTAAAGTCAGGAAATACATGGAGTTTGTCTTTTTTTTAGCTATTTACGAAACATTGGAACTCTTTTTTTATGGCTGTCTTGTGATTCTTGGACATGGACATCTAAGGTACATCAAGTAATTAATAAAGGATTACGTAATTCTAATTAATATTCATCTCAAGGTACGTTTAGCTAGCTGAAGGTGGTAAAAATGCAATTTCTTAACTGAAGGAAGCTGCATGAAAAGTGCTGAAATCGACTGCCTTTCATCCAAACTACTGTGAACTGAGCCGGGACATTTGAAAGTTTGAGGTATTTTCAATCCGATATTCGTTTATGAAACGGAAAAAGGAAAATTAAAAGAATATATTTGAAAGAAAATCTTTAATCTCGTTTGCTGAAAAATTTAAAAGCAAGTATTTTCAGAATGCAATTCGTTCAAAAGAATTATATGAAGTAATTCATCCAAAGTGTATAAATGGATAGAATCAAAAACTCAACTGTCACATAAATAGATATTTTTTAAGCAAAAAGATCTTAATGAAACACATATGTATACATGATTTGAATTGCAGAAGATAAATTAACTGTGAACAGTCGTGTTCATTTTGGTGTTTTAGTAGCTAAGAAGATTAACATGTGTTTGAATATATTTTAATGAAGCAATTTAAATGTCTTTGTGTTATCAGGATTTAAAAAAAAAAAGTTGTCGTAATTTGAATTGGTGCTAACTTAGTTCTTCATCTTTTATTCTTGGTACTGTGCAGAAAGATTAATTACATCCAAATATTAGAAGGGAAATATTATGTTTTAATCTGCACGTGTAATCAGTTTCGTTTTTCCAAAAGGATAAAAAGATGTTCAAAATAAATAAATAAATGGATAGTGCTGTTATATTACATTTGATTTTAAAAGTAATTGTTTCTTTAATGATTCTGAATAATTAATTCATATTTTAATGCAACGTCAATAGTTAAAAAAATATGGTAACTAATGTTATAACGTTTCATGCTTTGTCTAGCATAAAAAATTGCTAGTATTTATCTGAATATTTATCTGAATATTTTCTAATATTTGGCCAGAATAATTGTTATTGCTGTTTAGGACTAGTATATTTTCTTATGCTTCAATTTTATCAGTTATTTTTAAAATTTGGACATATTTTGAAACATTACTGAAACAATTTGCTTTATAAGATTCGTTTTTCATAAATGAAAATGTTTTAGCTGAAAAAGGAATATATATATATATATTTTTTTTTTGACAAGTTACTTAGAAAACGAGTAATGCATATAAAGTTTATAAGGAATATTTAATTTTTAAAAATAAGTACCAATACAGAAATGCTTACGAACTACACTAACTCGAAAGGTCATTAGTCATTAAAGTTGACTCCTAATAGTCTGAACTTAACTCCTTTCCTTCTTATACAATTGATTTCATTTATTAGTCCAACTTAAAAAAACATCAATTCACCGGACCTGCACATCCATGTTAAAATTGTCTCTATTTAAATTAAATTTATAAATGTTTGGTTCTTCACAGTTCTCTCAACTTCAATATTTAATTAAGCCACACTGTAAATCCAGAATGAAAATTTACGATTTAAATGAAATTTATGATCGATCAACAATTAAGAGGCGTTCTGCTTCTCCTGGAGAAAGTTCATACTCATCTCCAAAAACCCTACCATTTGGGGAGGCATTCAAATTAATCATAAGAACATTTACATTAAATGGTATAACTTTAAAAGAGTCCTCTGGTCTTGAAAATGCTCTTACATACAGTATTTGGGATTCTCTTATTGGAGTAATTGCCGTATTCGCGTTTATTATTAGCATTTCTTCATTTCATTACATGAAACTTAGTGCACAAGTTTTCTATACGTTCTATGTGTACATTATTCTGGGAATTCTGATTAGAATAGTTTTGTTAGTCAAAAGAAGAAAAATTTATCAGGTAATTTGTAACATCTCTTCTATGTGCGATCATCTTGAAATCGACACAAGAGCTTGTCCGCTGAATTTAAAAATTCAAATTTTTGTATTTCTAATTTGGTTATTATCTTTGGCAGCGATTCTAGCTTTTTTCTTCTATGAAAAGTTTTCAGAGATATTGAATTTTAAGTTCTTATTTTTTGAAGTCTCTGGTGGCACCAGAATTTTTGCTCTCAACGTCATCCGGGCCAGCATGACCATCGCTACAATGAGTACGACGGCTAATGCTTCTATTGCTCTCATTCTGTGCTGCAACTTTTACGGTTCTGCGCGAAGTATCTTGAAGGAATACGGACAACATTTCTTGAAGGACTGCAAAACTAAATACCTTTCTAAAAGACAACTGCTGTACAACATCTCAACTTATAAAATGATCGTTCAACTCTTCAAGAGCATCGACGATTCTGTGTCTGGCAGCTGCCTTCTACTTTATGCTGCATCCATGTGCTGCTTCTTCAATATTTTAAGCATGTCTTTCTCGAATTCGGCTAACTTGTCTGATGTGCTGACTTGGAGTCAAATGGTAATCACTCTCATCATGGCGATTGTTATATTTTTTGGCCTGACATTCTGCGGATCCAGAGCAAATGACGAATATGAGTCTCTGAAGCTAGTAATAATAGAAAGCGCAGAAAATGTGTTAACCCGACATCGTGATGGTCAGGTCATTATAACCTTCAAGATGGTTTCAGATTGCATCAATAACCTCCATTATTCTTTTACTGGTGGTGAAATGTTTGTTCTTAACAAAAGTCTTATACTAAACACAGGTGGAGCAATGGTTACTTATGGCGTTCTTATATTCCAAATGCCATCATAAGAATGAAGTGCGTGAAAATATTTATCGCTGTTATGTTAAAATCTATTGAGTTTTTTATAATGATTTTTCACTAAGCGTTATTAGAGTAGTGAAGTAACGAAATTTAATGAAATGGCTCCTTAATGAATACTGTGTTTAAAACAGTGATTCATTCAGAACAATATCATATGTATGTGTATAATTATGCCACATGTATGTGTAAATTGGTTCCTAAGGAAAATAGCATTCTTTTTATTAATTAAGTTTAATTGGCAATATTTTGTAATATTTCACAGCATTACTTGAAACTGTAATTTGACAGTTACTTTGACTCTTGGGCTTTTTTTCTCGAGTACCAAGTTGCTTCCTCTAACGCAGTTTCTGTTATTACCACAGATGCTAACTATTCCGATTTTATTGGAAGGTTTTCCGACACTAATTTTTATTTACTTAGCAGCGTAACCTGAAAGTAAGTCCAAATTTTTAATGTAAATTAAAACTATTTTAAAATCGCGGTGTAAAATATTCCAATCAAATCGGGAGAGCTGGCAGATTTGCATTACTCTTACCCAGAGCTGCCAAGTCTCCGGCATTTTCCAGGAGATTTCCCACCACAATTTTTAGACAGTTTTATTTTACATTAAATACTTGGACTTATTTTAAGCATAAATTTGTAAGTAAAAATTAGTGGTGGGAAATCTCTCGATAAAAGCCAGAGACTTGGCAGCTCTGCTCTTACCTATTTAATTAGTATTCATGCTTTAGTTTGGTTTTATTAACACTTCCACTATTAGTGACTGTTAAAAAAATGTTTAAAATTCTTTTTTCTAAGTTACATGTATTGTACAGTGAATGAAAATAATAAAATAAAACCTTGTAAAATATTGCACCTTTTTGTGTCATAAATATAATAATTATCATGCCTGAACTATACAATTTGGTAAACAATTAACTTTCTATCAAAAAGAAATTGAATATAACTTTTATGTTAGGATTTATTAATAACAAACTAATTTTAATCAAATTTATAGCACATGTTTACTTTCAGTAATGCAGAAAATGCGTAGTCCATGCAATATATGAATAGAGAAGGACAAAACTGCAATCAATAGCAAATGGCACTGGTGGACTTTGGAACTCCAGTACTCCCCGGTTAACTATAAATACATTTTTTTTCTTTCTATCCTTTCTTAACACTTGAATTTTACCCAAGCTTGAAGTCGGTGGCCATTACGTGGCAATAAAAAAAATCTCAAAAAGATTAAAAAATCCAGAAAAATCTTTGAACAGAACTGTTAAGATGCAGCAACTGTTGCTTTTGAGTACACTGTGCCTCCGCGAAGTCCGTAGGGCACGGTCAGAAATGGGTAGGAAAAGCGGAGAGGGAACTGCGGAATTCTCAGTTCCAGCTAAACAGCATTGGATTACGAGAGCTCTAATTATTGAACAGATAAAAGCAATTCTGGTCCTGGTTAAAAGTTTTTGGGGCCTAAGGCCTGCGTATTTTCGTAAGCCTTTTTTAAGTTCTCGACAGTAAAAGTTGTTCATTCTTTAAATGTAAAAATTTTGTAACAATGGGTATGAAAATAATCCCTTTTTTTTTTACAAAAAGAAGTGTATATCGGAGAAACAAAATCTGCTTCCCGGTCTTAGTCCTCAAGTTAAACTAATTCCGACATCAACTCGAAAAAATTCATGCTTCTTCATAAGATGCACTACACAGTGAAGTAAATTATAAAAGTGTCTTTATGAAACTTTCAGGAAAAATGTTTAACATAAAACTGCTCAGCAAATTTTTTCAGAGTGGCACAGTCTACTAAATTTTTAATTTTTAAGATTTTTTGCTAAAAGTTTCGTTACTGACAGAGGTTTCTCGTTTATTTCAGTATATAGTAAGTGCAGCTTATAAAGAGATATTGCAAAAGTTTTGAAGGGCTTGACATAATTGGTTTTGTGCATTTGTAATCGAAAATCCCATGATTTTTTTCGAAATACACCGTTAAAATGCATCCAAAGTTTGGTTGCGCTCGGCTCAATTTTGCCACTTCAATAATTAGTCCATGAGAAGATATTTCCAATTTTATGATGTTTTTAGTATTTAGTGCTAAAATTTAACATATCACCTACACTTTATTTTGTGCTTGAAAAATCACTATACTATTTAAAGTTTATGTGAAAATTTATACATTTATATAAAATGTTAGCTTTAACTGTAGAAAAATAATAATTGACAGTTAATGTTACTTTATCAATTTTAGGATGAAAAGTAACGTTAACATGATGAAACGTTATGAGGAAATGATAACGTTAGGATGAAAAGTAAACGCACCCCCAGGTACCATGCCAGGAGGGGGCACCAAAAACCTGTTAAATCCAAACCCTGTTAAGGTTCCAAAGGCAGGGTTGCCGAAATGTTTGTCCCAGGTGACATAATCTCGATTGCGGCACTATTCGCAGGTAAATAAATGAAAAACTTAAAAGTATAGCAATTACTGTAAAAACGTGCATTTATTTTAAGTATAGAATTTTCTCTACCTTTACCAACTAGTGCATTTCATGTAACATTGAAAAACAATGGGTCAGTTTTCCTTAAGCTGTAACCCCAATAACTGAAGCTACAAGCTGTCCCTGATTGCAACATAAACTTTTTGAGTTGATTTTGAATCAGGTATCTTTGCTGAATAACCTATCTGAAATCTGCCGAAATCCAACCATGAGAATAGCCCGAAAAACGAATTTCAAGATCCGTACCTATGCTTCCAGTGACTTGCACCTGAAGAAATTCCTGTCAGGGCATCACTTTCCCACTGACGAAAACTGCAAACTGTAACACTTTGGCTCCTTTCTCAGGCGACAGGCTTCTATGACACTGGACTACGAAACTTATCCCACGGTATGACTAAGGTGACCATACGTCCCGTTTTTAGGTGGCTTGTCCCATTGTCCCCGAGTTCAGCTTTGGGACACCGTGATGACTGTAGATGTCCCGTTTTTAGAAAATGTCCCCTGCAATGTCTTGTTTTTAGAAAAAGAGCAATACACTGTAACGAATTCAATAAAGGCGCTAAAAATCTAAAATCATTCAACGGCAGTGTCTGTAAAAAAAAAAAAAAAAAAAAAAAACTAACCTCCCTCCCTCCCCTCTCGAGACGCAACGGAAACGCCGGGAGGATGTATTGTTCTTGTGTTTGTTCTTTTAATGTTCTTTTTTGTTAATTATTTCAATTTCTTTAATTTTTATTCCTTTTTTTTAAAGTCATGTTCCTCTTTTGCTTATCCCCCCCCCCCCTGATCTCCACTTTATTTTCCCTTTTCACTCTGGTTTTCTAACAATTTTTTTCCTTCTGAATGAGAACCTCATTTTTTCTGTGTGCCCTTTTGTTTATATTTCTCACTTTCCTACCTTCCTGCCTTGTGTCGGAGGGTGTTTTTGAAGTCGAAGAAGGGCCTACCATTTGTACCACCGGAAACGTACGTCTTGCACTATTTTTTACAGTATGTGTGTGTTTTAGCAAAGTGTTTTTTTTTTCATTTTATTTTGAAATTAACATTAACACAAGCTTTTTCGAGCGTTTTCTTAACAACTCAAAGATACCCAGACCTGTCAATTCAGTCTCCCTCCACTATTACCTTAAAAACTGTAGATGTCCCGTTTCGAGGAAGGAAATAAATACACTATTGCCAAAAAAGTAGTAGATGTCCCGTTTTGAAGGAAAAAATAAATGGTCACGTTAGTCATAATTCATGCGTGTCTTCCCTATTTAGGTATGACAAGTGTTAGAGCTTATATTATTTTTATGATGAGAAGTAGCTGAAATATTGCAGTATCTTTCGCAATAAATTTTACCACGCAATAAAGTTTTCCTCCACATGTGTCTGCGGATCAGTACAGGGATAGCAGTCTGGGATAAACATTTTATTTTATTAGAGGCCATAGTTTTAATCATGCAGATTCTATACAGTAAAAATATCACCAATTTTTGAGGAATCTTTCAATTCTCCGAAAATATTTTGTCGGATTTATAATTTATGTCATTCAGTGCGTTTTGACGTCTGTTTAATATATAATGTTTGATCTAGGCCTTAACCAGAAAAACATTCCTGGTGGGAGTGGGGGGGGGATGTGTAGTATCAGACTTTTTGCGCTTATAATTGATTTCCAGAATCAACGCAAACAAACAAAAACGACTAAAATTTCGGGGGGGGGGGGAAATCAAAACCCATGATCCCCCCTCTCTTGTCTGCGGCATTGTATTTCACAGAAAATCTTCATTTTTCTTCCAAGCAAAATCTGGCAACCCTAATCTGACCCTATCTTGCCGATATCTTCCATATTTGGCAATTAATTACCAAAACTTATGGCTCTTCTATGTGGATATTAATTTGACTGTATTTTTAAACCAGCATTTCTTATGTATATTCAGTGATAATTTTTTACTACGAGAATCAATTTCAATCATTTGTTTTGTTGTTGGAAAGAGGATACCATAGAAGTAATCCCACATTAATTTGGTCAAGTTTTGATGATATTATCTAGAGCTCCTTTAATAGAGGCTGACTCATTACCGCTTTGTTTGTTTCCCATCCACGTGGCTTCAGAGAAACGAAACCGTGAGACGATAAATACTATCGGCCTCATGGTTTCGTTTCACTGAAACCACATGTTTAGGAAACAAACAAAGCGGTAATAAGCCAGTTCGACGTATGGTAGCCTTAATATGATCAATGACGAAATAATAAAACTCTTCAATTCGTATGAGCACATAAACATTACTCGGGCAAGACCTTAAAGTATTTTCGTATATGAGTTACCGGGATGTCGTTATTGTGAAGTAATTTGGACACAATTTGCTTCCCACGCGAGATGAAATATTTCAAGGTGCTCTATACGCCAATCTGACAAAGATTATTCAAACTGTTTTAGTAGCAACTTTAAAGGGAAATGACTGCCAGTTATGCGCACAAGTAGTTTTCTTTTTGAAAAAATCATACTCATTCATGAAATAGACTTTGCGTACGTAATCAACAACACTCTAGCCGCCACTAAGCGGTCCGAAGCATACGCCTCGAGCAACAAACTTATACGAATGTATATTTATGAAACAACAACGCTCATTCCGTTAGCGCAGTCTTTAACACATTTTCAAAAACTTTCAAAGTCTCTAAGCTACATTGCATCAGCTGAGATAGTTTTCTTTTGGCTCTAAAACTTTCAATCAAATTAATTTCAAATTTCTGTTCTTCTATATATACAGCAATTTCTAAAAGTACCTTTCAACATAATTTTTTCAAAACATAAAGCAAAAATGCCAGCAACTGAAGATTATGAAGTTAAATTCTGGTTCCAAACTGCCGAACCTGTTGCCAAGCCTGGCTACACTGGATATATTCCTGGATATGGTCCTAGGAGAATATTTCAGTTCGGTAAGACTTATGGGAAGATGACTCATGAACTCTTTCTGCAGCATCCCGTTGCTGGTTTAAGGTTAGCTCCGATGCTTGATAACAGTGAATTTTTAGACAAAAAGTTGGAAGATGAAGTGTTAACCTGGAAACATGAAGTAACTTCTCAAAATACTAAATACTGTAGAGACATGGTTTCCGGCTATACTGGCTACATCCCGCGAAGAAAATTTATTCCAGGAAAAGCTTTCAACGATGAATGCAAAGAAGCTATAGCATTAACAGAAAAACTTAAAATTTTAAGAGATGAATAAAACCTTTCCTGTTTTATAACTGAAAATTTATATCTTAAATTAGTGTGATTTTGTGTGTCTTGATCATTTGTTTCTTTTGCCGGCACCAAGAAATAAACTGCCGCCGTGAATTGTAAAACAAAATAGAATAAAAAAATCTAAAATTTTAGGAAAGTTCATTTGATTTTAAAAAATGGCTCAGATTGATAGCAATAATTAAGCCAAAGCATTTCGACGAACCTTGCAACCAGAGATCGCCCTCCTTCTGCGTGATAATCAAGTAGTTTTCCTGCTTGTGGATTAAAGCGGTCAGTGAACTTCCATTTAATTCCTACTTTAGGACTCCACTTGGCGCGATTTCAAAAATGGATAATTTGGCTCATTTCTCAGTCATGGCTCTAGGTGCTGCTACGTTCAAAGAGATACTACGGGAAAACGTACACAAATAGCGGTGTGAGCATATAGAATAAACAAGTTTTAAAGCACTATGAAATAAAAGAAGAAATTTTACTTGCATGACCTGTTGAACCGCACTGAGTTGATTCCTACTTTAACGCCCCCGCTCTCGCCAAGGTGGGGATAACTATACATATGCAGTCACCATGGCAATTTTTTGCATTTATATGACAACTGTAATTTAGAATTGAGATGGCGGTTTGGAACACCATGTAAGTAGAGCATTATTTATCTAATATATAAAATTCTCCTGTCCCAGTGTTAGTCACCTAACTCCTCCGAAACCACTCGACCAATTTTAATGAAATTGTCTATGTATATTCGTTAGGTCATAGAATAGGTTTTTAACTATGTCTCATACCCCTAAGTCATAAGGGCGGTCCACCCCAAAATGTTTAGCCCCCGAGTGCTATTCATTTCAATCAGGATTTCTGTGTAGACATTAGCGTGTCGAATCACTTTTCAAATATGTTTGCCAGATAATGTGGAGAGGGGGGGGGGGTAAAGTTAATAAAATATTGAAAGTTGCACAAGGTTTGCAATTTTTGATAATTGATCGCTAAATGTGGTGCCAAAACGTGACAATTTATTATAAATATATTTCGAGTATAGTTAGAAAACGCCTGGCGTATATTGTAAAACAGTTTTATTAGGCGATTTTAATATAGATTTCTATTCCGAAGAAGTGCTTTGTGGAACAAGAAAGGAAAACACGGTACACTCGTGGATTATGATGCCCATTCCAAACAGCATTTAAAATGTCTTTGCGGTATAGTTGGAATATACCTACAGGAAGAATATGCCTGGCGAAGATTGTAAAATAATTTCAGTAGGCGATTTTAAGATAGATTTCGATTCCAAAGATGCGTTTTATGGTACAAGAAAGAGTTGAATCCTATTTTAACATCCCCACTCTCGCCAACCTAAAAAATCCCCGTACTTTGGCGAGCTTTGCAGTCATGGTTCTCTGGGAGTTATGCACAAGTTTTAACGGTACTTACGTATTATCCCGGCGGTCCGGCAAGACAAGCAATTTTTCACCAAGATAAATGCCGGGCACATGAAATTGTTGATGGTTTGGAATACGATTGTACGATACGGTAAGTACCGTTTCAACACTCCCAAAAGAACCAAATGAAAACTAAAGTAAACAAACTAGCGATAAACGCACCAGTTAAGGAATCTGAAGACACTTAATTATTAAAACTACATTAATTGGCAATTCAAAATAAATAAAAATGTAACGGCTTGCTTTACTTACATGTTGTTCCAAATCGCCATTTTATTTCTAAATTACGATTGCCACATTATTGCAAAAAATCGTCATGGTAACTGCATATGTTTAATGATCGCCACCTTGGCGAGAGTCGAGGCGTTAGAGTAGGAATCAACCCAAGAAAGACAAACGGTACATTCATGGATTATGATGCACATTCGAAACAATATATAAAACGATGAAGTATATTTGTAATATACTTGGCGAAGATTGTAAAATAGTTTTAGTAGGCGATTTTAAGATAGATTTCGATTCCAAAGATGGGTTTTACGAAACAAGCAAGAAAAATACAGCACAGTCATGAATAATGATACACTTTTTAAACTTAATGGAATAAGTAAGAAAAATAGGGACAACGTATAACTAATAATACGATTTTAATATATAGCACTATAGTGTGTATTTAAAACCTGAAAGTGTTTCAGTATTTCATCCTTTTTTCTTTCCGAACATGTACCCTGTAAGGAAAGTATTGTAATCATGAAAAAATTCGACTTCGAGATTTTGATGTATTAACACGCTTTGAGGTCTTCTGAATTCATTTATGCTATTTTTACGAGATGTATGTTTGTGTGTGTGTGTGTTTGTGTGTGTGTGAGTGAACACGATAGCTCCTAAACGGGGCATTCGATTGAGCTCAATTTGGGTATATATGTTATAAACCACCATCGTAAGACCGACATTGATTTTGATGTGTATAGAACTTATAGTTTTTCTACTGGGCTGCTACAAAGATTTCTATTACATGATGGCTTACGGGGGGGGGAAATTCTTGAAAGTGCTCTAGCGTTTAAACAGTACATTCGATTGAACTCATATTGGGTATATCTAATAAATAAAATTCTCATGTCACAGTGTTAGTTACCATACTCCTCCAAAACGGCTCGACCGATTTTAAAGAAATTTTATATGTATATTCGTTAGGTCTGCGAATATGATTTTGTCTCATACCCCTAAGTCAGAAGGGCGGTCCACCTCAAAATTTTTAGCACCAGAGTGCTAATAAGTTCAATCAGGATTTTTGTCTAGGCATTAGCGCATCGAGTCCCTTTTCAAATGTGTTTGCCAGATAACGTGGAGAGGGGGGGAGGCGTTAATAAAATGTTGAAAGTCGCACAAGGATTTGCAATTTTTGATAATGGATCGCTAAATGGGGAGCCAAACCGTGACAATTTATTATAAATATATTTCGAGTATAGTTAGAAAACGCCTGGCGTATATTGTAACACAGTTTTATTAGGCGATTTTCATATTGATTTCTATTCTGAAGAAGTTCTTTGTTGAACAAAAAAGGAAAACACTGTACACTCATGGATTATGATTCCCATTTCATGTCTTTGCGGCATAGTTGGAATATGCCTATAGGACGAATATGCCTGGCGAAGATTGTAAAACAGTTTCAGTAGGCGACTTTAAGATAGATTTCGATTCCAAAGATGTGTTTTATGGTACAAGAAAGAGTTGATTCCTATTTTAACGCCCCCCACTCTCGCCAACCTAAAAAATCCCCGTACTTTTTCGAGCTTTGCAGTCATGGGTCTCTGGGAGTAATGCACAAGTTTCAACGGTACTTACGTATTATCCCGGCGGTCCTTCAAGACAAGCAATTTTCACCAAGATAAATGCCGGGCTCATGAAATTGTTGATGGTTTGGAATACGATTGGCAATAGTTTGCCAGCAAATTTGACGAAAAAGTAGTTTGGCGGAAGTGACCGCCGGCATAATACGTACGTACCGTTTCGGCGCTCCCAAAAGAACTAGATGAAAACTAAAGTAAACAAATTAGCGATAAACGCACCAGTTAAGGAATTTGAAGACACTTTATTATTACAACTACATTAATTGGCAATCCAAAATAAATAAAAATGTAACGGCATGCTGTGCTTACATGTTGTTCCAAATCGCCATTTTAATTCTAAATTATGATTGCCACATAAATGCAAAAAACTGTCATTGTAACTGCAAATGTTTAATGATCGCCACCTTGGCGAGAGTCGAGGCGTTAAAGTAGGAATCAACCCAAGAAAGACATACATGGTATACGCATGTATTATGATGCGCATTCGAAACAATATATAGAACGATGAAATGTAGTTGTAATATACTTGGCGAATATTGTAAAATAGTTTTAGTAGACGATTTTAAGATAGATTTCGATTCCAAAGATGGGTTTTACGAAACAAGAAAAAAAAATACAGCACAGTCATGAATAATATACACTTTCCAACTTAATGGAATATGAGAGAAAAATAGGGACGACGCATAAATTATGATACGATTTTAATATATAGCGCTATAGTGCGTATTTAAAATCTGAAAATGTTTCAGATTTTCATCCTTTTATTATTATTTTTTTTTTTTGGACAAAAATTTTTATGGAATGACTATGAATAAGTCTCAAGGCCAAACTATGTTTGTTTGTGGCTTAGATTTGAGCACGCCATGTTTTTCACACGGACAATTATACGTGGCATGATCTCGAGTGGGCAAACCATGCAGTTTGTTTGTGTTAGCTAAAAATATTGTTCACTCTATTCCGTTAAGGGATTGATATTATTTTTTAGTAAAATTATTGTAATTAGCGATATATATAAATGTAAAGAATAAATTACAATGAATTAAAAATATAAATGTTTGGTGTTGTGTTATTTTTATATTCCAGCATCATTCACAGCTCTCCATGCCTCTTCCACTCATATACCACATCCTCACACACTTACAATAAGTTAGTCGTTTCTTTCTACTAAAATAATCCTAGGAATAATTTATATGGCAAAACAACGTTTGCCGGGTCAGCTAGTTTAATATATAAAATTATCGTGTCACGGTGTTAGTCACCATACTCCTCCGAAACGGCTCGACCAATTTTAATGAAATTTTATATGTATATTCGTTAGGTCTGAGAATAGGTTTTTAACTAAGTCTCCTACCCCTAAGTCATAAGGGCGGTTCACCCCAATTTATTTAGCACCAGAGTGCTATTCATTTCAATCAGGTTTTTTGTGTAGACATTAGCGTGTTGAGTCACTTTTCAAATGTGTTTGCCAAATAATGTGGAGAGGGGGGGGGCGTTAATAAAATGTTGAAAGTTGCACAAGGTTTGCAATTTTTGATAATTGATCGCTAAATGTGGTGCCAAAACGTGACAATTTATTATAAATATATTTCGAGTATAGTTAGAAAACGCCTGGCGTATATTGTAAAACAGTTTTATTAGGCGATTTTAATATAGATTTCTATTCCGAAGAAGTGCTTTGTGGAACAAGAAAGGAAAACACGGTACACTCATGGATTATGATGCCCATTCCAAACAGTATTTAAAATGTCTTTGCGGTATAGTTGGAATATGCCTATAGGAAGAATATGCCTGGCGAAGATTGTAAAACAGTTTCAGTAGACGATTTTAAGATAGATTTCGATTCCAAAGATGTGTTTTATGGTACAGGAAAGAGTTGATTCCTATTTCAACGCCCCCACTCTCGCCAACCTAAAAAATCCCCGTACTTTGGCGAGCTTTGCAGTCATGGGTCTCTGGGAGTTATGCACAAGTTTCAACGGTACTTACGTATTATTCCGGCGGTCCGCCAAGATAAGCAATTTTTCACCAAGATAAATGTCAGGCACATGAAATTATTGATGGTTTGGAATACGATTGACAAAGTATTTAAAATCTACGAATAAGTAGTTTGGAAGTGACCGCCGGGATAATACGTAAGTACCGTTTCAACGCGCCCAAAAGAACTAGATGATAACTAAAGTAAACAAACTAGCGATAAACGCACCAGTTAAGGAATTTGAAGACACTTAATTATTAAAACTACATTAATTGGCAATCCAAAATAAATAAAAATGTAACGGCATGCTGTACTTACATGTTGTTCCAAATCGCCATTTTAATTCTAAATTACGATTTCTACATAAATGCAAAACATCGTCATGGTAACTGCATATGTTTAATCATCGCCATCTTGGCGAGAATCGAGGCGTTAAAGTAGGAAACAATATATAAAACGGTGAAGTATAGTTGTGATATACTTGGCGAAGATTGTAAAATAGTTTTAGTAGGCGATTTTAAGATAGATTTCGATTCCAAAGATGGGTTTTATGAAACAAGAAAGAAAAATACAGCACAGTCATGAATAATGATCCACTTTCCAACTTAATGGAATAAGGACGAAAAATATGGACGACGCATAAATTATGATACGATTTTAATATATAGCACTATAGTGCGTATTTAAAATCTGAAAGTGTTTCAGATTTTCATCCTTTTTTTTTGGTGGGGGGGGGGGGGCAAAATTTTTTATGGAATTACTATCAATTAGTCTTAAGGTCAAACTATGTCTGTTTGTGGATTAGATTTGAGCACACCATGTTTTTCACACGGACAGTTATACGTGACATGCTCTCGAGTGGACAAACCATCCAGTGGGCATCCAGTTTGTTTGTGTTATCTAAAGATGGGATAACAAAAAATATTGTACAGTCTATTTCGTTAAGGGATTGATATTCTTTTTTAGTAAAATTATTGTAATTAGCGATATATATAAATTTAAAGAATAAATTACAATGAATTAAAAATATAAATGTTTGGTATTGTGTAATTTTTATACTAGCAGTCCCGCACGGCGTTGCCCGTGAACCCCTTAAATTATGCGATTTAAAAAATCTGACATGTAAAATGCATCTCCAGGTTAGTACTCTAGGCCGAAATTATATAACAGAATGTGCAAATTATAGTTCCCGAATTTCTGGTACCTACTTACAAACGCACCACTAAAGACAACTCACTGCTGTGGCCGTCTCATATTTCCCAGAAATATCGTGTAATTTGCATTAAAATTGCTGGAGTTATTAAATATTTCATCCAATTAAACAAATTATCTTGTAAAATCCACAATTTTCGATTTAAATTTCTGAAAATTAGGAAATGTTAGATCATTAAACATATTAAATACCATAAAAAATTTCATGAAAAGGCCCCATTGGCAGAACGCGCCAAATGGCAGAAAAATCGTCAAATTTGACGACTTTTGGCGAAATATCGCCAAATTTGGCGCTAAGAATAAGTCCCCAAAAATTAGGTTTTCGAAGACCTATAGAACCCGAGATTTCCAGAACATTCCATATTGATGCAAAAAAAAGCAAAATTTAACTATTTAACGCCGAGAATACGAATTTTAAACACCAGAACAGCGGGTTGCTCCCAAAATTCGCAACACAGGGTAAGAAAATTTCCGTTTTAGAACGGTTTTTAATTAATATTTAAAAAAGCAATTAAAATTTTAAAATTCTGATTCTCAGGTGCGCATTATAGGACTCACGGGTTTATATATTCAAATTTTGAGAGTTCTGCGTGCAGTAGGTTTGTCTGGAGACCGCACACATACAGACAGACAGATTTACAAACACTCATTTTTATTATTATAGATTCCAGCACCGTTCACAGCGCTCCATGCCTCTTCCACTCATATACCACATCCTCACACACTTACAATAAGTTACTCATTTCGTTCTACTAAAATAATCCTAGGAATAATTTATATGGCAAAACAACGTTTGCCGGGTCAGCTAGTTTATTTATAAGTTTTGGTACTTTTCAGTTAGCCGGGTGCAAGCGAAAAATTGCCAAATAATGTTGACTTCCACCAAATTCTGCATTATTTGGCGGAATTCTATTTTATTCCGCTTTCTGTTTAAAGTTCCAAACTGCTCTTTACCAGTACTGTTAGACGCGATAACAAATCACTTCGAAAAAGTGTCAATCGTCTATTCCGATTCTTGAAAGGGCTGCTGCACAACTAAAATGGAAGAAGCTGGTGTGCAGCATTTCAAAGTCAATCACAGGTACAATTTCGTTGATCCCGACATTGGTATAAACACTCAGAAAATCGAACGACTTTGGGTCAGTGCCAAATGGCGAAATAAAAAATATTGGTGAACTTCTCGCCATCATTTGTAGTCGTACCTCGCTGAATTTATATGGAGACGTGGAGTAAACGATGCATTTGAGCAAATTCTCAAGGACATCGCCGTATTCTGAAAAACCAATAGCTAAAAGCATTCTTTTTGGTTAAAACTGTTTTGTTTACAATTCATTAATATTTGTTTATAGTTGAACTTGTTTTGCTTACTATTAATGGTACTTACGTATTATCCCGGCGGTCGGCCAAGACGAGCGCTTTTTCACCAAGATAAATGCCGAACGCATGAAATTATTGATTGGTTTGGAATACGATTGGCAACAGTTTGCCAGCACATTTGATGAAAAAATAGTTTGGTGGGAATGACTGCCGGGATAATACGTAAGTACCGTTACCACATTTATGCATTTATCACTAACTTATTGGATATTTAGTGGGTCCTAAAGTAAGAATCAACCTGAACTTCCTTGTCAACATAAGAATTACGCCAAGAAAGTAGCTATGCTTTAGGACTGCAAATGTAAATAAGAATGCAAACGTTTTCACGAGATTTCACTACCACCATCTGACGATATATCTCGTTTGCTTGTTGACTGAATTTCAGGGTCCCATATAATCATAGAGATATGAATACGGGAGGTGACATCGGCTTCCTTCATCATTGGACGAAATGAAGTAACTGTGAGGTTCTTCAGTCTCATGAGGCCGGGTCCGTGGTAGCCCGGTGGTAACCGGAAGGTTGTGGGTTCCATACCAGCGTACCACTAAAGACTGCCCAGTACGTGCGCGTTAAATCCATGGTTCCGAAAGTCTTTTCGCTGGTATCTAGCAGTTTACGAGGGGTGCCAATATTCAGAAGCCCCCCCCCCACCTTATGATAAAGATCGAAATTGTGGCGGGAAACTCCGGGAAGGACATACGTAGCTCATGAGGCTGTCCGGCATCCACACTTAGACCAAACATTTAGCTGGACCCTTTAACCCATTTGTGCCTGGGTATTTTTGCGACTTTCTTCGATTTTTACTGATAACAGAAATAATAGATAAATTTCTGATGTCAATTTCTTCAACAATGGGTGATTTCTTTTAAAATCATTATGCATAAAAATCGAAATATCAACATCCTACTTGGTCATGTTAAAATATTTTGTAGAATCGAGGCTCAATACTCATGAATAAAGGCTAGGAAAAATAAATAACGTTTTCGACTAATAGAGAAAATGCCGTCCCAAAAAAGGGACACTAGGCATAAATGGGTTAAATGTCAGTGAAAGAGGTACGACTTTACGAAGTAAGAACCAGGGGGTGTGATTGTGTCGTGGTCACAGCCACACCCTGGTTATGTCTCGCAGGACCACTCGTTGCCCGACTTCATGCTCAGCGAGTTTAATTTGTCTTACATCGAAGCTTCACCAACAATGCTAGGTAATACCTGCATTGATTTAACGTTTACCAGAAATCTCGATGTAACCTGTATAAAACATTAATTATTTGTTTACTTGATTTCTTTCTTGAACCCGATGAAACTCAAAGAACATGTTACTCGTTACATACTCTTGCGAATTTTCTGGGCAACCTGCTGTTCTGGGGTTTAAAATAGTTTAAAATTCGTATTCTACGTCAAATAGTTAAATTTTGCTTTTTTGCATCAAAATCGGTCAACTAGCACGCGAGATACGGATTTTTGGTGTTTCCCTAATGGTTTGTATAGCGTTTTCTAGAAATCTCGAGAAATATTGGCTCCTAAGCCTTCGGTAGTAATCCTTCGGTTCCCACGAATCATGTCTCGTTTATTTGGACGATATCATCATCGTCGGAAAGACTTTCGAAGAGCATCTAAAGAAAATCCGATAGGTGCTGCAGAAATTAAAGGAGGCAAACTTTAAACTAAGTCCATCTAAGTGCAGTCTATTTCGTCGGGAAGTACGTTACCTCGGACACATAATATCCACACACGGAGTCCGAACCGATCCCGAAAAGACGTCCACTGTGAAGAACTGGACTCGTCCTGAGAATGTCCATGAGCTGCGAAGTTTTCTCGGACTATGAACTTACTATCGGCAATTCGTGAAGGATTTTTCTCAGATTGCAAGGCCACTTCACAAGTTGACCAAGGCTACTATGCAGATAGATTTAGTAGCTACTAAACCTATTGTTCAGTTACTAACTTAGTAAGTGGGCGGAGATACTAAATGTTCGTAAATCGGGATTCAGATACATTTAGTAATAAATCACGTGACCAACACCAAGGGAAGTCAGGGAAAATGTAGGGATAAGTTAACAGGGAAGCTAACAGACCAATCAGAGCGCTTGTTCCAGGCGTGAGTTTATTTAGTCGGTGCTTTAGCAGCTTGTTTGGTCACGTGATTTTAGCAGCTTGTTTTGGTCACGTGTTTAGTATCTCCGCCTCCAAATTCTATCTGAATCCACTTTACTAAATTTAGTAACTAAACAATAGGGTTAGTAGCTACTAAATCTATCTGAATAAGGGCCCAAGACTGATAAAAAATTTCTGTAAACTGCAGAATGTGAGGATGCGTTCAACGAACTCAAGACGGCCCTAACTTCTTCGCCGATTCTGTCGTATCCTCACCCGGACAAGCCATTTATCTTGGATACAGATGCAAGTAAAGAAAGTGTCGGAGCAGTTTTGTATCAGGAGATAGATGGCCAAGAACACATTATAGCTTACTCGAGCAAAGGCCTTTCGAAGGCAGAAAGTAACTATTGTGTTACGAGAAAAGAAATTCTTGCTATCGTTAAGGGAGTACAAAATTTTCATTAAATAATTATTTATTCCCAGTTTTTTAAATGACAGTAATATTTTCTTCATTTTATGAATGTAAGCAATGTTTTAGTTAAATAATTAGAAGTTTATTAGAGAAGAGCGTTGAATTTATAAAATATCCCCAATTTTTCTTTCAGAACTGGGGACAAGCTGATGATTTGTCCCCAATTTGTTCGTTTGCAGGAGAATCCCTATAATTTTAAAATATGATATGGCAACAGAAATTATTCTTAGGTTTGGCTCGTTGAATACGAAATTCCGAGTAAAAGGTTTACTCATAGTATGAGCAAAAATCCCATAAAACTTGAGATCAAGATACAAAAATCAACTCACTGTTTGTTTACATGTTGCCGCGCGTTTTTTTGGTTTTTTTTTTTAAGGATGGTTTAAAATTATATTGACGGCAAGAGGTCATTTAAACCAGTTTTTTATTTGTAAATATAAGAATTTCACTTAATTTATTTCAAACACTTTATATTTTTGTTATTATTATATTTTTACTTTAACTACTATCGTTTGGTTGATTTCTACTGGTTAAGTTGTTTCGTTAAAGTAGGAATCAACCATTGTTTTGCTTTCGTTTTCAGCATATATCTACTTGTGTTTTCATTTTTATTCGTATTTTTTAAGTATTTGTTTTGTTTTCCCTTGCGTTTTATTTTATTTTCCTTTGATTGTGATAACTATGTATCATGTACATATAAGAATTAGATTTTTTTAAATATAAATTATGCAATTATCAGCAAACTTGCAAATAGAGCCAACTTATTTATGACATAATTTTAAATGTAACTCTCATAATCATCGAAGTTTAAAGCTGCCTGTGTATGCTTTCAAGTCCCTTACGGTTATTCTAATAAATTGTTGAAAAATGTAACAAATTCTATTCTAAAAAAGTACCAAGAAAATTTGTGTTTTTGAAATTTAATTATTATTGGCTAGAAAATTTTAATAAAACTCATACAATTTTTGCTCTGTGAACAGCACGGTTTTTAAGCTTTGGGGGGGGGGAAGACATTTATCTATTTGTTACCAGACACTAAGTTTAAAAAAAAAATTGAACTCAAAATTATCATTTAAGTTTGTACTTATATTATTTGGCATATTACAAAAATCATATCAATGCCATATAAAATTTAAATTAATTCATCTATTCAGTGAGTTAACTAATAAATAAATCTCCGCTCTCTGTTACCAAACAATATATATTACCTTGAAGAATATTGCTTTTTAAATATTGTACTTCTTAATACTAGTTCTATACACATCAACATATCAATCACAAAAAAGAAGAAATATTAAGCGAACAATAAAACAGAGGCATGATTTTGTAACATGTTTTGAGAATGACCCATCAGTGGCGTAGCTAGGGGGAGAGCAAGGAGGGACATCTGTCCCCGGGCGCAGCACCCACGGGGCGTCAGATTGTGTATAAAAGCTATCTACTTGCATTTTGACAAATAAGAAGGGGCACAAAATCTTCAGTTGTCCCCGGGCGCAGAAAATCCTAGCTACGCCTCTGTGACCCATTCCACATACTTTTTTCATTTAAGGTCTAGTCAAATTTATTTGTGCCATTCAATAGTAAAATATAATCTCAATGATGCTTTTATTCTTGTATTAATTGTTGTTATTCCAGTGTCATCATTCTAATTCAATAATGAATCCTACATGGGAAGATCCTATTCCTGATGAAGATGATGATGAAAATGCCTATGCTGTAAGCATGAAAACTTTATAAACTATGCTTACCATATGCACAGTGATTGAGATGCATATTTCATGCCTTAGAAATTCAGAATATGGCTTAAGATCTTCGGAATGCGTGTTTTACGCATTGCATCACCATATGAAATTCCATTTTATCATTGGTGATTATGCCAAGATTTTCCGTTGAAAATGATTTTTTATTTCTACTTACAATCGGTTCTGTGAAATCTGCGATAACTTTTAAAGTAAACAGTGAAAATTACGGTCAACACTAACAGTTACCATAAAATATTGTTCAAGTGCCCCAGTAAAAGTTGAGTATGATATTTTGACGCCTCATGGACAGGGGCAGCCCTAGGGTACGTGGTGCCCCCCTCCAAAGGTTAAAAAGGGGCCCCTATTATAATTTACTCAAGCTTTTGAGTTCGAAGGTGTCCCTTCAAAGAGAGTGCCCCTATGCAATGCTTATCTCTCTGTCGGGCCGACCTTGCTCATAGATAAAATAAGGTAGGTAGGTATATTTTGATAAATAATTATGACTGATTTTAAATAAAAAAAATGCAAGTACTGCACTAGTTTTTGTTGCATTAACATATATGTACCTAGATGTTTAACAAGTTATTATTTATATGTTAAACACAATTTAATTGCGTATTTGAAAATTTAGCATAATTGTTCGTTGTTTTAATTACTCCTTTTGAAAGGAAAATACTCATTCTAAAAAGGTTGAGTATTTTTACTCTTCTGAAAAAATCCTAATCAATCACTGCATATGTACATTTTATATGAAGCTAAATGGAAAGGTATTTGATTATTATTATAACCACTAAGCTTGTGTGTCAAAATGTGGATTAGGCCAAGTATTACCAAGCTCATAAAGTGTGAATGTTGAAATAAATAATAGCAATAAGCCCTAGTATGTGTTTTCTAAAAGTATTTTTAATAATTAAGATAACTAGGCTGGATTTTACCACCTCCATTTTAGCAATGTATGCATGTCAGTTAAATGTTGTTAATCTTTACAACCAAGAAGCATGGGTGCCCATAGAAATTTTTCTAAGGAGGAGCAGATTTTTTAAAAAAAATTTAAAGGGGTTTCAAATTTGTAACAATTTTAGTTCTGATTTTGCTTTGATGCAACTTTATTTGCATCATAGGACATTTTGCTAAAACTCTATCGGGGGGAGGGGCAAGTGTCCTACCTTGTCCCCCCTCCCCTTTTGGGTACCCATGCAAAGAAGTATCCAATATTGTTACAATTGCTTCTACGTGGCTTTTGGTCTGTTTTACCTACCACTCTATTTGCTTTGTCAATTTTTTAGCCTCTGCAAACAGTAATTATGTCTTGTTACATAAGTGTTGAATATTTTTATATTTCTCAGCATTTGTTTACGAAATTATTGGATTGTTTCCTACTATAAGAAAGGCAACTGGCAACTCAAAATCTATTTAGAACAAAAGTATTAAGATGAATATTTTAAGATTGGGTGGGAACCTTTTGCAGGAAGGGGATGTCTTAGGTGTGAAACACTTTACTAAAATAATATAAAGCATTACAGTATGCTATAAAAAGGTTGATGCTTGGATGACACGACAGTGCTAATGTAATGTCTATTTTTTATGTTTGCATGGCTTAATTTATATCTATAGTTACTAGAATGAATATAAAAAAAAGATTAATTGCACATAAAAGTTTTCAGTTTGCTTGTAACTGGTGAAAGTATTTCAGCTTAGTGATGAGTTGTACCCTCTTAGCACACAAAAAAAAAAATAATAATAAAATTTTCACTATACTAATGGCTGCAAGAGGGGGCTTGAACCCACCACTGACGCTGTGCACCTCTCTCTAATTAAAAATGCATTTCTCTTCAATTATTCAAATATATCAAAAACTATCTTTGCTGCCTTATCATTAAAGCAAGATTGAAAATTTTCCTTTTCAGCGGCAATTCAACACTGGACGGGATGCTATAATATTTTTAATTGATGCTTCAAAAGCAATGTTTGAAATATCTGAGCAGACAGAAAAATCTCCTTTCCAGATTTGTTTGATGGTAAATATAGTTTTAAAATTTTTTCAGGTTGCACAACTTATTAATAAATGTATTTTTAATAGTTTTATGCTTGCTCATGTTGTGCATTTTATTTCAGTGTGCTAGAACTACACTGACAAATAAAATTATATCAAGCAACAGAGATTTAACTGGCATTGTGCTGTTTGGTACTGTAAGTAATTTGTTAATTTTTTTATATTTTTTTATTGTACATTTTAATAAAACTAGCTCAAATTAATTGAATTATATTCAATTTGAGCTCTGTTAAGCTCAGATTGAATATAATTTTGTTTACTTTTATCTGAAAGTATTCTGATTTTAAATGTACATGTTTTGTGTTTTTTGCAGGAGCAAACAAAAAATACCCGAAACAATACAGATTTCAAGCACATTTATGTATTTCAAGATTTAAGTGAACCTGGTGCTGAAAGAATTTTAGAAACTGAAGAGTTAATGAGTAGTGCGTATTGTTTTGTGAATAGAAATTAATAATGTTAAATTAAATTATGCTTGTTTCAGTTAATATCTTGTGAAAAAAAATATAGTCACAGCATTATTTTGTTTAAATTCTCAAACTTATGAGGGCAGTTGAGGGCCAAAAAGTAAGATGTCCTATACTTTGGGGATGTAGAAAAATTGTTAATGAGGTTGTTTACCACACTGTTATGAATTGTGCTTCTTCTGTTCCCAAATAAGCACGCTGGCACTTTGCTCTGATACTCAGTCTTTGCTTGACCGCCATTCAAAATGGAGCTCCCGTTGAACGCTAATGCTATGTGCAAAGTTTGCACAATTATTCAATTTTTGAAAGCAAAAGGCATTAAACTATTAAACTGGTTGAAATGCATTTCCAGTTGACATAAGTGTACGGACAGTTGTGCATTCCCCATGATAATGTCTGCCCACACATCGTTCATCAAACCATTGATATCCTGCAAAAATTTGGTTAGAGCGTCATCACCCACCAAACAGTCCGGACTTAGCATCGAGTGACTACCACCTGTTCCCTAAGGAGTATTTCTCTGGTCACTAGTTCTGCTCCGACAATGAGGTTAATGATGAGTTTCAACACTTCCCGAAGGACGTGGCATTTTAAAACTGCCACAGCATCTACAAAAATGCATTGTCCGAAATGGCAATTATGTAGAAAAATAAAGCATTCTTTAACATTTAAAATTATACAACTATTATAGAAAATAAACGGTTCTTGGTATATCTAAAAACATAGGAGACCTTACTTTTCTAAAGAACTTGGTTAATTAACGCCCACAGATACATACAAAGTAGTACAGTATGTATGTTTTGGTTAGTACAAGAAATACATCATTTTTCAGCTGCACAAAGTTATAACTTCAACATTGACAGGAAAGTGAGAGAACAAAAAGTAGAGTCAAAGCATAAAGGAAAAGAAGTTCCTTTTTTTTTCTTTTCTTTTCAACTTGCTACATGTATATGTAAACATAATACTCACAGTTCTTACATAAGTAAGATTATTTTTTAAGATATAAAATATACATATTTCAGTTAAATGTTTAAAAAATAAGTGTATAGTACTTTGAAAGAATTTAAAGTAGACATTTATAAATATTAAAATAGTAATACAGTACATTATGTATTGTTAACAGTGGATGAAACAACTTTTGGTTCAAGCTATGGACATTCAGATGACTTTTCCTTAGCAGATGCTTTTTGGGCTTGTGGTATAATGTTTTCTAACTGGTTAGTATGTCTTGTTTTCATGTTATCATTCACCTGTATGTGATTAATTTCTGTGATATGTACTATCTTTTGTCTTTCCTTAATAACTATTCAAAGTTCACACTTTCTTATGCTGAAATAATAATCACCATTCTGCAATTTTTGTCGCTGAAATTTCCTGATTATAATAAAATAAGTTTTTCATTTTTTATTCAGTAAGTTTACATTAGCACATCGCAGGATTCTTCTTTTTACTGTCCATGATAATCCACATGCTGAAAGTATGCAATTACAAATACAAGCTAAAACAAAGGCTAAAGATCTACATGATAGTAATATTGAAATTGATCTCTTTCCTATAAAGAAGCCTGATTGTGGTTTTGATTTTTCATTATTTTACAAGGTAATTATACTTTAATGCGTACTTTATTTCATTGTGTTATTTGGAAATACAGTACTTAAATCTGGACATTTTGCTGATTGTTTTTCCTAGATGGTTTGTTAACTGTAATTTTTTTAATAAATGTTTAAAATAATAAATAATTTTCTTTCTTAACCTTTTTAGTGGTTAATGCTGAGCATCTAATCTAGTAGATGTGAGCTTGATTCATGGTTTATTCATTGCATGACTAGTGATTGTAATCTTTCAAAGTCACACAATTCAAGGTCCACAAACCATCTCTTTGCTTTAAGAATAAATTTTAGATTAAAGTTCTTTGGTAAAAATCCTATTTATAGTGTATATCAATCATCATGCTTTATATTATTATGATATAAATGTCAAAAGTATAAAATTAATATTGAAATAAAATAATTCTGTTATGATATACCCAGCTCGTTAAGGTTGAACCTTAAGTTAATGTTTGTAAACTTGCTGGTCCTCAATTTTTTATTCTTGTTATGATCCAGGCATATTATGCATTTTAATCAGCCATGTTGTTAAAATTTGAGACATTGTAAATGCTAGTGAGATTTTTCCCACAACTTATATAACATGAAGAATATCCCCTCGGTTTCATATTAAACATTTTTCACCTTACCTAAAATTACCATATAACATTATTGTTTCAAACTGTTTATATTATGTTTTGTTGTTACAAAATCAGTTTAAAATATGATATTTAATATATCTTTAGGATATTGTTCTTACTGCTGATGATGACCAATTTAGATCTACTAATCCATCAGAAAAGTTTGAAGATCTCTTAGTGAGGTCAGTATATATTTTTTTTCAGTTTTCTGCAAAGTTAGTGGATAGTAATTTGATTAAGGTATTTTATTAATGAATATATCCTTGTAGCAATCTGTCAAAAGTTTTGTAAATTTTAATTTTAAACAGTAATTTAAAATAGAGGTATTATAATAGTTGTAAATTTGAAAATAAAATAATGTATTTTTATTTTATTTTAGCTGAGATATATCTAATCATATTACTTTTTATGAGATATTAGTTTAAATATTTTGAAAATAAGATTAGAAACTATATACAAGAAAACCAACTTTTCAAAAAAGTTTATAATTATAAATATTTTTTATCAGATGAATGTATGAGATATTTTGCAAACACAAGTTGAAAATTTATGCAGTATAATTTGAAAAATAACTGAAGTGATTTTCTGTTCAGTTGCCATTTAGTCCTTCCTTTTAAGCAAAATATTTATATCTATATCTATATATATATTTCCCAGTGTTTCTTCTGTTTTTTCCATACCAAATTATCTCTTTATTATAATAGCTAAGAAGTATTATTGAAAAATTATACTGTTGAATAATTCAGTTGTAATTAATGTACATTGACCTCTCAGTTATGTGAATCTCTTGGTCTTCTCTCACTTACATGCAACACTTTAAATAGTTCAGGTAATTCTACATTTCTCATTCAAGAATTCCTTTTATAATCTTTAAAGTAAAAAGCTTCATCAGACTTAGAAAGCTTTATTGAACTGTGGAAAAGACATTTTCTCTTTTTGTCAACTTCAAAGACAAACTTACTTACTGTGAAATAGTTATAGTGGATACATATAGTTTAAAGTAAAAAATTAAACTAAATAATGCAATTTTGGCCTATACTCATCAAAAAGCCAAATCAAAATATAGAGAATGTTGAGCAATCCAGGGATACCCGTACAACACCATATGACAGTGAAGCAGTACTGGAAACATAAAAGATTGAAAGCATCCCAACATTAAAGATAGCGTCAGTACATATGCTGTTCCGGTGTCCGAGCCTATGCAAATGGTATATGTAATCGCTTCTATGAAAAATTGCAACTAAATCATCCGTGGTGGTATTATCATCATCAAGTCGCATAGCCAATGGAATCACTATGTATTGCAACATCAATTGCTTCACTGATTAACACTGAGTAACAGAGTTAACATTGACATTTTGAAGATGAATTTGCTGATCAAAGACCTCCCAAAAAAAGGTTGGTGATGTTTGTGAGTAACCGTAACAATCAATGGCATCATCAAATTCATACTCGGGTGTATACATCCAACTGGACATAGCATTAACAGAAATTAAGCTTTGTATCTTACGCTCGCTATTGTATGAAGTATTCTAAAAACATAAGATTATTACTCATACTCGGATTATACCCGAATACAAGCCACATCTCACTACACCAATCATGATGGTCAGAGACTTTCATGTTAATGTCTCGCAGGACCACTTGTTGCCCGGCTTCATGCTCAGCAAGTTTTACTCACATGGAAACTTCTCCATGTGAGACAAAAATGCTAGATAATACCTGTATTGATTTAACATTTACCAAAAAATCGTGATGCATCCTGTATGTCATTTGTTTCATACTTTTCATATCATTGACCTATCATTAATAAAGTTATAACACAGTAATTATTTGCTTACTTGATTTCTTTCTTGAACCCAATGGAACTCAAAGAAAATATTACTCATTACATGCTCTTACTCACGTAAAGCACGCAGCCGTGTCCACAACACAACTGTGCCCTGTTTTTTTTTTTTTCTTTTGTGGCTGTAGTAAAAAAGGTAATAACTTAAGCTACTAAGAATGTTGGTGTTTCATTAATGTCTAAAACCTTGACATTTGATAGACTTACACATAATAATAATTATTCTGAATATTAGACTGAGGGCTATGTAATATTTTCATACAGAGGTTAATATTTGATACATCTGTGATAAAAAATTATTTCAAATAGATTTAAATGCGTATTAATTGTAAATATACTTCATACTACTTGGAATTATCAATTGTATTAAAATAGTTCTCTACTATGAACATACAGTAAAAGCTGTCTTGAATATGATAGGAGAAAAACATTATTTAGCACACACTTTTTTTCAACAAAAATTTATAATCAAAAAGCCCTAAAACCAAATAATTTTTGTAATTCGTTTTATAAAGTTGTTATTATCATTTTTTTGGGGGGGAGGGGGCATGTTTTATCATACATAAAAATGTTAGAATAATTCGATTAATTTTACTGTGTAAATTACTCTTTTCTTCTTCTTACCTTATGTAATTTTTTAGTTACAGCAAATATGATGGGTTTACCCTCACTAAAATATGCATTTTTAATCATTCATTGTGTTTTACCCTCTTTTGATATTAATTTATTTATCTGCAGAGTTAGATGTAAGGATCACAAAAAAAGACCACATGGGAATCTGGAATTCACTCTTGGAGAGGGTGTGAAACTTGCATTTAAAATGTACAAGCTCGTGGTTCCTGCATCTAAACCTGCTCCAGTAAAATTAGCCAAAGTGAACAATGTTGAAGTAACATCTGTATCTAACACATTTTTGAGTGTAAGTATACATTAACCATTGGTTGAATTTTTTTTTATTTATTTATTATTTTTTTAATTTTATTTTATTTTTATTTTTTGTGTGTGTGTGCATGAGAGAGAGAGAGCAAGAGAGAGAAAGAAAGAACTATAATTGTTCTATGTCAAATGTAGTTAAATAAAACTAGCATTGAAATACAGTCACTACTTCATTATTTTTAAGAAACAAATTTTGCAAAAAGATTAACTTTCATACCCGTTTACAGATGTTAAATACACCAACATAAAAGAATGTTAGAAATGCATATAAATTAAAAGTAGGAAAATGCATATGTTTCGGGTGGTACAAAAGGATCACCCTTTGCCAGCTGTGAGAATATCAACCTGCATATAGACTGGGAAAAGGGAGCCTTTGTGTGTGTGTATATTTAAGAAGTATTTTTGTGCTGACCTTAACACTAGGGGGTGGGGGCTTTAAATTGTTTTTATAATTAATGCACTAATTATAAAAAATCATAGTTTATAAAAAAAGTAAGCTAATTTGTTTCAAAATGTGTTTGTTCATTTTTAATAAAAGTTGCTTCGCAAAATTGTTATCAGCTAAACAAGTGCATGCGGTTTGTGAAATAGCACATTGTTTGTTTATTGGGCTAATGGTAAAAGTATTTGTCAGAACTCACTGCAAACTAGTGATTTTTTTTTTTTTTTCACTACTTACTACACTATTATTTTAAAATAACACACTGCACTACAAATTCTGAAAAAAAAAAATGGTTTTGACCCTGTATTTAACCTTAATGTTAGTAACAGTTAGAGTTATATTAGAATAAAGTTTTTTAATTTAATGTATTAGACTGATTGTTGTAATGTTAATAAATGGTTTTTTCCCTTTGTTTAAGGATACAAATGAAGTTTTATTACCATCTAGTATTAAAAAATATCAAGAATATGCTGGGAAAAAAATATATCTTGGTTCAGATGAAACTAAGCAAGTTAAAAACTTGTGCGAACCAGGTACTTATATTGTGATCTATTATTACAGGTATTTTTTATTTATTTCATTGCAACACAAATAGAGCTTAATCTCGTATGTTTTGAGTGGATGAACATGTTAAGTTTCAAGTTAGTAAATTTCAGATAATCAGCTCTGAAGTTACTAGAATGCTTTTTTTTTTTTTTTTTTTTTCTGTTTGCAGCTTCATTTTATTATTAATGGCAATGAATGTTCAATACTTAATGCAGTCTTTTGCATATTCTTGTTCCCCCAGGGAAATCTCCATACTTTAATTTCATTGAACATGTTCATCTGCTCAACTTTTCATGTATTGTTGTTATAATACCTTGCTTTCAAGGTGTCTTGAAGGTTACTAACATCAAGGAACAGTGGATAATACCAAAATAATAAGGGCAGAAGTCATTTTACTGTTTTTGTTTACCAATTAATAAACACCTTTTTCAAAAATTTTGAAATGTTAGTCAAACTTTTGAACTGGGTGTAGTTTCAGTTTATTTTTCTTCAAGCATAGCAGAAGTTGTAGTTGGAAAGCATACCTAGTGTATTAAACCCCATTTTTTTTTCTTTCTTTCTTTTTAACAGTACAATAATAAAACTTCAGATGGCTTTATTTTCATATGTATATTTGTTTATATCATGTATAGAGACATTTTAGTTTGCAGTTTTGTAGTTTAAGTGTTCCTTAATAAAATGGCAAGCACCGTCCACCTTAGTTTTTGCAAATGCCTTAAAAGCCAGTTCTTGCTATTTATAAGCATGATTTTACCCATACCTCTTTTGAAATGCTTTTTCCAAGTCTGTGGAAATGCATCTGGCAAACTGTATATATGTTACTTATTTGCTGACAAGATAAATTAAGTATATGTTATAAAATGTGCATAGTTCAGTATAACATGCTTAATTGCATGTAAATGAACAAATAAATATATTAATATCTCTTCTTAAATGCATCATTATACTATCTGTTATTAATTGGAGGATAAACAATACTACTGCTACTAAATTATACTACTGCAAAATGCCAAGCTTTCATTTAAAAATATAAATTTAATTTTTTTTTTCATTTTTAAATCTTTTATTGTCTGTTATTTTTATATAAAAATATTTCAGAAATGTTTTCTGAAATAAACATCAAGTAATGTAGTTATAGGTAACATTATCTTTTCTTCTTATTCTGGATTAAGAAGTATTTGTTTTTATTTTAAAAATTTCTGAAAATAGCTTTTTGAAGCTTATTGCATCCATGCAAATATTTAATCAGAACTGATAAACCCTTTGATGTAATATTTTATGTCATAGATACTTTTAATATTCCACATTTGAACTATGTTAATTTTTGTGTGAAATATTATTAGTACATTTGAAATTTTACTAAATCAGTAGATTCTGGTTATTTACGACAAGGGTAAATCAATACAGTCATTTAGTTGAGGTAAAAGTCTGAGAATTAAAACATATTAATAAAATAAAAGTTTAGCTTTTATTTCATAATCAAGACAAACGCCATATATTTGGGGCCAGCTGGCAGAAAATTTCATTCACAATTTTATTTCTTAAAATAAGTATTTTCAAAATTTTAACTTGATAAATAAGAGTTAAAAATCTATCCTTCAGTTGGTTAATAACCGTATAAAATGTTTTTTCTTAAAACTAACAATATCTTCAGCTTGTGCAGGCTCCTTTAATATTGGGAATTTGGGGCAAAACAGACATTTTTTTTCTCAAACACATTTGCAAATTTTCAAAATCAATATCAGCCAAGTGTGGAAAAGTCATCTCGTAGGTTCGTTAATAATCAAGTAAAAAAAATTTTTAATTAGACAGTATCTTCACGTGGTGCTGGAAATTTTTTTCAAATGGGAAATTGGGCCAAAATAGACATTTTTTTCCAAAAACACAACTTTTGTGAATTTTCAAAATCAATATCAACCGAGTGCAGAAACTTTACATAATTCACTCTCATTTGAGTTCAAACCTCAAGCAGCAAAAACAGGGTTTTTAAGTGTCCCTCTCTTACATAGTGGCATCCTCCATCATGTGCGTGTTCACTCAACGTGTTAATGCAGTACATTTCTCACCCTGAATGTTTCAGTCTAGTACAGAGACAACAGTTTGTTACTTTGAAATTGTATTGTATTGAAATATAGTTAGTTCTCATTCACGAAGGCCTTTAGTTATAGTTACTCAATCACAATGGCTGCTGACTCTCAATCAACTAGAAAAGCGATTGATTGCTTTTTGCTTTCGAATCGCTGGAGTCTAACACATATAGTCCATATAGTTTTGCCAACATATAGTCAAGTTATGAAATTTTACATTTTTGTAAGGCAGCAAGGAAAACCTCAAATAACACTGCAAAGATCTAGCATTTTTTGAAATTGTCAATGTTGTTGTGGAGAAGGTGGCAGAAATGTGGAAGAAAGCTTCAATTCCTGTGATTTCTCACAAAAGCACTCTCAGCAATTAATGCAGGTTATATTAATGGAGTTTTACATCTGACAGAAGAAGATATTGGGAGACTGCTTCAATGGCTCGTATATTTGTTGCACAGAAATGAGTTACCTTTTTTGCATCTTATAAGAAAGTTCCATAGACAAACAAGTGGTTCACTAGGTAAAGAACTCGAAAACTGCAAACTTAAACCAACTGCCTATTTGAAAAAGATGGAATTGGATAAAATCTTCACAATATCAAAAGAGCTTCACAAAGATCTGAGTACTGATTAGCACTACATGAAGATTTACAAAGGTGTCACATCCTGTTATTGCTCTCATGCGTTGGCAGAAAAAAAGCCAGTAAAGTTAGCTCACTCCTGCTGACTCACGGTAGCATATAGAGTTCTGTGCTTATACATTGCTATTGCTACTACAAATGTGTCAGCCAAATTGTAGACTGTGGTGGAATTTGTCCTTAAAGTATATGTGCCAATGCAGTTTTTGATCAAATCAAGGCCGCACTGTCACGATGGTGCTAGACACTTGTGGAAAATGATCAGTTTGTCACGTTATCTTTCAGATGAATTGAATGTTGTGGATTGTCTAATAAGCCGAAATTCTTTTTATGCTCATCCTAAAAACTTTCTTCTGTCAATGCTTACGGATGAAACAAATCATATCAGAAGACTCACTATCAGTAGGATTTTGAATTCCACAATGGGGAATACGGCGGTTTACAGTTCCCTTGTTGAAATCCCATGCAAAAGATTATACCAAAATGATATACTGGTAGGATTGAGCAGTAGTTGAGCCGCCTATGCTATGCGAAATCAGTAGTGAAAATCTCCAATATATGATAAAAAAGAAAACCCCAGCTTTAGTAAAAATAAAGAAGTTTCCACGCCACACTCACCCAGTAAGAAGAGCTGTGAAAATGGTTACAGAGGCTGCAGTTTCTGCGATTGAACCATTTGCAAGGGATGGCCTGGTCAGAGCTCAATTGAAATCCCGAAGACAAATTCCATCCTTTGAAATAAAATCGAAATACAGAACAGACAGCAGACAAGTAAGAGGATTAAAAACCATAACATGTGTGTCCACTGTAAATGTATGGTTGGAAGATGGGGTTGGACATGGGTGGAACTTGATATGCAATCACATGCATGCAGTGAGTTCTGGGATATTTCAGTGAATTTTCTCTTGAGATAAGCAAAGAGCTGCATTGCTTCATGTTTGATTGCCTGCTTGGTATTCAGGAAAGCAGTAAATAGTGGGGCTGGAGCCACCAAAGGATGTTGCTCATATCCGCAAAAATATATATATATATATATATATATATATACGTTTATTAAATAAACCAAGAGGCAACTTCACCTCATGGCTGTTAACAATTTCCAAAATGTGGTAAATGTTTATTTTCAGGAAAAAATGTCTGTTTTTGCCAAAATACCTGATTTTAGAGGTGCTGGTAGACCTGAAGATATTGTCGGATTTTGAAAAATTTAACACAGTTATTAACCGCCTCAAGAGACAAATTTTTTGCACTTGACTAATATCAATTTTGAAAATTCACAAAAATTGTGTTTTCAGAAAACAAATGTATATTTTGGCCCAAATTCCTGATTTTAAAGGCTCTGGCTCCACCTAAAGATATCATCTGATTTAAAAAAAAATTACATGGCTATTAGCCAACCCAAGGGACAATTTTTCTACATTAGGCTCTTGTAGATTTCAAAAATTGTTGCAAAAGTGCATTTTCAGCCCGTTTTATTATATATGTCACATGCATCCTTTTGACAATTGGGGTAAGATGCTAAAAAACCTTTACAGAAAACTCAAAAAACTGTTCCCAACTCCTGCAAGTGGTTCTATTGGATACGGCAAGTGTCACCTTTTGGAAGCCTTTTTAGTTAAGGTAATTTATGTGATAGATTGAGATATATATATATATATATATATTTTTTTTTTTTTTTTTAATCCATTGATGTAATAACACTCAAACAAATGGCATTTATTTAAAACCGGTACATGCTCACAAGGTAAGGCTTCATTTCTGAAGTTAATATTGGCAACTTATCCATTCACAGTCCACAAAACATGTATTTGAGAGACTCGCCACTATTAATGTCAATTTAAATTCTAAGCACATGATAAGCAGCTCTTGAATACTGGTACTGCTCAAAAGCTACTGCAATAAATAATATAAAATCAATTTTTTGCCACTTTCTAAATCCCTATTGAGGTGAAATTTTGCATATTTGTGTGTTTTAGTTAACAATACAATATTATTGAAAATATTGGATTCTATAGCAGTTTTGGACTCTATTTTAGCTGTATTTAGCCTGTTTTAGGCCTATCTAGCTTCACAGCTACTATCTTGAGTGAGGCTGTACTGATGATATGAGATTCCGATGACTAATCTTTACAAAATTTTAAGCAAGAAAAAGGAATAAGGACAATACATGGATTAGGATTTTCTTTCACAATGAAGCAAGAAAACCAAATAGGACCTACATATGGATTATGATACACTTATGAGCTTAGACGTTATTGCATTAATGGGGTATATAACAGAAAATTATGAATCATAATTTTTTAACTTCAGATTCAGGGCAGGTGCTCAGTTGGCTCAAATAATTAGAATGTACTGTGTGTATGAACAGATTTACTTGGCAAAATTTGCATTTTCTTTTTATTCTATTGTGCATTAGTGTATCTAAATACCATTTAAACTACTTTCAGGTCTCCAACTCATGGGTTTTAAACCAAAGTCATGCATTAAACCACAACACCATATAAAGCCCTCTGTATTTCTCTACCCTGATGAGAAAGCCATTCAAGGAAGCATTCGACTGTGCTACGCCCTCATCATCCAATGCAATAGACGTGGATATGTGCCAATTTGTCGAATGGTTGCTCGACAAAATGATCCTCCAAAATTTGTTGCCTTGTTGCCTCAGGTAAAAAATAATATTCTGTTATTAAGTTCGAAGTTAATGTTGGATGAAAATACCATTATGGTGTTTTCATCAAGCTTAAAAGTCAAAGATTTGAAATATAATTTTTACAAAATTGTGTGAATTGTTTTTAATTTTTCCGAGAAAATCTGATATATTTAGATATATTAAAAAATGAAATTTGGATATTTATTGATAATTTTATTTGAGAAAAAAAAAAATCCTTATAGTCTAAACAACAACAAAAAAAAAAAAAAAAAAAAAAAATGTTCATTAAGCAAACTGCTGCCAGATATATCAGAGAATTGCTGTAAATGATTTCAGTATCAGAATTCTAATTATTTGTGTTAGACTAATTCAAATTATTAATAAAATATTAATATAAAAAAATAAAAATTTTACTTAATGTTAGGTTTTTAATATTCTTTTATTAACATTGTTCCAAAAACTCTATATTCTATATTATGAGTACAGTGCTACTAATAATATTTCTCATCTCTAATTTTCTTTTTAATATTTATTTCATGTTCCTATCCATTATTTTTGTTAGTCTTCGAGTTATCACTGGTTGGAAATAACTCCTAAAATAGTCGGGCTTGTTGCAAATTTTGCCTTGCCTTGAAAAGAATAAAACTTTCCTTGGAAAATTATCAAAAATTTGCATTTAAAATAATTATCCATTGAAGCCTGGGATGCTTGAAATAAGATTTAATATAGGTTCAGTGATTATCTGCATTGATATGGCAGTTGTAAAATATATACATCATAACAATGTAGTCTATAGTAGAAATGCACCCTTATTACCAAAGGTAGAATGAAGTGTGAATCTGCGAAGAGATATAATTCACAAATTTTTGCAGCTCTTAAGGCATTTATTTTTTTATTCATTTATTTATTTTTTGTCTAAAATCCTTCAAATGGTACTCAATTTAACAAACTACAGCTTGTATGAGCACTTAGCACATAAAATTTATAATTTTAACAAACTAACAATAAAACGCTTGTACATCATCACTGAACAATTCCACCAATCATAACTTTTAACACTTTTGACAGAAAATTCGGTCTTGACCACTGGTTTTGACAATGATCTGGCAACCCCCAGTTTCACTTCTCTCCCAAAGCTCTCTAGCCCCACTGCCCACGAATTGCAGCGGGAACAAAGGTTGGAGAAAGGCCCCTATATCGTACATTCTGTATAATGAAAGACCTTATCTGGGCCAAATAATAGATTAACAGCCAGCTGTGGTACGCTGCTCAAAGGCAACATGTGATTTTTCAGAGTTGTACATGTGGTACAACTTAGCAAAGCTGTAAATCAGTTACTGTAAGCCTTTCAATGCTATCAGGTTAGGTACATGCGAACTAAAGAATTTTATCAAAAAAGTCAGATAATTTTTTGGAAAAAGAGTAGCAACCAATGGCATATACTAGGTTCTAAAGGTGAGCTATCTCACTCTGGTAAGTGTTTGAATTATGCATAAAAATGTACAGTACTTTCTTGTACATCTTGGCTTCTCTTCAGAGGTTTTGTTTTCTTTTATTGAAGTGATTAAAATGTGTTAATTGTAAGAGTGTTAAACTTTTATGAGAACGGATATTCATCAGGCTTGCAGCTAGCCTAGCTAGCTCAGAAGGTAAACTACTGGTGGCAATCCTGGATCTGAAATATAATTCACAAAAATCTCTCATTTGTGTATTACATGTGTTATTTAAGACATGCATACAATTGGTAGAGAATAGGTATTAAATCTTTGCTTTCTTTATAGGAGGAACAAGTAGATGACCATGGGAATCAAACTGTCCCTCCTGGATTTCATGCAATTTACTTTCCATTTACAGAAGATATTCGTTGTATAAAAGGAGAGAAAAAACATAATCCTTCTGATGCTCTAGTAGAAAAATCAAAAGAAATTATTAAGAAACTGCAATTTGCATATCATCCTGAGTTGTTTGAAAATCCTGGTAGGAATTTCATCTTAAATCTTAGTTTTTAAAAAATTGTGTATTATGAATTTAATAAAATTTCATTTTCCATTTGGTTCTTTGGTTTTTAGTTTTACAGAAACATTGGAGGAACATTGAAGCACTAGCCTTAAACAGAGATGCTCCAGAAGAAATCATTGATTATACTTGTAAGTATAATTTTTATTTGATTAAAAAAGAAAAAAAAAATATGTGTGATGAAATTATACAGTAAGCCTTTGTTTCTAGGGAACTCATTACATTGTCTTGCATATATCTATAACATATAAAATTAAATATCCTCTTAAAAATCAAAATTTCTATTAGCTTTCTCCAAAATTCTATAAGGGCGTAGCAACTTTGATTTTCAAATAAAGGATTTGCATCGGGATCTAAATTTATTAAAAACACAATTTAAAAACTCAGCTGTTCGAGCCTCGTCAGGAGGAGATCCCACTGAACCCCCCTAATTTTTTAGTTTCATTATTGCCATATTAAAACGATATTAATTGACTTTGTCATTTATCGCTCATCTTTCGTGTATTTTGCATGGTAACCCTATGTTGAAATTTTTATGAGTGCAACCTATTTATAGAAAAATACATGTGAAGCATATTCTACAGCTTGCGAAATATTGTAATAATAGATTAAAGTTGTTGTGAACTAATAGTATTTAAATACATGTAAAATTATGTCGCATTTTTGGGATACATTTTTCAATAAAGGGTGTTGAGAGATAAAATGATATAGTCATTAATACATCTCCCCTCTTTCGCATAGTATTCTGGCACCAAACCTTACAAGAATTTCCTAGGGCTATGAGACCCAGACATATTAATAGCCAATAAATGCACCTTTTTTGAACATGTGATTACTGTTTAAACCATATGATATGCACTTATATAATTTGAAACGCAGCTTGGAGAGCAACTTTTCATGACCTCAGTTGCCATAAAAATCTGTATTAAAGCTGTTAAATTGAAAACATGTTCTGAACCCAAAGTGTTGATAATTTAAGTCAATAGTTACAGGTAGAATTCTGTCTTGCGGATGCCAGCCAAATTTGGCTTTTTTTTTTTTTTTTCTGGTAGTGGATTGCGAAGCTTTTTTTTTTTCTGGTAACCCATCCTGGATCGTGCAACATTCTTTTTTTTTTTTTTTTTTTTTTTTTTTGTGGGGTAACCTTGCTTGGTTGTTTATGCATAGCAAGTTAGCTTGTATTTGAATAGCAAAGAAGAATGTATTTTCATGTTTTGTATTCATTTGTCTATATGATGTATTACTCCACGATACTACTACTTACTGATACTTGCTGATTGTATGAGTAGACAGCAGTGTAAATCAGTTTTATCAGCTACCCTATGCAGTTTTACAAGCAATCAACCTGAAACAGAAGAAAAATCATAAGCATACAGTATTTTGAAATACTTCCTTATACCTAAGCATCCCTGACTTATTTTCCAAAGGCATTTTTTTGTGCTCTTGAATTTGTTCAAGTGTTAACATCACTGATTTGTTTTTCATGCTAAGTTATGTATGTATCAGATTTTTTTTTTTTAAGATTATCCTTAACAAAAGCAATATGGTCTAAATTTAACTGCAAGGGCTGGAGATTGAGATGATCATGTGAGTGTCACAGATACTTTTTTTTCTGTACAGAAAATGTGCCGGATATTTAATATATATCCATAAAATGTCATTTGCAGATTGATACCCACAAGAAAAAAAATTACCTCTGTAATGGCTGGCATTTGTTCAAGTCCATAATTTTAAGAACTGGTTAACTGTAGAATCACTGGCAACTTATGCTATAAATGCCCCAAAAATTGTTTTGTGCAATTTCTTTTACATTTATTCCTAGTTTTGCTTCCTATCTACATGTAATATCGGGCCCCACCATGTGCAAGTGCATAACACACTGAACATGGTAGATTGCTGAAGTGTGAAGGTTCAGGGTTCTGACCAGGGTTCCTTTTGTGTGGCTGTTGATTTAATAGTCTGGAAATTTCGGCAATTTTCTCTAGTTGTAACATTAATATGCATTAGAACTCCGTAAAATGTCCTCCGACCAAGGCACTTCCAATGGCAGATAACACTTAATGGAGGTTTGCCTTTACATAATACACGCTATGTGCGATATTAAATAAAGTAATAATGATTCTGGAATATTTTACTTTTGTAAAAACAGAAAAATACAGCTGAACAAATTATTATGTACTGCTAAAATATTAGACACTTTTGATTTTAATTCTATTAAAATAGCATGTAAAATGTTCTTTACTAGCAAATTAGATATGTAATACTTGATTGTGAGAGAGCTCTGAAGTTGGCATCGATTCAGAAAAACTTAATTCCAATCTCTACAAAGATTTTAGCTGAACTAAGTTTTGTATAATTATTATTTTAAAAGTTTTGAATTTAGTTTTAGAAATTAAAATTTTAAATCATCAGTGATAGAGATTAAAACATCTTTTGTGTGTTTAATATATTTTTATTTAAGATTTAAAACAAAACTTCCTGGCCATATCATTTTACAATTTATGGTTTTTTAATTTTTTCCTGGCTTTGGATCATTAAGCATTTTCACACGTAATAAATTTTTTAAGGATTTTCGGCTTTTTCTCACATCTTGCTCTACAGAATTTGAAAATAATGTTGGTTTATATCAATAAGAATTGCATAATAATGTGTTGTTTAATGTCAAGTATATATATATATATATGTATATGCTAGAATAAAACTTATTTTTGTATTCTTTTAGTGCCTACTAAGGATATTATTGAAAAAAGAGCTGGGAAATTAATTGAAGAATTCAAAGCTCTGCTTTGTCCAAGTGCAAGTTCAAGTTACAAACGAGGAGCTGTAAGTATTATGTACTAGTAATTGTAGCTAGTTTCTTAGTAATTATGTTAGCTTAAGTTAAATGAATTTAAAAGTACATCTACCTTCCTTTTAATGATAAATGTTTTTTATTCTTCCTTTTATGATCTTATAAGATCTTTATGTAAAGATTAATTAAAATACATTTACATGAGATATTAAATAAAAACTCTTCATTTAGAGGGCTGGGGATGAATAGGAGAAGCTTTTCACATTAAAATAAAAATCTCCTTGGTGTATTTTATATTTGAGTTTTTTTTATTTTTATTATGTTCTAATTTAGGACCAATTTAGTAATCATGTTACTTCTTTAGCAGGAAAAATGGTATGTTTAACGTGACCATTTATTTTTTCCTTCAAAACGGGACATCTGCTACATTTTTGGCAAAAGTGTATTTATTTTATTCCTCAAAACGGGACATCTACTGTTTTTAAGGTAATAGTGTAGGGAGACTGAATTTACAGGTCTGGGTATCTTTAGTTGTTAAGAAAACGCGCAAAAAAGCTTGTGTTAATGTTAATATCAAAATAAAATGAAAAAAAACTTTGCTAAAACACACATATACTATAAAAAATAGTGCAAGACGTACGTTTCGGGTGGTACAAGGGGTAGGCCCTTCTTCGACTTCAAAAACACCATCCGACACAAGGCAGGAAGTAGGAAGTGAGAAATGTAAACAAAAGGACACACATAAAAAAGGAAGTTGTCATTTGGAAGGAAAAAAAATTCTTAGAAAACCAGAGTGAAAAGGGAAAATAAAGTGGAGATCGGGGGGGGAGATAAGCAAAAGAGGAACATGACTTAAAAAAGAAAAATAAATAATAAATTGAAATAGTTGACAAAAAGAATAAAAGTACAAACAAACACAAAAACAATACATCCCCCGGTGTTTTCTTTGCGTCTCGGAAGGGGAGGGAGGGAGGTCAGTTTAATTTTTTTTTTTATAGACACTGCCGTTGGATGATTTTAGATTTCTAGCGGCCTTTATTGAAATCGTCACCGGGGTTGCTCTCTTTCTAAAAACGCGACATTGCAGGGGACATTTTCTTAAAACGGGACATTACGGTGTCCCAAAGCTGTGCGTGGGGACAACGGGACAAGCCACTTAAAAACGGGACTGTCCCGTTCAAAACGGGACATATGGTCACGTTAGGTATGTTACATAAGAAAGACTAGCTTGTCTAAAATAAAAAATTAATCCACATCAAATTTAGTTACTATGTCTGTTCGTAAAAAACTATTGTACTTTTAATTTACTTTTTAAAGCCTCATTCACTAGTAGCTGCTATTGCTAGTTCCTGACAATAAGAATAGCACTTTTTGGCTATATACAGGGTGTGCTGTGCAAACGGTGCCCAACGGCTATTTCCTAAACTATTAGTCAGATATGCATAGTTCCAGTTGCAAAAATGCTTTAAATTATATAATCTATTATACCAGAAACAATCAAAGTCAATAAATTAATTCCTATAAAACTTATGAAATTTAAATTTTATATGGTACCACAGTCCTGCCAGTTATAATTAGAAAAATTTTCTTTATATAATTTCATGCAAAATGAAAAAAATTCATCCTTCTATGACCAAAATTCATGGAGTTACAGTTGCTTAAAGTTTGAGCACTTTTCAAGCAGCAAAATGTGGGTTATATATGAAATGAATTTGAGGAAAATTAATGTACATGGTTTTGAGCCTTGTAATATTTATTAGCAATTTCATTAACTATTTCATGAATGTAGATTGCAATTAAAGATTAACATGTAACTATGTGTATCCAATAAATTAACAAAAAAATATAGCTTATACTGAAAATAGAATTCTTTAAAGAGTTTTTTAAATGAACTGTTGTTAAGTAACTTAAAATAATATTACAAATTCTGTTAGCGTAACATTTGCTCAAAAGTAGCTTCCTTCGGCTATTATACAAATATGCAGCCATGTAGAAAACTCTTCCTGTACTTAGCATAGCTTATTCGGTGCTACACATATACAATTTAGTAAGTCTGACCACGGATAGATTTTTATAGAGCCCGACTATAACCTTCTGATTAAAGATTAGTATTGCTTCTTTCTCCACATTATGCCAGAAAATGAAATTGAAACCTATAATTCAAATTTTCAATATTTATACGGTCCCTTAAAAGTTTACTGTAATGGGACATTTTTACACATGGAAAAGTGACTTCAGTCAAAATATTTGCTGCTTTATAACTCGGTAAATTTTAGTTGAAGAAGAACAAAATTTTTTTTACTGTGCATCAAATTCTATAAAGAAAAATTTTCTAAATATAACTGATAGGACCAGGACCATATAAAAATTTAAATTCCTTAATTCTTATAGGAATTGATTTATAAACTTCGATTGTTTCTGTTATTAATACATTTTAAAATTTAAAGAATTTTTGCAATTAGAATATGTGTTTCTGACTACTGGTTTTGGAAATAGCTATTGGGCACCGTTAGCACTGGACACTAGGGTGGATCGAAATTTTTTTTTTTTCGAAATCTTTATCTCCTGAGGTCTCAAAAGTTGTAAATTGATATAAATAAGACATGTGTAAAATTCGAATGCTCTACGACAACATCTTGGGGTTGCGCATCGAGCTTGAAATCTAGAGATTTTTGAAAAATATGACTTTAAAAAATCGACCAAAAAAATACTTCTCCGAATTATTAGGCTCCCGAGGTTTTAAAAGTTTTAAATTTTTATGAATAAGACCTATGCAAAATTTGGAGGGGCTGTGATAACTTCTAGAAGTTGCACATTGAGCTTGAAATCTGTAAATATCTGTAAAATATGCATTTTTTGAAAAAACATATGTAGAAAACAAAATTTATTTTTTAATAAAATAGTGAGTAAAATTCGCATCTCTTCTCTAGTACAACCACAATTGTAACTACATTACCCAGGACCCACCTCGGTGCTACTATCCTGCCCGTGCCAACCCAAGCACCTAATTATTGGAGCATCCGTTTTAATGAATAATGTAAAGCCCAACTTCAAATTAAACCGTGGCATTTTATGTCAAGTGTAATAATCTAGATCGTATGAAACCACCATCTGATAGATGGATAGATAAATTTCGGAGTGGCTGTTTGCTGGTGTGAAGTTGGCAAATTCAACCTTGCAGAGATTTTGTTAGATTAGAGAACTGCGTTTCTAGATTTCGGATAACACTTTTGTTCTCTCCGGAATTTGATGATTCGCCACCACCGCCAATGCATGTGAGGGTCCCAAGATCAATGGATTTCGTGTCAAACTCTCCCAAATTTCCAGTGAAATTCATAAAATCAGATGGTGACACATGGCCAAAGTATGTTGAACCAGATTAGATTATCAGCGAGAAATGTTCTTTGTGGCAAACACTTAGGTGTAATTTGCCGTCAACAAATTTTTCTATGTATGTGGTTCTGTTCTTCCTCCTATGAAAACATAATCCAAAGAAATTTATTTTTTCCTTTTCTTTCTGTAATTCAAGCGAGTCATCCGAACCTTCCTCTATTATATTGTCCACGAATCAGTTGAGAAGGTTTCTCTGCATCTGCTTTACTTTTGCTTTCTAGGTTATGAAATAAAGTTGATACCAGAGTTGTTGCTTCCCAGTCCATAATAACTTTGTGTCGCAGACTTGTGAAAGCACTGAGGTTTTTATTCTAACTTGGTCGTTTTTGAACGCATTTTCCAACGTGGCGGTAGATACGAATTCAGCATTTTCTTCAGTCTTTCGTACCTCTCTTTCCAAATCAAAGACTGAATTTGGAGACATACACTGGATATTGGAACTTTCATCTCTTTCTCTAACAATCTCAAAATTTCTCTTTCCAACATTTCAACTTTTTTCTCATTCTTTATAAACTTGTCTTCATTATCGATTGTCACATATCTAGCTTCCCTCTGGTCTGCCAATGATTCCCGTTTTGTATAAGGTATGAACTTCTCTGAGCCACACCTGGTCCGGGAAAAGTCAGTATATTTGGAAGTTGCGATATTCAATAGCTGGGTAAGAGAGAGTTTTTCCCACTTTCTTATGTCAGTCTCTAACGTACAATTTATTTAGCTGCTGAACTTCTTCATGACCTTTTCTATCTCTTGAATTCCTTGGATTGACACAGCAAGGATACTGGGCTTGATCCAAATTTCCTGTATTTTGATCGCCACAACTAAGGTTATATCTCCTTCCGGTGGATCCTGCCCTTTATTCAGAATTTTTTCTTCTTAAGTACAAAATAGTAGTATAGAAGCACGTCTCCTCAGGTTGCTAACTTGGTACAAGGTAATTCTTTCGATACTCCCAGCTCTTCTGAGAAAGCCGATTTTGTTCAATATCTTGTGGCAGCGAGTTTCACTTTATTCAGGATTGTCTCAGTGCAAGGCAACCACCCCTTAGTTTTTTTAGACTAAACTGAAAACACCATCTATATGAAACGTCAAACTAAATGCCTGTTTTATCAAAATATCTCCTGTATGGTTTAACATAACGCGCATGAGCATCGCCATCACTCGGCAGGCAAACCGGTGCTAGTTGTATAGAGCACAGTTTGCGTACTGCGCCCAAGACAAAACGACCACATAACGGATGCATTGTATCCAAACTATTCGCAAAGCCATTTTTTTGTGATTTACTGAGCTTCTCTGAACATCTTTTAACATATAAAAGGACCAAATTATTTTTAACAAATAAAGTTTGCTTTTTACATAATTTTTTTCAAAAAACCCATAATTTTAAGTTTTTTATAAATTTTAAGCTCGATGTGCAACCCCTAGAAATTGTCGTAGCCCCTCCAGATTTTGTATACGTCTTATTCATAATAATATACAACTCCTAAAACCTCGGGAGCCCGATAATTCGGAAAAGAATGTTTTTGGTCGATTTTTTAAAGAAGTCATATTTAAAAAAAATTTCTATATTTCAAGCTCGATGCACAACCCCAAGACGTTGTCGTAGAACATTCAAATTTTACACACGTCTTATTCATATCAATACACAACTTTTGAGACCTCAGGAAGTAAAGATTTTTAAAAAAAAAAATTTTCGATCCACCCTACTGGACACCCTGTATATAAATTATAATCTTATTTATTGCAGCCGAATTCGCTTTTAACAACAGTGTGTGAACAGCAACTAAAAAGTTGACTTCTGCTACTAACAACTTAGAAAACTTTTTTTTAATTAAAAAAATGCCATTTTCAGACTATTTAAAAATTATTTTGCAATTTTTCCTTTACTTCAACTAATTTTCGCGATTGAAAAAATACAAGTTTTGTTCTTTGTTCTTTCTCTTTATTTTCCCAGCTTTATCCACTGTAACTCACTCCTAAAAGTTTTATGTAACCTCCCTACAACTGTGTTGCATGTCAGCTATTTTAAGAGACTGAAGAGTGGTTTGGCCATCATAATACATTTTTGTAATGATTAAAAATATTTTTTATGTGAAAGAACTGGAAAATATAGTAAATTATTAACAAGAATTTTTAAAATTTGATTGTTTAATATTGTTTATTCTTTTTTTTAACTTAAAATGTCACTAGAAATTTTGTTACTTGTATTCAGTTAGTGTATCATGTGAGAAGTGTGATTGTGTATGTAATATAGCATTAAAAATATAATGAGCCAGTAAAAAAAGAAAAATTAATTTGATCATTTCATCTTTTTATTTTATTTATTTGTTTTTTTACATGCCTATTTATATATTTGAACTAAACTTTAGAGGAAATATGACTGTTTTAGTTACTAAAATTCGGGATAAAAAAAGGCTATTTTGGCAACATTTTTACATTTGTGAGGCTACCAATGCTACTATTTTTGTCTTCTAATAAAAGTGGACACCCTGTAACAAGTGTGAAAGAACTAAAATATTCACTCAGTATAAGTGAGTGCTTGTAAAAAATGGGCTAGTGGAAAAATCATAAGAATTCATAGATACTTACTGTATTACTTACTTTATTTATTTTTTTATTACTGTACATTACAAAAGAAGTTAGTTAATTTGCTTTGAATACCTTATTGTTTTTTGGAGAAGGCCCAAAAAAACATCATTTGCAAAGCCCTGGCTTCAAAAAAAACTTGAAGTTTTCTCTGCACTGAAAAGCCATTGAGTATGGTGGAAATTTCAGGTTAAAATTTTTCATAGTTGTTCTTATTATCGTCACTTTCATTGACTTTAGTATGTTAAAGGAATATTTCTAAGACAGGATTAGCTGAACTGGAGACTAATAGAAATATTATAATTTACAGGTATGAACTAATTGCTCTGGAAAGCCTGGAAATACCAGGAAAGTGAGAAGCAGGTTAGGAAAGTCTAGAAAAAGATTGGAAAATGCAACAGGAAAATTCTTCAAAAAAATAAATTTTCCTCCATATAAAATTTTCCTGGCAGTTTTTTTTTTTTTTGTGGCTCCAGAGAGTGAAAAATTATTTATGTTTAGGTAGAATGTAAAAGCAGGGTTTGCAGTAGATCATGTGATTTTCATACTATATTCAAGTTTTTGGCTACTTCTCCTACTCCAGGCAACTCATTTGAAAATCAGATTTCGGTTTTTGTCAGCTCCCTTTTCTTTTCAAAGTTGTTATTGGTTGTTCATGTATCATACTAATCTATTTTTTTGATTGTGCTATAAAAATAATTATCTGTTATATAACATGTGAAGTTTTTTAATTTATCATTTTATTCATTTTTTCTTAAATGAAGCTAAATGATAGTATTTTTATTTCTCAACTACAAAATCATGCTAAAATGCTACTCTTTTGGCAACTAAAATTAAGAAAATGGCTATTAAATGGGCACTTTTTTGTTTTGGTGAGGCTACTAATGATACTCGTTTCCCCTCCGGATAATGGTGGACACCCTGTGATAGGAGATTCAAAAATCTATCTATCTATCTATGAAATATAGAACTTTTTATTACTATCATTCTGTATTCTCCCAGATTTGAACTGTAGTAGACCAAAACATAAAAATTTGTGTTAGAAATTTGGTGTCTGCATTTAATCTTGTCCTCTAGATATATCACATAAGTATTCCCTGTAGCACAACCAGTATCTTAACATGACATTCATAGTTTCCCCCCCCCCCCATCTTACTTAAGTGCATCAACAATTTTATTGCAGATAAGAATTCATTTCAAGTAAGTTGAAACAAAATATTTAAATCTAAAAGGGAGTGGTGCTATTGAGGGATTTCCCACAGTAAAATGCATGTTTGGCCAGGAAATTGACTCTTTAATATACACACCCTGTTAGAAATTATTTTGACTTTTTTTTTTCTTTTTTTATTAATCTGAAATAAATCTATAACAGTTTTCAAGAGCAAATTTCTTTTGCTGAGTTTGACACAATGTAATTTTGTTGCAGTCATCCTCTCAAGGACCATCAGCTAAGAGTTCAAGAACAGAAGAATTAGTAGTTCCAGATTGTTTGCAGCAAGATGTTGTGAGCGAAATGGTAAGACCTGAATCAGTTGTAAATTAAAATTTTCTTCCTTATCTTAAGTACATTTAATCTATGAAAAAAAATTGTTAACTTTTAAAAATTTGTTTCAACTACAGCTAATAGTATTAATATCCATCTCAAATCGTAAATTGGAAACACTGGGTACATACATAAACTAGGTGGTTGACTTGGTTGCATACTTACATCTGCTTGGTATGTATAACTGTTACCACCTAGTTTGCAAAGTGATTAAAATCCCTTGCTTAAAAAGAAGTATTGCCGGTTAAATCTGCTGTATAAATGTGAAAGTTTGTTTGTTTATTTATTTGTTTGTTTTTGTTTGGGAACTCCTTCCACACCATTCTACCGATCAGCTTGAAACTTTGCACAGACATGTAAAACTTTACAGGAGAGGTTGTTGGCTGCTTTAAAATTATAGAAATCCACCTGTTCCCTAATTTTTAAAGATTTTTCACATTTTCAGGATAGAAAGCTACTCAAATGTCCCAGCACATTAGTGAGCATAGTTAACATTGATTTATATATTTATAACTTTCAATAATTCAAGTGAGATTGACGTCATTCTGGTGTCAATCAATCATGATTATAGTGTGATTTAAAAATACATAAGAAATCCATTTAGGTTAATAAGCTTAGACATAAAATTTGTGCCACTAGTGAAATAATCAAGTTCCACAATGTTCGATAAAAGTGGATCAGTGAATGACTTGGGAGCACTAGGGTGCTATTTCGTTCAGTCCCAGATTTTTGTCTATGCAACTTTGTCGACATGATTTGTAGACAGGCTTTTTAGATAGGATTTGTAGACAAGTTTTGTAGACATAAACTGTCATGGTGAAGATCTTTCGAAATGTATTTGCCAGATAACAGGGAGGTGAGGGGAGTGGAAGATTAAAAATCTGGAAAGTCGGTTTGCAATTTTTGATAACAAGGTTTGCGATTTTTTATAACTGATCACCAAGTTTTCTGTGAAAAAAAAACTTCAAAATTGAACCAAGCTTGAAAAGTATGGTTAAAATATGCCTGGCAAAAAATTGTTGGCAATTTTAATATATATTTTAATTATAAATTTGTGTTTTATGGAACAAGATAGACAAACACGGTACACTTGTGGATTAAGATGCCCATTCGAAACATTTTTTAAATGGTTTTGTATAGTTGGAATATGCTTGGCAAAGATTGTAAACACTTTCAATTAGGTGATTTTAAGATAGATTTCAATTCCAAAAATGTGTTTTATAGAACAAGAAAGAATTGATTCCTATTTTAATACTCCCACCCTCGACAACCTCACTCAACAAAAAATCGCCCCACTTTCACAAACTTTGCAGTCATGTGTCTCTGTGGAGTTATGCACAAGTTTCAATGTTCCCAACTGAACTAGATGAAAACTAAAGTGAACAAATTAGCAATAAACTCTCTGGTTAAGGAATTTGAAGACACTTAATTATTAAAACTACTTTAATTGGCAACCCAAAATAAATAAATAAGTAATGGAATGCTGTACTTACATTAGTTCCAAATTGCCATTTTAATTCAAAATTGCAGTTGCCACATAAATACAAAAAATCATTGTAGTAACTGCTAATGTAAAATCAACCCACAAAACTCAAACACGGCACACTCATGGATCATGATGTACATTACAAATAGTATGGATTATGATGTACATGCCAAATAGTATTTGAAGTGGCGAAGTACAATTGGAATATGTTTGGCAAAGATTGTAAAACAGTTTTAGTAGCCGTTTTAAGATGGATTTCGATACCAAAGATGTATTTTATGGAACAAGGAAGAAATGCAAGTGAATAATGATACACTTTCCAACTTAATGGAATAAGGAAAGAAAATATGGAAACTGCATGGATTATGATACGCTTTTAGTATATAGCACTTTAGTGCGTATTTAAAATCTGAAACTGTTTCAGATTTTCTTACTTTTTTTTCTTTTGCTTTCAATAATTCAAGTTTGTTATTGCAAAAGAGATTGATGTCATTTTAATATCACAAGTTTGAAAATGACTCTGATGTAAAAATTATGCTGCTGGCAAAATGATGTTAGAATAAGAGGCGATTAATTCTCAGAAGTTTAATAAATCACTTTGAATATCAATTCAAAATAATCAGCTGTAAAGTAAAAATTATGACATATTTTTACTTTACAGCTTACTAGTGAAATAATTTCAGCATTTTTACGATTTCAGTTAGCTTGAAAAATGTCACTGAATGTGGAATTAACCAATTTGAATCCCCTTTTTCGTGAAACAAGTGCAGTAAGTAGGATTACCATCGTAACGATATCGGGCACCCGGGGTGCAAAAATCAGCTTGCATCCCCTGCCCTTGCCAAATAATAATAATTTAATGTTCCATTTTTATTAAATTTAATACTTACACTAAAATATATTTAGGTATATATTCAAATATAAAATTCAGTTTTTCGGGCTTTTGTTGGCAAACTTTTAAATGATATCGTCTACCTATCTTGGGTCATGGTCGATCGTAAATAGATTTTATTATTTAGTTAAAAACTTGCACGGAGATACCTTAGTATAAAGTTAAAACATAGTTAAAAGTCTTAAAACTCCGTTAAAATGTTTAAAAACAAACCATTAGCTATTTTGGCAGCACTAGGCTGCTGCGACCTTCAGAACTGGTGAGCTTGGGACCATGTATCTGAGCATGCGTCGTATCGTTGACGGCGCCCCCTTGTGTTATTATTTCTAACACTTCCTGGTTCAAACTATAACTATGATTGTTATAATTGATGATTTTTATTATTTTCAATTTTGAGAAAGACCTTCTGCTACTGTCACAGGAAGTGTTAAATATTCGTGCTGATTTGCATGAAGATGTCAGAACATTAAGAAACACAGATATTAAATTATTGAAATAAATATAATTTAATACATCCAGTAGATTTGTGTCTTTATCTCTACTTATAAAAGAAGGTGTCTGTCTGTCGGCGGCATTCAGCTACACATAGAATTACCAAATTTGGTAGGCAGAAAGTTTTAAACATAAAGTTAAGCACCTGAAAGTGATATTTTCAAAATTTGACCTAGAAATTGACTTGTTTAATACCTTATTGTTTTTTGAGTGTTTTTTTACAGATAATTACTATAGGATTAGAGATAATATCCACAAAAAATGTCCAATATATCATCAGGTAGAAGAGAAAATTTTCTTTCAAAAACAGTCTGTTCTGAATGTTTAACATTATTTTTACTGATTTTTGAGATTTTTTTCAAAGAAATTTCCCATATACCAGAAAGTTTTGAGAAATAATTTTTAAATTGTCGCATCTTCAAGTCCCTATTATACCTATGAATTTTAATTATGAAATGGAAAGGTTATCCACATTTTGTAGTGTTTGAGGTATTAATGCTACAGCTTAAACCTAAAAAGCAGTATGATGCAGAAATAAGAAATTTTGAGAGAGAGGAATTTTCTCTGCAAACCATTAAGCTTTTCTTCTTTTTTTTTTATATCGTGAGAATGACACTGATATAGTTTTTCCTGTCATGATATTGCAATGATCTCAAGTTAGTACTCATAACACAAACTTTACATCAAGAATCAAATAATTTTGCTTTTTTTTTTTTTTTAAAGATACTACATCACTGGTATCAATTCAAATTACACATGTAAGAAAAATGTATGTTTCCTACTGTGCGATGAGAATGCAGCTAGTTTAAAAATAATTTTGAGTTGATCATTAGCAAATTACTAACTTGAGGCATTGTGTGTTAGAGAATTTTTCTGGAAGTTTTTTTCAACTCTCACATTTTAACCAATAATTTTATCCAATATGCCAGAAAAAAAAAAAATCTAAAGAGTTAACCAATTTAAAATTAATTTTGTTTTTAAAATTCAAATCTGATCTTGTAAAAAAGCTCTAAATGTTGTCTTTTAATAGATTACCAGTGAATTTCTTATCAGATGCTGTTTATTTTTAATTTGTTGATTTTAGAGTTAGAGAAACTGTAGGTAGACTTAATTTAAATAATTAGATTTATTGTGATAAACATCTTATGCTTCGAAGAAAAGGGTTGTACAATACAACCAGCCAGAAAAACATTTCATAAGGTGTTTATCAAGTCAAGAAAGGGGGGGGGGTCGGGTTAGGGAAAAGAAAAGATCACAAAATAGAAGACTCTCTAAAAATTGTCATCAATTTTATTTTCTGACATTTTTATTTGTGAGGAAATTAAAATATTAAAGGAGTATTATCAAAAATGTCAAGGAGTTACTCATCTTAAGTCTATTAGATAGCCTGGTGAAGACTTCCTCTCTCCCCACCTCTTCATTTAGCTTCACCTCTAAAAGAAACTGTTAAAACAACACCCTCATAAATTGAAGATCTTACTCTTTTTCATTAAATTATTTAGTGTTTGCAACTACGTTTATTATGATTTATATTTCAGTGTTGCTGTATGCATACCTTTAAATGCCTTTTATTATTTTTCAGTTACCAAGACATAAAGTGAATGTATTGAAAGAATTCTGCAGACGAAAAGGAATTAGATGTGGAACAAAGAAAGCAGACATGATTGAAGCAATTACAAATTACTATCAATCACAACATACACAACTGCTGACCCTTCCGCAACAGTAAAGCAAAATATAAATATTTTAAGTGATTTCATTTTGTAAATCATCAATTAGATGCTTGTATATCTTAACTTTTCATAGATGTACTGAATTTGTTTTAATAAATTTGTTAATTTTTTTTTTTTATCCTCAAGTTCTTGCAGTTCCATAATTTTTGCCTTAGTCCATAAAAGACTCTTATTATTATTATTAAAAGGTCCTCAAAGATCCTTTTATTGTTTGCTATTTTAGTTTTATGATTTGTAAAATTGAATTTCTCTTTAAAGAAATTTAGATTTGTTTAAAATTTAATGCCATAGGATGAAAGCACACAGTTGAATAAAAGATCAGTCACAACATATCTTTTAAACCAGTGGAACCCAACTTCTGGGACGCGGACTGGTACCGGTTATGGATCAAATAGTATTGGGCTGCCCAAAGAACATTAAATTATTTCCATTTTAATTAATGTGGTGGATTTTTGGCGGGTTTGTGTCAATTTGTACCTTTGTAACAGATGAAATCTTGTAACTATTTTATATTAGTTTATTATTTATTAAAAACATTTCAAAAATTTTATAATTCAATATTTCACAAATTAAAATTGAAAAAATTGCACTTTCCTGAAAGAAACTCTGATGTGGGCACCACATGACTTCTTTGTACATCTATTAAATTATATATTTATTTTCGGTGCATTTCATCTGAACTTATTTTGTTTGAAAGAGATAAAATACTACAATAATACTAAGGTTTAGCGATTTCTAGCCAAATATTTGAGATATCGCCAAGCTGGGTTCAATTTGAAAGATTTGCTTTTGACCCTCAATTGGGTGATATTTCTCCAAAAGCTGACACGTTTGAGATAGATAGAGATTTTGGTCATGGCTGAAGTAGTGATTTATCACAGACTTTTAATGAATTGAAGGAATCCATAGACCTGAATGTATTTAAAATATTTTGGGTGACCCTGTAAATAAATTACTCAGTTGATTGCAATCAAAAAAGAAATGCACAGTTAGATGTCACAGTATTTCTAAATACAAAATTTCAACATTCTACAGTTAAAAGTTTTAGAGTTATGCAAAGTACTAATTATTTTTGCTGTAAAATTTGGCGATATTTCAGAAAAACTCATGAAGGTCAGTGGTAAATGGTGAGATTTTGGGCATGGACCAAGCAATGACTGACTACAAACATAATATATTGAAGATGTCCACAGACATTACTGCATTTAACTTCTTTTGGGTGGTCCTCTAAATAAACTCTCCAGTAGATTGGGACCAAATATCGAGGTGCACAACTAGATGTTACAACAATTATACATAAAATTTCAACTATCTCCAACTAATAGTTTTTGAGATATGCTAGTTATATACATGCATATGTACACCAAAAGTTGCCAAGCTTGGGGACTTTGGGTTCAATTTTTGAGGGAGGAACATGACTGTTGTCAGACCATTATCTAACTATATAGTAGGATGGTATTGTGCTTGAAATGGATGAATGTCTAAAACTGCCATTAACCGCAATGTGTTGGTTTTTTCTCTTTTTTGAGTGTTCCTGGAGAAGCACCATAAGTGCTAAAAACACTTTTTTCGATGGAGATATTCATTTTGCAACCCTTAACAATATATATTACTTTTTATTTGTTTGGAATAACTTACTGTCTCTAAAATACATGGATTGTACATGCATGTATACAATGAACATACATGCATGTATGAACATACATACATGTATACAATGAAATGTCTTACAAAATCTCTTTAAAAAGTAAATTTACAGGTAGTCAAAATCTGAATACCGATTTTTTTTGCGATCACATTACTTCCTTGTACTCCCTACAAGAAAGTAAAAAACTGAAACAACAGATAAACTGGAGATAAGCAAAACACTTCGGTTGTCATTATCTCATATTACACCCAGACGGAACAGTCTAGTTGCAAAGAAGTAAGCTTAGGGGTCATAGATTTCCGGTGAGTAAAAATGTTAAATCACTTTATATTCATTTTGTGGTGTAACTGTATTTTATTTGAAGGCACATTTAAATACAATTAAATTAAAATTATCAAATCAAAACGTTCTAAAATATAAACAGTCAACTCCCCCTCAGCAAGCCACGGTAAAATTATCAAAGGTTTACTGGTCCGCGGTAGTAAAAAGGTTGGGGAGCACAGTTTTTAAAGTAATTACTGACACTTATAAGAAAACTTAGTATTAAAATAGGGGGGGGAACTATGAAAAATCACTAATTGCATGTTTTACAGTGTTCCAGATTCTTTACACAGTCTCCTCCTTTTTTCCAAAGATAAAATCCTCTAATACGTGAATGACATAATTTGGGGGTCTTGTTTGTAAGCAACAAGTAGTTTAAATCATTCAAGAGTGATGTAAATTTAGATTATTTTCATAACAAAAATTTAATTTCTTTGAACATAAGTATCCTTTAAATAAGAGTACAAGGATATTTTGATATAGGAAACTCTAAGATACAAACCATCATTAGATCAGTTTTTTGAGATATGAGTTATCTGTAAGGGGAAAAAGAATTACTATCACATGTCTCTGCCAATATATGTTTGGATTTCCTTTTATACAGTATGTATAAAATGTGTTTACATTAAATACACTATTATGTAAAAATTGGAAAAGTTTATTTGAGCCTGCTAAACATTAATCCCACTTCAGTAATTTCAACGAGGTAAATTAAGTATTTTTGTTATCAAGCTTGGTCAAGGAATAAATTAAAACTCATAGCCCTACGAAATTGCGTATTTTGTAATACATGGAGTTACCTGAACCTATGAAATTAAAACTCGTAGCCCTACGAAATTAAAACTCGTAGGTTCAGGTAACTCCATATATTACAAAATAAAAATTTGTAATACCTTTGCTGATTGTATCTAGAATTCCCAAACAATATGTAACAATCCTTTTTATAGTTTCCTTATAATCATTTTTTTTTCATTCATTGTACAATAATATATTTGTGTAGTAACAGAAAATAGTAAGACAAATTAATAAAATTGTAATTTATTAATTTGTATGCAATTTTCCCCATACAAATAGCAATTACAGCATATCGATTTAGTTTTTATGATTATCAGTCAAGTAGCCGCCACTTTTGATGACGTCATAGCTGGTGGCAGATGTCCACCCAAGCCCAAAATACTTTCTAAGGCACCTTTTAAACATTCCTGAAAAAAAAAAATCTCCCTACTTTCCCTCAGAACTGTATTTTGCTCCAATACTATCTTGTTAACAGTTGTAAAACATTGGTAGATGGCTGAAGTGTGAAAATCCATAATTCTGGTTTAACTGCACAGCTTCCAATTTGGGTGGTTTTCTCTAGATGTAATGTGAATACAAGTTAAAACCGCTAAAAAAGTTTTACACCCGAGGCATTTTCCTTACTTTGGCAGATATGCCTCGTGTGCTTTGTGTTAACAAAATACTAATTAACATTTGCATGTTTGTTTTAGGACTTCTCATTGAAAAAAATTGTAAGTATTTGATTTGTCTGAAGAATTGCATTTCAAATTACTTTGTTCTAAACAACACAAAGTTTTGTATAAAAATATATATATATATTGATATATTTCATATTTATTCTGTGGTTTATAAAAAACTTTTATAAATAATAAAAAGAACTTTTTGCAATTATTCCACTTATAACAACATAAAGAGAAGATGCTAACATATTCTACATCTTTTTTGTTGATGCAAAAGCAAAATTAAAACTTTTTTTTTTTTTTTCTGTATGTGTGTGTCAGGTAATTAGTCAAAAATAAACAGTAAAAAACACAAAGAAATTTGACACAGATGATTTTATTCACTTCAAAAGTAAAACCAATGCAGACTTCATAATGTACAAATATGTTGGCATATTTGAACCTTTCAAAGTCACATTTTATGAGAAAATGACAGACAATTGCACTTTACATGAAAAATGATACTATACAACGATATGTATTTAATTTAATGTAACAGCCACACAATTCATATAGAAACATGCTAAGTTCAAATAATATTTACAAATTTCACAAAAAGCTTGCTGATTAAGATATGATGAAATGTAACTATATCAAACACATTTTGGCAAGCTTCATTTAGCATAAGTATATTAAGGTAAAGAATTTTAAAAATATGTGCTTACATTATAATTCGGTTTAAAAAATATGTTTTTAGTGACATTTTATAAAATATTTGGCAAATTGTTTTAGTATAAAATTTACAATATTTTGTACACAACACTCATATATCACTCGCAAGAAAATATTTGGCATTTGGTTGAATATGGCAAGTTTATAAATACATAGAATATTTGTAATCTACAGGTCAAAATATCTATATTTCAATAGCATTCCATTTTTAAGGACAAATAGAATTGTGATAGTTCAAATGCTCAAAATTTTTTTATAACTGACTTGCAGAAAGTGTTATTCAGAAAATATTTAATTATACCGAACAATAATAATTTAGCTCAGTATGGAAAAAATAAAAGGTAGCTGCCAAAATCTTACTTATAAATGCTACAAAATTTAGCAAAGGTATTTAGACAATGTTGCTACAGAATTTAATGTTTATATAATTGAAGGGAATTTTTAAGGCATTAAAATCAAGTTGGAGCTTTTATCTTTCTTAATTCCTTAAATGTAAGGTAATGTAATGTATGTTCTTAATTCCATAAAATAAACATCAGGTGTACCATAATATACCATTAATCTAAACCCCTCTATTGCCTGCCCCCCCCAAAAAAAATTGGAGGAGTCACTTGCGCTTTAATAAAAAGGAAATTTTAGAAAGGGTTCACAAGGGGGGAAAAGCGTTGTGAACCACTGGCCTATACTGTAGTCAGAAAGTCTGCTTTCAAAGACACTGAAAGTTTGAAGACCCACCACGATTTTTCCACATAATGAAAATATCAGCTCTTCTCTGAGATAAAATACAGTTAACGTTGAATTTCACTTGCGGAACAGGGTTATTTGGGGAGGGGTGCACTCTCTCTGGATTTTTTGAAATTCTAATGGTTGTTTAATCAGGAGGGGGGAGATTAACTGTATATTACAGTATTTACTTTCTGTGTGTGTTTTACTTAGGGTTTATACAAAAACCTACAGTCAAATGAAGGAAAACAACATGTTGATTTTACCAATTAACACTCATGAAAGAATTACAGTTATAAATATATATTAAAGCACTTACAACTAACTAATGAAGTAGTATTTGAAATACGGCATAAATATGGAAATTTATATCTAACACTCATATAGATTTATTTCACTCGATACATTATATACGAATGTAACAGCTTACACAAAACATATTCAATGTTAGTCATAATATAACCTTTGGCATCTCCAAGTTTTTATTTAGCACATATCTTAAAAATTCAGTTAACTTCGATATGAAGAGTGAAAAATGGAACATATTTAATATTTAGTATAACAAACATGGCAATATCTACAGTTTCTGAAGAATAAAGTACTATACAACTACACAATTGTATAAAGCAATAAAGTATATAAAAATTAATTTTTCTAACAGTACACTTTTTCATTCATGCAAGCTACACACACATGTATACACCAGATAAATATAGGCAAAAACAATAATTGTACAACACAGAATTTTATAAGAATGATTTCAGAAAATTTTAAATTTTACAATGACAAAAACAGTTTGAAGATGCAGTATCATCAAGAGATGATGTTGAGATAGGAAATCTAACAATTAAGATACTGTTAGCGTTTTTATACTATTTCTATTTTTAAAATTATGGCTTAAGTCAACCTTTTCAAACCTAGGTCATGCCACTAAACATTTTATTTGGAATCCAGGAGAAAATTTAGCAGTGAAGGGATTTTTCAAGTCCTTTGTTGAAATATTCGATTGTGAAAATCCTCTTTTATACACTCTATATCTTTAAAAACTGGCTTTCCTTTTTACTTCTTAATTATTTTTTGAAAGCATTGGATAGGAGGGAGCTTCTAGGACAAAAGCGGTCAAATTTGCAGACTTTGTTCTAAAACAGGTGTGTTCAGTCTGCAAGCTCGAAGATTTAGTATTTTTGGGATGTTTCTATAATTCAAGACCAAATATCATATAATAAGCTGACAATAAACCATGCAATTAAAAATATTATTAAAATAACTATATGTTGCTATTTTCCCTTGTTCATCAGCCATTATTAATGTTAGGTAGTGGCTGCTTGCCATATGCAAGAAGTGAAGCATTTATTAATTTTAAAAAAAAATTGTACATGCACATTTTTAAATGCAGTACACACAAAGCAAACTTGAATTAACACAGTCGAGCCTGCACATTTCTCTCCTAGAAGTGAATTCAAAAATATCTTTCAGTAGTCAAACTTGAATATGAAAACTTTTAATAAAATCTATATGATTTGCTTATTTTGGAGGTCATATGCTACCACTGGAGTTAGAAATTAGTTTGTATGGCTTAAAATAGCCTGCCTCCACCAATGTAACCCAACAAAGCTAAAAGTTGGTTACCTCTGATATAAAGCATACAACAAGTAAGTTGTTTGCCTGGCTGGTTGCAAAATCCACTTATTTGCTCTAAATGTTTATGATATTTTAAAACCTAACATTTCATTTTACCACCCCATAATTAATATGCCTTGGAGCAGCACTATAAAACAAAAAATTCAAAACTAGCAAATGCAGATACTTAAGGTCTATTTCAGACTAACCAGTTTCTGTCATACAAAAAATTGGTCATGCACTGATATGCAAGGGAGATTTTTCACGTGCTTTTTTTTTTTTTTTTTTTTTTCCTAACAGAGCAGAAGTGAATGATGACCAAACATTAGTTTTGACAATTTCAGGGTTGTTATGATTTTGCCTACACCCCCCCCCCCCCCCAAAAAAAAAAAAAAAAAAAAAAACAGGTAAGGTTTTCTGGAAAAGTCCTCTTGAAAAGCCCAACTGATTTTTTTTTTCAAAATTTCAAGTTTAATTACTTAGCTAATATATTTTTTAATATCAGTACACCAGTTCTAAAGTTTATAAATAGCCCTCTTACACACACACCATTACCAAGAAAGAAAAAAATCAGAATGACTTTTTCTAAGGAAATTTTTTATCTGAATTAAAATGAATAAGCAGTTTTATCCAAAACAAAACTTTAATTTAAAATTTCTGATTTAGCACTAGTATAGTACTTTAATTTCATTGTTAAAATTATTACTAATAATCAGTTTATCTAAAAGTAAACCACACTTGCTTATTATTATTATTGATTTATATATTTTTTCTTGAATAATTTATTAATGCAATTAATTAATTATCATTGATTAAATTTGTTCATCTAATTGATTATTGTATAATTGCGCTTTAATTTACATTTTAGAAGTGAATATCAACCTTCAGTATATTAGGCAATTGAGTGTATGCTGATATTTACCACTATGCAAAATTCAGGCTGGGCTCGAACCAGCTACGCTTAAGTGCGGTGCTCTACATGAGCTACTCTGGACGTTCCAGATGAGCGAGAAATTCATCTGGAATGTCCCAGAGTAGCTCAGTGTAGAGCACCCGCAGTTAAGCGTAGTCTGGTTCGAGCCCACTCTGAATTTTCACATGTGTAAATAATCAGCTATACACTCCACTTGCCTATAAGCTGCTTAAGTTTTATTAAGTAATTAGCAAAATTTTTCCAAACACTGTTGAACCCCCATCCCTTTCCTTAAAAAGAACTCATATAAAGCCCAAAAACCTGATAAATCCAACTGGATTGGGTTTTTTCTGGGAGAGAAAAAAAAAAAATAGGTATTCAACAACCCTGAACAATTTGACAGAAAAATTAATGGTGGTAAAAAGAAATCCCTCAATACTTTCACGATATTTCCATGAGAAAGTCAGTGAAGTTTCTCTTTATTAACCCCTTACCAGATTTGCCCAATCTGATGCCAGATCTGCCTGCAGCAGGTAAAACTTTCCATTCCGGATTATACCAAGTATAACTCGGGAAGTAGGAAATTTTTTTTTTCTTTTTTACGCAATCTTTCCTGAATTATTTCATTTTGTTTTCAAACATTTTTATTTTCTTTTCTGCCCACTAGAGGGTAACAATACACATGATTTAAGAAATCTTACATGAGAATAATGTTATTATGTTTTTAAAAATGTATATATATATATCAAAATATTCCATTTTTTTACCCTCCAACTCGAAAAAAATTGAACCAGCAAGGGGTTAAGAAGTATATAACAACAATGTCAACATTCTTTTGTCAATCTTTTATCTTACATTCGATAATAAATTATAATAATCTTTTATTTAGTAACATGTAATATATCATTTAACAAATACAGTAGAAGGTTGATACACTGCAATTTTCTATAAGCCGCATTAACATTGTGGATGTAAACAATCAAAATCAAACTAAAAGAGACTTCAATTATTCAGTCTTAACTAACTTGATACCTTATCATTTCATTGAATAAACAATTTATCAATTTTGTCTACAACACATCCAAAGAGCAAGGGGTAGTAAATTTATAATAATATCTTGAATAGTGAGATAGAGTACAACAATGGATACTTAGCTGCATAAAAAAAGCATGACTTCTGCAGGAAATTTTGAAAAAAATTGATAATGTGGAATAGCCATTAAGGCCTCTGTCCTGTTCATGTACCTTCTGCCCTGCAACAGGGGTAAAGGGACATTATTCACACTAGTTTTATGACTTTTCAATGATCAATGGGGTCCACCAACAAAAGATTTATGAGCTAAACTGCAAACCCTGCCTCCATACACAGTAGAAGGAGATTGGAATTTTTCCTCCCACTGAACGTTTTCACTTCCCATTTGAATACTTTGATTTTGATGATATAAATAAAAACATTGTACCATAACACAGATAAAAAAGTATTTATCAATTGTTTTTTTAATATGATCATTTTGGCCAAAAAAATCTTCAGTCCCAAAAAGTAATGGGGACTGAAAGATCTTTCTGTCCCCACTATTCTGTGAGGCAGTGTGCTGAAGGGTGAAGATTCTTTCAGCCAAAATAATCGTATTAAAAAACCAATTGATAAGTACCTTTAAATGTGTATTATTATAGATTTATTTCTATAATCTTTTAACAACAGTTTTTTGTGTATTTTTTTACACTGATTCTGCAATAGCCATACTCAATTCCTTTAATAATCATTTCATTGAAGATTTTCAATAGCTCTCTAACAAAAAAAAATTTTTTTAGAGGTCAGACTGGTGGTGTAGCCCTATGAAAAAAAAAAGAGGAGGATGCTCATTTTTGAGGAATTTAACTTAAATATGTGTAACTGGTTAAATATAATTATTGTAGACAATAATTAAAATTAACTAAATCATTAGTTTTAACTATTTATTAATTGATTATTCATTAATTGATTAATTATGCTTTTTTGGTATAATTCATAGATTCCCAAACTGCTGTTCGCGAACCTCCAGAGGTTCACAAGGTATTTACAGAGGTTGCAAGAATAATATATTAGCATACAGGGAGTTTACAAATTTCTTTCGGATTTTAGAAGAAATTCACAAAGATAAAAGGTTGAGAAACATTGGTGTAATGAAGTTTTTATTGAAAAAAAAAAACAATGTAATTTTTATCTAGAGTGCCTTAAGAAAGACATAATTCTTTTATCTACCACACGATCAACAATTCAAAAGTCAAAATTACTTTTTTTTAATTATCTATATTGGGCTTCATGTAAATTCAGCTTCTTTCTCTTTTATTAAACCATTTTGGAGGACACTGTTTGATTGAAAGTGCTTTTGACAAGATGACATGTATATTCTATTTCTAAGGATAAGTTACATATTTAGAATTCACAAAAGGATTGCAAGTATATCTTAAAGTCTGTTTAGGCAGTACAAAAAGCTCCTTTCCGTTGCCTTTCTGACACAAAATTACAATTTGAAAATTTCACAACATTAAAAAGAAGTAAAAATATTAATTTTGAAAGTAAAAGTGGGGGACACCATCCCCCCCCTCCTCAACTACACCACTGGGTCAGACCTGGATTTAAACCAGAGTACTCAACTATGGGCTGCCCTACCAGTTAAAGGTTCTGAATGGTCCTCTTCAGGTGTAATGAAATACACTGTCTTAAAAATTCTATGTCTATTTGCAAGGGCATTTTAACCCCACATAGCATCCTTGATAAGATCTGCCTTGATTTAAATGAAATCCTTGTTTATGAAATTATAATTTCAAAAATGTGCACATAATTAGTATAGTATCTTCGGAAAATTAATCATCTTTTGACAAGATTCAAAACCTAATCACACATCAGAAGAAAAAGAATAAGATTCCTTTAATTGATAAGGTGAGGGGAGGGGGGGGGCTGTTTAAAAGGGTAGTCACCTATGATTAAATAATCTTTAAAGATTTCCCTATTAATGTCCAAAAAAAAACTTATTAACAAATCATGAAGCATATTTTAAACAATAACAAAATTTATCAGGTATACATTGTTTTACATGATATCAACTACAATAGTTACAATTAAATAAAGTTATTTAAACTGAAGAATTTTTTAAACTTTCAATATTTTCCAGTACTAGGCTGTATAATATACTGAATAAATTTCACATCTTATTTAATTTTAATTACAACACAAACTTAGATGATTAACTTTAATTATTAATATTTAACAATCTCAAAATAAGAAATATTATAAAGATATGTTTAATAGTTTATACAATTCTTAGCTGTATTGACAAAATCATATCAAAAGAAAGATCTTTTTTTTAAAAAAACTTTCATTATCAATCAATTTTCATGGTGTTCCTTCATTCAGTTTCCAGTTTTTGTGAAAATCTGATATTCATAATAAATATTTACTTTTTAAAAAAATACAAAATAACAAGCTTCAATATAAATGGCCCTAGGAAGGCAAAAAAGTATTTTCCCAACTACAGTAACAGTGAAAATAAACAGCTTAAACTTACAATAGACACAAAAGAAGTGCAGTAAAATCTCGTTATATTTACATTCTATATACAATTCTTTTCAAATTAATGAATAAAATGTTTTTAGCTGCAGAAAATCCTATGCTTTCTATGCAAAAATTAATTGAAAAAATTTCAAATTGGGTCCTTTTTATAAGTAATCTAGAACCCAAAACAATCATTGGAAAACAATTTATGTCAGATTATTTTTTTCCCTTCTTTTTAATTTATCTTAAAACTGATTGATGTACATAAAAAAAAATAGTTATTAAACATACAGATAAAAACTGGCATCAATTAGTTTCATTTTATTTATTTACAGATAATCCAATTCTAGAAGACATTTCATGATAGTAATAACAATTTTATACAGACGGTCCAGTCATTAAATATTTAGCACTACTATATCATCAGAGCACTAAGACGTGTGAGGCCATGTGAAATACCAGTGATCAATTAAAAGCATGGAAATTACTGATTTTTATCAGAATTGATTGTTTTCTTTTAAATTACTGCATATTTGGAACTATCTTTTCTACAATCTTAGGTGTACTTGAAAATTCACTTTTACAAACATTCTCCTTAATCTCACTATCTTGTGCATACCTCGATTTTTTTTTTTTTTTTTTTTTTTTTAGCCTGACTGAATAGAGTCCATGGAAATGAAAGAGACTGTTAACCCCCAGGATTATCAGGGAGCCACACTTACTCTGCTTTCTTTGCTAAAAGCCATGGGTTTATTGAATGAAAGTTTATTTAAAAGACTATTGGGGGACTACATGGGACCATGAAATACTCACATTTAAGGTATGTTTTACTTTAATAATTAAACGCATTGATGTCTATTTGAAAAATTATCAAACTGAAACGAAATGAATGTATTATAACTTAAAAATTAAAAAAAATCATAAAATCAACCATAACAGAATCTTAAGTCAACAAACTTTTCAAAAATAATAATAATAACAACAACTTCAGTCTTGAAAAAATTGTTTCATACCAAGATTTTACCGCAACCAGTTTTCACAGTTTTCAAACACAAAATAAGTACTATTTAAAAAAAAGAGAGAGAATTAGCTGCACAAGACATCTTACTCTTCACTAGTGTCATGATTACTTGCATTCTCTTCTTGTGTTTGTTCATCTTTAACTGCATTTGGAATGTCTGTTATACTCTCATAGGGAGGAGGAGGAATGCCAATTGAATTTTCAGTGTAAGGAGGTGGCTTTGGTCCACAATCGCCAAATCCAACCAAAATGCCATCTTCATAATTCATAAGCAAGTAATTCTCAGATCTATCATTGCCCCGATAGGGTTCAGAGTTAATATTTATATCATCGAACAATATATCAAGGTTATCTAATGATTCCATATCCTAAAAAAGAGAAGACATACATAAAAAATTATTTTAAATTTCAACAGATCAGTGACAAATTGAAATACAAATCATCTTTACAAAGGGCAGGAATCAAATGGCAGCAAAATTAACAACTTCTTTATATATTTATATATACATATGTATGTTTGTGTGTGTTTTGTAATTTATGAGAATGTTTCCTCTTTTAAAATAGGTACTTTAATACTAATCTTTCCAAACTAGAGATATAAGTAAAAATAAATAAATAAATTTAAATGCATATACAATTAAAAACAATACAATGGAAAATTAAAATTAAAAAAAAAGCATGTACCATAATTTTAGGAAAGAAAATATCCTTGAAGAAAAATAAACAACTTCACTAGTTAAATGTTTCACTTTAATAAATTCCATCACTAAAAATTGTACTATAATCAAGGTCTCAGGTTCAAACAAATTTCTCGAATCTGCAATTTGTTATAATTTATAACAGAATATTCATTCTTAATATTTTCAACACAACATCATGGCATTAGCACCAGAGGCTCACCAGTAACAAGAAATATTGAGAACTCCTGCCCTGAAGTGAAAACAAATCCTTCTTCAGTGGGTGCCTGGCCACTGTGGCCTTTGGGACAGGCAGACTTCCTAGCAAAGAGATGTGCTAATTTACTTCAGCATTCAAAAACAGTGACAAAAAGTACCTGCTTTCCTTCATTTTTCAGTTGTTTTGCTGGGAATTAAGAGATATGAGATTTTTGTAGTGCTGGGAACTAAAGAATTAAACCATCATCTACTTTAATAATACTCAAAAAACTTGTGTTAAATGATTAAAACTGAAAATGAAATGCAAATAACACATATAAATATAAAATATACCTGTATGGATTCATTCAAAAGGTAAAAAGAATCCACCCTTCTTTAACTGTAAACTGTACTGTCCTTTTTCCATACAAGTAGAAAGTGAGAGAGTTTGTGTGGAGGAAGAAATTTTTAGAGTTGGAGAAGAGTACTTTGAAAAACTTGAAGCAGTTTGTGCAGTCATATTTTATATTTAAATATGTCATTTACCAAGTACTTATTGATTTTAATCATCTGCTCTAACTTGGCACCAAAATGTTTATGCGTCATAGCATGCAAAATGTTTATGCTATGAGACCACACTGTTTAACTGTTTTGTCAATACAAAAACATTTATAATGAAATATTTAATGAAATGGAATCCTTTATCATGCAATCTTAATCTCAGAATTAACCTAACTGAAGTTGTTGATTCAATACCAAATACTATTTTTTTTTATAGCACTATTTTAAAAAACAAATTACTTTCACAAACATGGTATTTCTTAGTCTACTCTCTCTCACGTTGACCAATATTTTTTTTTTTATTTAAAACTAAATTACAAGTTTGACTTGTTAAGTGTCAAGTGTGAATTAAGGAAAATGTATAATGCATTTTTAAAAATCTATTACATTTAAAATGCTACAAACTGAAAAAAAGGGTAAGTATTATCCTGTCGACTATTTTTAGTAATAACTTTGTCCACACTCAGTGCAATTAAGAGCCAATAACATTAAACAATCGCCTGTATGTATTTATCTGTTACTCATACTGATAATCCTATTTTATTTTATTACATGCTTGTTTACTCATTTAATAGATCACCACTTTTAGGTGTAGAAATTTTGACCGCCATAATGAATAAGATCAATTTGTTTCAGTCAAGGATATAATACATAAGTGCTGAAAAATGTTACTAATTAATGCATGAAGTACTGAAATATTTTTTAGTATTTTCTTTCTTCATTCTTTGGATAGTTACTTTTCATATGTTTCAGAGGAATCCTTCTAGTTTTTCTGGAGACTAGCAAATAAAATTTAAGTTCATGGGAAATTAATTTACCTGAATGGTACCAATAATTTTGGACAAAAACATTTTTGACATATGGCTTAATTTCAGATGTCTATAGGTATCAATTCAGCTATAAACTAATTATTGTGTTACATTAAAAGTGAGAAACAACAAAATTAGGCACATCCTTAGAGGACTCAAATTGCATGTAAAGGCCACACTATTACAAATGCTACAGGTGCTAAAGTTTGCACATTTAAGCATGTAAAGACATTTATTTTCAAAATTATAGTAATTGAATGAGTTTACTAGTCAACTTATATGGTATAATGTTGCTTCCATGAAATGAGACATTAGAGATGTGATTCTGAATTCTTTGAGTCACACCCTAATTTCCATTGTCACTAAAAAATAAAAATAAAAACACACGAACTGAACATCCAAAATGATATCAAAGAATATCCACAGTTTTGACCAGAAGGGGAATATGTTGTATATTACAAATTACTTTATCTACTAAATATGAAAGCATTGAAATCACAGTTAATTAAGATGTAACTGCTCTGATCAGGGGCGTAGCCAGGGGGGGGGATATCGGGATATATCCATCCCCCCCCCCCCCGAAAAATTTTCCTGGCTACGCGCCTGGCTCTGATAATAAATATCTATAGCAGAATTTTTTATCTGAAATAATAAAGAACAAAAAAAAAACCTATCTTAAAATCATAAGGAACCAAAACATCTCCCTCTATCCTAAAAAAAAGGTATTTGTAGAATAAAGATGTATGGCCACGAAATTCTATATTTATTGACCAAGAAATACATTTCTACTTCAGAAAGTTTACACTAAATTGATTGTGGGCATGATTTACTTCATTTCGATAAAGTAATCCCGTAGTCGATAAAGTCGTAGACACTAAATCCAAATCAAAAGTTTATAATGCATTTCTATGGAATAAACAAAATTCTGAATGCCCTGATTGATGTAGAATTCAATTATTTGAAAATATAAGATCTTCAGAATGGCGTATCTTTCAAATTATGTTGAACAGATGTCTATTTTCTAATATGTTAATTAGATTCTCAACATATCAGAAAAGAGACATATTGATAGGATATCCCCCCCCCCCCCCAAAGGCAGGAAAATACAACTTAACTTATTTTAAAAGTAAGAAGTGAATTTAGCATTGTAAAAGCACATTTTAAAATGCTTTATGTGAAAATGTGCCATTTCATTATTAATGTGTGTTTTCAGTTTTTAAAGAATGAAATATGTATCTAAAATCCTAGAATATATCTCTATTAGAAGATTATAATAAATTAACAGTAAGAAAGAAACCCTTTATTTAATCACAAATACAAACAGAAATTTTAAATACCTTATAATTTTTAAGTAATAGAAATTTGTAAATTAAAAAAAAAAAATGCTATATAAAAAGCAGTTAGATGAAAACAATTTTTATCATCTTGAAATTGGAAGCAACAGCACATTTTTTTACTATTTGTGTAGTTATTCATGCAAATCAAAAGAAAAGAAACTTACTCTATGATGCATCGTGGCAGATAAATAGTTTCGTTGAAATTCACACGTTTCTGGAACTCTCGATAACCTAAACTCATCAGAGCGTTGATGGGAACATATTCTGCAAGCTAAGAACATCACTACTGTAGATACTACAATAACTACAACAGCACAGCTAGCCACAATGTAAACAATAGAATTGCCAAATCCCACAAAGCGACCATAATGGCAATCGACAGTAGCTGAACATGGAACAGAATTTAAATCTAAGAGAAAAGATTAAAATTAATAATAAGCAATTAAAATTAAATTTATTTTATTTAATTATACTTTTTTTTTTTTTTTGAATGTGTTGTACACTGAGATAATCAAGGTTTACTTTAGTCAATTTAAATCTCGAAAACTATTTCTAGGCACTTTTGATTTGAAATATTTTAATAAATGTAAAAAAATAAGTTACTAATATAGGCCCTCTTTTTCACTAACAGCACTTTTGTCAGTTAAAAGACAACAAGAAAACTATTTTTAATAAAGGGAGAAAGTCATATATACATATTCTTATTGAAATCTCTCAGAAGAATACAAGTACATTTTTAGATTTTCACTTAATTTTTTTTATTTATTTATATATTTATTTTAACAATAGGACAACCTAACTTTAACTTGCTTTCTTTGATTGTAAAAAATTTTATATGATTATGAACAACTGCTCTTCTTCTCACAATGTTTGTTTTCCTTGAAGAGCAAAGAATTTGAAACATATTTGAGGGGGTCACAACCATAATGAACCAAGTCCATCTAAACTAAATTGAAGAAATGTAGGTTTGCAGTCGCACATTATAGTACAGTGGCATTATACTGCCAAGTATTAAATGCCATCTCAGGGGGAGAAAACATATTAATCACTTGATTTGTTATGGCAGTGAACAGAAAATATTTTTAGGTTATTTCAACATGAACTATCTCCATTTAAAAAAATACGGACTGGTCCACTATGGTTGTGAACCCCCTCAGTTATTGAATGCAAAATTTAAATAAAATTACAGTTACATAGTTGCTTTGATGATCCCAATTAATACTGCAAAATAGGCCAGAAAAAGGGAGTAATATTAATAAATTCAATGAAATTTTGCATAAATAAATTTATTCTGTAACTGCTAAATTAGCATTGAAAGTTTTCAGATTTTCATTAAAATAAATGCTTTTTCCCTGGTCTTTTAAAAAGATACTTGATTTTTAATAGCCCTTGAAATTTTCACAGTTTCCTTAATTATATAAATCTCTTGCTATAATGTACACATAAAAACTTATAAGTTCAAAACGACAATAGTATTATTTGTATCACTTAATTCTTTGAAATGGAAGTATTTATACCAATTTCCACTTTTTAGAAATGCCAGAAAAAACAAATAAATTTGCACCATTAATTTAATGAAAGTTTTATAATTTTTCTGAAAAATATCAATAAAAAGTGGAAATTTTATATGTCACTTTGAAAATTTTGTAGAAACAATAGATATTATTCGTAAAGCACAAGTAGGAAATTTGATTACTGTTAATGTAATTTTGCAGCCAACCATGAAATCACTATAATTTTGTAATTTCATAGCAAAATCACGCTACATTAAGGTGTTAAAATATTGCCATACTGCTGGTAGATAAGGGATAAAGAATGTTTGAAAAAATTGTACATACATGTTAACCTGCCGACCAACTTTGTTAATAATTATTCAGATTTAATAATAACAGAAAACATATACAATTTTCAGTAAACTTTTCAGATAAGATAAAGAGCCAATCTGTTTTCAGTTAGTGGGTTCAAATGTAAGTAATGAATAAATAAGCTTACGTCTGATCGAATCTAAATTATCTAAATTAAATCTTCAATGCCTTTTGTGATTATTAACATCACACATTATGTATGATACTATAATTAATGTAAATTGTGTAAAAGTATGCTGCACAGTTTCTACATCGCTACAATATTGCAACCAGTTTAAATAGACAAAATAACTATAGAATATATCCTTACCATGTCGTTGAAATGATCCATATCGATGTAGTCCTATTATAGTATGCACAAATAAAAAATAAAAAACTTTACACACCTTACATTTCATGCATTTAAACTAAAATTAAAATTTAAGTTTTGTATTACCTTCTAAGATGAATAAATAAAAACTGCATTATTTTTTCACATACTATGTTGAATTTTATAAGGATATTCAGCTTTAAAAAATAACATTGTGCATACAATTTTAATTGCTAAAATTCACTAAATTACATATAACAGGGTGTCTACCAAATTTCTGAAAGTCAATTTCCGGACTTTTTCCCGACTTTTTCCTGACTTTTGGGAGGTAGAAGGACCAGAAGCGTATATAAGTTTCCTTACCCAGGGGGGGGGGGGGTATTTTAAATCTTATTGTTATTAGAGTTAATATTAATGTTTTAAAATATCTGCTGGGAGGCCCGGGCTCCCCGCACGACTTCTTCGACGGACTTTCAGCAACCATTCTAATGAAGAGATAAGTCCTCCAAATTGAACACTATCCAATACTTTAAATTCAAAAAATAAAACGAAACTCAAACAAAGAGCGCACACTTTCTAAGAAAAAAGGAGCCAATTGCATGAGCGCCCATAGGAATTTTTCTAGGGGGGGGGGGGGCAAATTTCAAACTTTTAACAATTTAGTACTGTTTTTGCGATTTTTTGACATCATAAGACAGTAACCTAAATCTCTAGGGGGGGCAAGTGCCCTACCTTGCCCCCCCCCTATGGCGCCATGCCAATTGCTGTGTTATATGCGAGCATGCTTCATAAATATGAGAAATATTAAGCAATAAATAAATACCTACGTGGATGATAAAAGCGTATGATCATCTACTAATCCCGTCCACGATACTTACTTCTAGCACAAATTTTAGCCACTTTCTTCTTTCTACACTTCAAATCCAAAATACTGAGTTAAAATAAATAATCAATGAATGAAATTCTATTGCAAACCAGATGGATGATCACGCGCTGACGACAGCTTTTTTACCCTCCCGTCACGATGGATAAGCCCCCATTTTTCCCTCCTTATGCAAACACATGGCTTGATGCTTTCGTGGTCCGGAAAATACGTTGCAGTTGCTTTCGGTTTCGAGACTGACAAATAGGAAGGGTTAAAAAAAAGGGATACCGAAAAAAAAAAAGATTCTTTTGGTGAATTTTCCGGACCCATTATCCAATTTCCCGGTTTTTTAAACCTAAGTAACCTCAGTTAGGCTAGTGTGAATAAACAAACAAAAATAATTTAGATTTTATGACAGAACTAAATAAGCTAGTTTTGCACCAATGATTGTTTTTATTTTACTTTCTGATAATAATTACATTAAATATGTAATCTTTAGCAGTCAGCTAGAATTTAACAATTAAGAGACTGGACTTCAATGAGATTATTTTATCAAATAGTTTGAAATTTTTGCATTGATTTATATGCGAGATGCTTAATAAATAAACATATTAACAGACTAATTAATTGATTAATATATACATATATTTTATCAAATAGTTTGAAATTTTTGCATTGATTTATATACGAGATGCTTAATAAATAAACATATTAACAGACTAATTAATTGATTAATATATACAGGTTAGTAATAGTTTAGTTTTATGCAAAATATATGCCCTAAAAAGTAGTAACTTTATTAGTATACATGGAATTTTTTTTAAATATGCATAAATAAAGCTGTACAGATTTTTTTTGTAATAAAATTAAGTTTAAATTCAAAAGAAATTGAATTTACTAAAATTCCTGATAAAGCTTATCATAATCTTTTACAACAGAGTTACACAATAATTCTTTCATAAAGGTTCTAAAGAGTTTTTTTTTTTTTACTCACCTGGATGCAAGATATTTTGACAGCATGGCATTACATAGTTTACAGAACAGTTGACATCTACATCAGGATCACAGCAGAATTCTTTTGGTATACAACGCCCATCACATAAAATTTTACCATGACATGCATCAGGCCCTTTGAATAAAATATTTTTTATTTAAATGGTTAAACTAATAAAGATACTTTAAATCATCTACCAGAAAGAACGCTAGTTCTTTATATTTCAATTAATTCAGATTTATTCAATCATTTCGTCGTTCATCATTCATCAAAAAAATCGAACGTTTTTTATGCATATATATATATATATATATATTTAATGAAGAAAACAGCAACTCATTATTTTAGACTATCATAACTTTTAAAATAAATATAACTTAGAACAAAAAATACACATAAAATGATACTTATAGCAAGATGCGATCGTTTCAACTGAACGAATTTTTAGTCGAAACGATCCTATCTTGTATCATTTTATCTGTGTTTTTTATACAAAGTTTTTATTTATTTTATTCTTTTAACACCAGTATTTTGAGTGTTTTTTCCACATCATAATTTTTATTCCACTGATATAAATTTCGATTTTAAAAAGTAATTATATGTGCGTACTAAAAAAAAAAAAAAAAACTGATAACAGTTTTTGTCATGGAAACAATATTTAAAATTTTTTAACATATACAATTCAATCCTCTTATACGCATCTTAAAATATTTTTATTACTAGCTGCATACCCATTCTTTATACAGTAGGGAATGAAAACTTTCCTTACATGTGTAATTCGAATTAATTTCAGTGATGTGGAATCTAAAAAAAGCAAAATTATTTGACTCTTGATGTAAAGTTTGCATCATGAATACTAACCTGGCACCATTACAATATAATGACTCAAAAAACTGTGTCAGTGTCATTTGCAATCAAAAAATTGAAAAACTTGATGGTTTGCAGAGAGCTCCTCACTTTTAAAATGTCCTATTTCTACATCATACTGTTTTTTAGGTTCAAGTTGCAGCATTAAATACCTCAGATACTACATGAAATGGACCATCGTTTATTTCAAAATAGCTGTGCACCTGCCCTTCATACAGGAAGAAGCGAATTATTTACTAAAATCATAACTGCATGTGACAAAACAGAATTTCATTTTTTTTTAAAGTGCCGACCGAGTTGTATGGTGGGTAAAGCACCGTACTCAGGGTTCGAGTTCAACTCCCGGCGGTCGGCTTTCGATCCCTGACTGGGCATGGTTGTCATGTCCGTACCTTCATAGGGGGCGACCTACAAGGTGCCCCCAAAATAAAGAGACCAACAAATCCGGCCAGTTGTAGCCAAAGCCTTCAAGGCAGAGGCCGGCCATTAGAACAAAAAAAATTTTTTTTTTTTTTTAAAGTTCAAGTAATCTCCTCTGCTGAAATTACTGCGAGATATATTAATCCAAATTAGAATTACTTATCGCTTAGTTAGTTGTAAGAAAACTGTTGAAAAAGGATAAACAGAACACACACACTTTTAATTTCATGAAATATTTATTTATGTGGTGATTTATTCATATTATCCTTACAAATCTACTAATACTACCTATTATGTATATTAATACTATCTATCTTCGCTTCTCCCTCTTTAATACTCAATTTAAAAAAACAGCTTAGATTATTTGACACAAATGGGACCTTTTTATTATATGGTGATTCTTCACAATTTAGACATTAGCATAAGCAATAATCATTTCACATTATGTTGCCATTAAGAAAGCTCTCCATATATATTTAACTTATGCATAGTTTTGTAAGAATGGCATATTTAACAAACCGCAAAACATTTATCTTGCCATGGTGGAAAATATCCAAGCAGTACCAATTTAAAGATCCATGCATCCAATATAGCAATATCTTACAAATCCTCTATGGTTCTGTCCCCTGAAAAACATCAAACTGTGCAATCTTGAGGAGCTATTTAGAATCGCTTTAATTGCGACAGGACGCTAGAATTGCAGAGTTTACAAATTTCCCACATTTTTTAAATTTATAACATCACTGTTTAACTGCAATAAAAGATACCCAGTTAGTTGAGGAGAGTTAATCAGGATATTTTGCAAAGTAGTTTTTAAACGGCATAACATTGAAACTTATAGCAACGTTGAAAAGTTTTTTGCTTTATATAGGACCACTATGGAGGAATGTATAATCCAACATTAAAATAAAACTACTTGCAATGTGCATATGTTAAGAAACATATGGCTGTGGCATAATTAAATGCCGAAAAGTAAAAAAAAAAGTAAACAGAAAATTTTTAATATATCACGCTTTAAAACAAACTTGTAACTTTTAAAATGATGAACATTTCCAGCTGCATTAAAACATTTCAATTTTTAAATAAGCAACGGATTAAAATACAACTTAGAATAATAATTGTGAATTTTTTAGTGTATTTCTATTGTAAGTTTTAATCAAGGTATCACCTCCTTGTGTTAAAAAATGAGTGGAAATAAATTCTTTAAAATTGTGGCTTTATTTTTACATATCATAAAGCAATTGACATCACAGATCCTCACTTGTGAATTGAAAAACCGGTGACCATTTAAAAACTCTATCAATAGGTTGAAAAACAACCTCTTTTCTAATCCTTTCTGTGGCTACCCAATATAAATTCTCCTGACATGATTGATTAATATAATGACATAAACTCTCTTAGTGGATGTTATTAAAGTCTAAAAATTATGCTACATTAAAATTTGTAAAAAATCAACTAATTTATATATTTTTTTAGTTTAATTTTAAAAGAGAGCGAAATGAATGTTACATATCATTTACCAAAATATCAAAATGTTGATGAATAGAATTCAAGATGCGACAGTTTTAAAATTATTTTATGAAAATTTTTGTCAAATGTCATCTTCATTTAAAAAATTCCTTAAATTGCAAATTATGCAACATATTCAGGAAAAACTGTTTTTAAAAGAAAATTTTCTCTTGTATACGATGATGCAAATGCCCTGTTGTTGCGGGCATAATTACCGCCATTATTACGAATTAGGTGAGAAAAAATTGCACAAACATAAAATAAAAACAGAACATAAAATTCTTAAAAAATTGAATTCGAATTTTGAAAAAAGCACTTCAGTATTACTCAATTTGTATCAACTATTTCTGCTCAAATCACTAACAAAAAAAAAAGAAGAACAGTAGTCTCGATTGCTCCAACAAAAGTTGTAAGTTTCAAAAGAAACCAAGTGGCCATAATAAGCATAAAATTTTTCAATTTGGGGGTTTTGTTTGGATAATTATGACCACCCCTTTAAATTTTAAGCAAAAATTTCTATGGAAACAAAAGTTTTACTAGGTGTTCACAAAGGGTAGGTTTCCCACTAATTAATAAAAGCAATACTTTTCCTATTATTAAAAAAGTTAAACATTCACAAAGTTGAAAACTGCAAAAAGTGGTCTTATTACCCTACTTTAATAGTTAAATTAAATGGAGAGGGTCAAAAAATAATGTAATAAACTGTGCAATGAAAGAGAAAACACATATATGGTGATGTATAATTTTGTTCTTATGCATCTTCATATATTAGCTTTTACTTCATATTTCCAAATTGAAAGTGTTATAACAAATATATAATCTCAAGCAAATTATTTGAAATATTAAGGCTTTGTTTAAAGTGCTTGTGACTAAGCTAGCATGAATATTAACATATCTTTAACAACGCGGCATCAGCAAAATTTTAAAATGCTTGTTCAGGAGATAGTTTTATTAAAATATATATATATTTGATAGCTCATTCTAAAACTCCAGCAATTCTAAATTTGCTTACATTTTAAAGCTGAATTTTTCATAGAAATCACATTAAAATTACAAGTATTGTTTTTGTTTTCCTAAAACGAACTCATTATTTTTTAATGATCTATTTATTTATATAACGTATCAAAATGTTTTTAAAATTAATAGATATTTTTTGGAACATATAGCAAATATAATTTTGCTTACATACATGTATGAAAGCTCATTTTACATAAATTTAAAAAAAATCGTGTGTGCGTGAAAATGAGCATATGCAGGGTCCAACAAAACCAAGACAAATATATATATATTACAAGATAATTAGCTGTTTCTGATAGCCTAATATCTAATAAACAATTCAACACATAGATAACTTTAAAAAAAAAAAAACTTTCTGGCACTTAAAATTTTGAAACCTTGGTCAGTCTCTGAGCACACACGTTAGTTTAATATTTATTTAAAAAGAAAACATGCAGCACAGAGGCAAGATTTAAAAAAAAAAAAAAAAATCTAAATAAAATTTACCACAATGTTTGAAAGACTCATCAAAACCACTTGGGCAGTCAACATATCCATCACAAACATAATGTTTAGGAACACACACCCCACTACCACAGTCGAATAATTTTCTGGCACATTTTTCTAATAAAAAAATAAAGCAATTAAGCATTGAAACATAGAACTGTCAACAATTAAAATGAAATAATAAATAATAATAATAAAATTTTTAAAAAATTATAAAATAGATTTATTTAGAACGGAAATATATATTTATTTCCTAAATGCACCTAAATCTAAAAAATGCACAGGGAGAAGCTTTGCTATGAAGTCGAAAAACTGTGTGCGTGTGTGATGGATTTTTTCGTATGTGAAACACACTATTTTAAACAAGTATGATTTTTTTTTTTTTTTTTTTAAAGGAAACAACATCAATTCATAATGAAATTTTTTCTGTAAGAGCTTGTATATTTACTCCTAACGGCAACTTTTAGTTCCTTAGTAATTTGCGCATGCACATAATCAACAATCATTTCCCATTAAGGTTGCCATAAAACAGTTATTTGTATTTTCTTGTGCATAATTCTTGGCAGATTGGCGAATTTAGCACCATAAAATATTTCATCTTGCCATGTGGCAAATATCCTCCAGGCTGTACTATTATTCCTATTTTAAAATTGGGATTTGGCAATTTCTCACCAAATAAGGAAGATATTACCAGGTTAAGTTTGATTTTTGGAAATATTTTGAGGGCAAACTTGATGATAAATAGCAAAAAGTAGCAAACCCTGACATTTATAACTTTTTAATTTTTTTAAGATTACAACTAGCATAGCTATGCAACCCTTTGAGCAATACTTTAAAAACATGTTTTTGTCTGGATTTTTGAATTATAATATCATCAGAGCATGACCCAATTAATATGGGACCACAGCTGAGCTATCGCCTTTCAAATAAAGAGATTTTCGAATCGGTCCATGTAGTAAAAAATTATAGCTCTACATACATTAAAAATACATATGTATATACTAGTTGCGTAGCCTAGATGCATTAGGTGTTAGGCACACTTTCATTTCAAAGAAGCATTACTGCCCAATCACAGTAATAAAAAATAAAAAAAATCTAGCTTGTTTTTATGTAACATAAGAGCATTTTCTTTATGTGCAATGTTTCCCATGAAACTGTTTTTAGATCACAAGTGTTCAGTTCACTCAGAGGAAGAAGGTTGAGTTCTACCTTCCTGCATGTGTGGATGGTGGATGTTTTGTTCTTATTAAAAAGAAAAGGCTCTATTTATTATCAATAATAAAATAATTTTTCACCACTAAAATGATTTACACTAGTTTGAAAAGGTTAATGGGCTAACATATGAGAATATTATGATTCTTTTTACTTTTGAGTCAAAAAGTATTTCCCCCCTGTTCTTTATCAGTCTGCATTTGTCCCATGAAGTAGGTAGAAAGAGTTTAGTTCTCTTGTCTTAAACCAAGGATCCTAAATTTAGCACTGTATCATGATCCCTATAGGCTTTCTGCATTTGTCAAAAATCAGTCACAAATAGTAACCAAATGAAAAGGGCAGAAAAGAGCTTTTCTGTGAGGGGGAAACTTTTATCTGTAGTTTATTGTAATTTTTTTGTATAAATTTTAACATAAAAGTTTTTAACTTTTATGTCAAAACAAAATTATAGTTAGGATAACAAAATTTTACGCACCCTAGAAAAGACTTGCTAATTTCCAGCTATTTATAAAAACAACACAGATAATCATGAGTATATGCTAAAATGTTGAATAAAATAAGCTTTTGCCATTTAATGATCTTAACCTCCGATTTTCTATATCTAGTACGTTTTTATTTTTATATCACCACTAACAAATTAAAATGCAACTAACTTCAGAAATCTTTTAATATATTTAGTACTTTAAATTAAACATGTTATTATAAATATTATAGATGTTGTATTGATGTACAGCTGCCATGTTCTTCACCAAGTAAATAATTCTTCAATAAAACAATTGATTTGTTAAGTAACTTACACTTTTTATTTCTCATTTGAAGCTTCAAAAAAGTAACTAATGCAATAAAATCAAACCTATAAATGATATTTAAATTATAGACTATGAAAAATTAAAATTGAAGAAAAGTTATTTAAATAAAATTACATACTTGAACGAACAAATACAGTTATTTTCTTTGTTCTTCTAATTCCTTTATTCTGTAATTCGCAAATATAAATTCCAGAATCATCATCTTGCAAATTATGTATGGTTATCGTTAATTGGTCATCGGTTTCATAAACACTTATTCGATCACCATCTTCATTTGCTCTTGTAGGTAGTTTCCATGATAAATCAAATCTAGAAATTTTAAAGCATTTTATAAAGATAAACACTGACAGACAAATTTCCTCATGAACTATACACCTTAAAATTAAAACTTATTTCATTATTCCAACATATTTAACATGCTACATTAGCAGGGGTCTGTTTAGGCGAAATTTGGGTCCGTTAACGGACCTTTCACAAAATAATTTATGCTGAAAACGGACCTTTCACAAAATATTTTACTGTAAAAACGGACCCTTCACAAAATATTTTACCTTAAAAACGGACCCTTCACAAAAATTACCGTTAAAACGGACCCTTCATATTACTTTTCATTTGTAAAACGGCTCATGAACCCTACCTCCCAACATAAATAGCAGCGTAAACAATGCTTCGCTTTTCATTTCTTAACTTGACCAGGAAGGTACAAAACGGATGCCTACAACCCGCTACTACGGCTGCAGATGACGTCATTGATAATCGTTACCACTCTGCATGTAGCACTTGAGCGGCGTGAAAACAGAGAGGCGATTTAGCTTTTCTCCCTCTGGAGTCATGGATCCAGAGTATATTTTTTTTGCCTCGTAAAAGTTTCAGAGTGGCAACACTGATCAAGTTGTTTATTTCGCTGTACGTGAATGCGATGTTTGCTGTTAACACATACCGCATGTTTTTTCTTCTCATCATGAAGCGTTCGTACCAGAATTCCGATTCAAGAAATAGCGATTATTATATTAAAAAAGTTAAACCATCGGACGCTAAAGGATGTATGTCCATTAAATCTTTATAATTGACTTAAAATTATAAGTCAATTATTAAGAAATACTTATACTACATTAATGATGTTTGAAACATGTTTGCAATTTATTGTTCTGATGTCATAAAAAAATGAAAAAGCACACTTGATAACTAAATACATGTTTAGCGCCAGATATCCGGTATCCGGCAAAATCGCTATCCGTTATATCCTAATGTAGCCACACATATAACATAACATGCATGACGTACAAATTTAGGCCTAGAGGGACTCAAGAAATTAGTAATTATGCTAGTAATTTTTTTTTCTTTTGCTACACAAGATCACTTTTTGTTAAATTACCCAAATACATATTTTTCACAAATTAATGAAAGCAGGACCCTATTTTCACAAAAACAGGACTCTATTTTCACAAATTTACAAAAACAGGACCCTAGTAATTTCAGATTCACAAAATTATAAGTAAATTTTTCACAATTTCACAAAAACAGGACCCTATCTGAAAAGTCTGGACAGACCCCTGATTAGATACAAAAAATTTTATGATAGTTTTATATCATCAATTAATTTAAACACCAGTAAAGTTTTAGAAACATTATTCTTATTAAAATGTAATAAAAGAATTAATTAACATAAAGGTCAAAAGTATGTTTAATATAGGAAAAACAACCAATACCCTTAACTAATGAGGGAGGGGAGTACTATATGTCATTTCTGAATATAAAGGTCAAATACATTTTTTTTCTTAAAAAAATTTAAAATCTGTAAGTTTTCTTTTCCATTGTTACTTTGATGTGTGGTGTATTCATGCTGTTCAATTTCTACAGTGCTTTATGAATCTTTTCTATTGGCCGAATGCAAATTTCATCAACAGCAGGTTTTTTGCTTTAGCAGTGATGCAACAAACCAGAATTGAAGACAATTGCAAACTTGTTTTCAGAGAATTAATAAATTTAAAATCATTTAAAATGCATTTTCCCCATAAACTTAAGAAGTATAAATTAAAGAAGTAAAAGAGTGCTACATTTGGCGAATGAATGCTTGTGCTTGATTAACTGAAAAGTACCATACATTTTTTGTGAGATGTGCAGTTCCATATACAAGCAACCCCTTACAAATGGTTCTAAAAACTCTATACTTACAGAAATCTATGATATATATTGTAATAATACATACCTCTCATTGGGATGCCCTTGAGATTTGACTTTACATGTTAGGTTTAAATCAGTACTTTCTTCTAACACAATATTTTTACCAAATGGTAATACACTTAACACCAAATGAGAGTCTGTGACAAAAAAGAAAAAATCATTGAACATGTATATAAAATAAAATTATCTCATAAAAGAAACTTTCGAAATAAAATAAAAATGAGAATTAACCCTCTCACTGCATCTTTCTTTTATCAAAATATTCAAAATTATCAAAAAATCGATTTTATCAAAATAGGTTAAAAAATTGAGTACTTTTTGAAGCTAGCTTTGAAAAGCATGTGCAAAATGTTGCATGTACTTTTTGAAGTTAGCTTTGAAAATCATGTACAAAATGTTGCAAAAAATTCTCATATATTTTGCAGAAATGTGAACAACTAACGCCATCTGTTAGCCCACATCTAAATAAGCAATTAAACATCACAGAAACCCGAAATGAAACCATGAATGGGGAAAGAGCGGGTTGCACAGTTAAATGACGGCAAAAATGCATCCCCGTGGAAATCGTGGGTTGTGCAAATTTTGTTACTTCTACGTTGCCCGTGGAAATCGCGGGATGCACACATGCACTTTACATGTTATATGTATGGTTATCGGGGGGATGAACAGCGAGGAATTGCGGGATACACAGCCAGAGGGTTAAATTATTTAGTCTTCCACTTATTATTTGTGCAAGATCTTAGATCTAGTTTATCATTCTGAAAAATTTGCATTTAATTAATGTGATGCACATAATAGGTACATGTATTGCAATGTTGAGACATGTTTGATAAAGCAAGCTTAATCAACCTTTAATACTGCAATGTTATTTGTACTCCAATTTCAGAAGAGAAGTGTGACTTTACTTGTCTTATTGCTGCATATTTACTTTTTCAAATAAATCATAAGTGCTTATGGACTTGTATTTTCTATTTGGTTAGCTATAGAAATAAGTATAGACAGAGTATTTTAATTTCTTTTGTAATTTAAAGGACTATAAGACTTGACTTTTCTGTTTTGGAATAGCATTATCGTAATTTGCTGCAATGTCATTCAAAAACAGATAGTTTTATGGCTGAAGTATATATTTTATTGATGTGGTTTTTTTTGTTGTTGTTGTTGTGCTACGATTTTTGAGTCACACTGGTTTCTTAAATTTGCAGGTCTCTGTGAGTCATTGGATTAACTATTTACAATTCTGAGCTGAATTTACAGGGCCCTTTTTCAATAATGCTACGACAACATTTAGTATAAATTTAATACAGTAACATAAAAATGGGTTCTCGGATATGCCCGATATCTAATAAAAGCAGGTCCAAGGAAGATGTTGGTTTGAAAGGAAATGATTTTTTTTTTTTTTTAAGAAGTCTGTAGAATAGATTTCATAATTTTTCAAATGAAATTTCTCTATTAATTACAGGCACACTTGTTGTTTTTTTTTTTTTTTTTTTTTTTACTACATTAGCAGAAAGTTAGATGAATAGAACAAGATTTTTTTTTTTCTTTCTTTCTTTTGTGATAGCAAAGGCACACTCTCTTATTTGAGATTTTCTAATAGCTTTACTCCCTCCCCCCCAACAAAGAATACCTAACAGTTTTCTTTTTTTCTTTCTAGTTTATAGCGTAAAGTTTTCACATATTATTCTTAGATGTTGTAACAGATCATGATGAAATTATTAAGATGAAATTATTATATCAAGATGGCGAATGGTTTCTGAACATTACCAGTGCTTAGAAGATGCCATCGCATCTTTCAGGGAAAGACCTTGGAAAAGCAGAACACCAAATTTTAAGAGGAGGATCACATTCTTTAAACAGATTTAACCTATGAACAAAAAAGAGCCACATACCAGAAGAAATATTTTGTATGAGCAGTGCGAATATCACCAACAAGAGCATCTTCAAATATATATATTTCTTTTAATCAATTCTTTAACAGCTCGATAGTGGCATATTTAGTAGATTTCAGATGATTCATATCTGAAAATGTAAAGCCTATTTTTCACAAGTTGGATAATCCTGCAAGAGAAAGAAAATAGATAATAAAATGTTATTTCTTAACACTAAAATACTGCAAACTGGCATTAGCAAATGGTTTTTAAAAAATCTGATGTGTCCAACACATGACTTCCTTGCACGTCTATTAAATCAAAAATATTTTCTACGCACTTCCTCTAAACTTATTTGTTTGAAAGAGATAAAATATCAATAATAGTAAAGTTTAGCGATTTCTAGCCAAATACTTCGATATCGCCAAGCTGAGTTCAATTTGAAAGATTTCCTTCTGACACTTTATTTTGCAATATTTCACCAAAAGCCGACAAACTTGAGATAGTTTGCGAGACTTTGGGGATAGCCAAAGTAGTCATTGACCACAGACTTTCAATGAATTGAATGCATCCATACACCTTAATGTATTTAAAGTCATTTGGCTCTGTAAATAAATTCCCAGTCGATTGCTGTCAAAAAAGATATTGAAAACAGTTAGATATTATAATATAGCTCTAAATAAAAAAGTTCAAAATTCTACGGGTTAAAGTTTTAGAGTTATACAAAATACGAAATAATTTTTGGCGCCAAATTTGGCGATATTTCGGCAAAACGCGTCAATGTCGACGACATTTGGCAAGATTTTAAGCATGGGCCAACAATGACAGATCATCGCCAAATTTGGCGATATTTCGCCAAAACTTGCCAAGAACGATGACAAATGGCGATACTTTGGGCATGGACCAAATGAGTAACTATCGCCAAATTTGGCGACATTTCGGAAAAACTCGCCAAGGTAGAGGACAGACGGCGAGATTTTGGGCATGGACCAAACAATGACTGTCTACAATTGTATTATATTGAAGATGTCCATAGACATTAAAGTACTGAAATTCTTTTCGGTGGTCCTGTAAATAAATTCTCCAGTAGATTGGAACCAAAAATCGAGATGCACAAGTAGATGTTACAACAATCTTATATATGAAATTTCATAATAGTTTTTGAGATTTGAGAGTTAAATATGCACACACGTACACCAAAAGTCGCCAAGCTTGGCGACTTTTGGCATAGTTCTTGAGGGAGGCACGTGACTGTGGTCGGGCCATTACCTAACTTATGTGGTAGGACGGTATTGTGCTTGAAATGGATGAATGCCCCTAAAATTGCCATTGACCGTAATGTATTGGAAATCTTTTGAGTGTTCCTGTAGCAGAACTGTAAATGATAAAGACACTTTTTTAAATGGAGAAATTCATTTTCTAACTCTTTACAGCATATATCACTTCTGAGTCGTTTGAAATAGCCCAATACCTCTAAAAAACGCTTTGATGAATTTCGGCCCATAGAGCATAATGTATTTCGAATCTTTTGGGCAGTTCTGTAGATAAACTATACAATCGAATGGAACCGAAAGGGGAGGTGCACAACTAGATGTTACAACAATCCTAAATATAAAGTTTCAACATTCTACGCCTAATAGTTTTTGAGATATGCGAGTTTAATGAATTTCGGACCATTGAGCATAATGTATTTCGAATGTTTTAGGCGGTCCTGTAGATTAACTATCCAGTCGAATGGAACCAAAAGGGGAGGTGCACAAATAGATGTTACAACTATCCAAAATATGAAGTTTCGACATTCTACGCCTAATAGTTTTTGAGATATGCGAGTTTAATGAATTTCGGCCCATTGAGCGTAATGTATTTCGAATGTTTTGGGCGGTCCTGTAGATAAACTATCCAGTCGAATGGAACCAAAAGGGGAAGTGCACAACTAGATGTTACAACTATCCAAAATATGAAGTTTCGACATTCTACGCCTAATAGTTTTTGAGTTAGGCGAGTTCAATGAATTTCGGCCCATAGAGCGTAATGTATTTCGAATCTTTTGGGCGGTCCTGTACATAAACTATACATTCGATTGCGACCAAAAGGGGAGGTGCACAACTAGATCATAGAACAATCCTAAATATCAAATCTCAACTTTCTACGACCAATAGTTTTTGAGATATGCGAGTTACATACATACATATGTACGTACGTACAGACGGCATGGAAAAACTGACCACAATAGACTCGCCGCTCGTCAAAATGAGTTGCAGACGCCTTAATATGATCGTGCATGCTAGCCTACGATGAGATGCATCGAAAAAATTCTTAAAATTAAATTTAGAGGTACTCAAAATCGATTTTTTGGTCGAAATTTGGCCCCCAAAATTTTTCGGGATCACATTACTTCCTTATACTACGTACAAGGAAGTAAAAATAATACATGAATAGGCTTTATTATTATTATTAAATCAAATGTTATTAATAAAATTTTTAGTTATTGTAACATTTGTTGATGGTTATTCTTTGAGAACTTTAATATCTATAGACTAACAGGCTGATACCAGTTTGCAAACCTATGGTTAGGAAATAATGTTCTGAAACACAGGTTTCTGTTCTGGAAAATTGAAAATACAAGCCTTGTAATCTGCATCTGAGGATTTGAGGAAGCAAAAGTGGGTACTGTAGGCCTTTGCCTTTACATGATCTGTTGTGCTATTAAGTCTAGCTCAGTAAAGCTTTGTTTAAATTAAAAAAAAAAACTAAAAATCATGCTTTAGTGATAAATTGAACTAACTAAAAAGTGAAAAATAATTCTTAATATAGAAATAAATTAGTGAACGAAAAATAGATTATTGTGAAAAAAGTGAGGGGTGCTTTGTGCTATATTTTTTGTACTAATTGTACAGATCAAATATTCTCGAGAACTGATATATAGAGCACCCCATGCTTTTTTCACAATAATACTATTTTTTGTTAAAAATTAATACAATAATTGAAATTTTTTTATCTAAAACTAACAAATCATAATTATTTATCAATCAAAATATTGAATACTTTTACTATCATTATGAAGGATATTTTAAAAAATAATATTGGCTAAATATTTTATTTTAAAAAATTAAGTTATTTTAATCAATAACATCTAGAATCAGTTTAAAAAGGGGTTTTAGTTTTTAAAAGCTAAAAATGAGCTTGCACTAATGATTGTTTGTTCTATTAAGATACTGATGTTAGCTTATGACAAAAAATTTTTCTGAAGACATCCTTTTCCAGAATCAGCTTGTTTTGCCTTTATTTTACTTAATTCTTTTAATTCAGTATTATGTTGAGAATTTCCAAATTTATTCTAAGATATTTAAGACGTTATACATATGTTTTACATATATTCTAAGATATGTAAAACATCTTGTAAGATATGTAAATCAAATCATCTTTCCTGAATATGAATCTCTAGAATACCAAATCTTGTGCCAATATTTTGAATTGTCAAACTCTACAGTTGCTAACCATTTTTTATAAGCAGAAGATCATGATTCTGCTCAATTTTGACTAAAGAATAAGATACTTCAAATCATATATTAGCAAACGTCGTGAATCACTTAGCTTTCAGGTGGATTCCAGAAAATTGCAAAAAATTTTCAGGTACGAAACACTTTCTTTTGCTAAAATACTTTTCTTATCTATAAAATATATCAGGGGCATAGCCAGGAGGTGGCAACCATCCTTGAATTATAGCATAAGGTATGGAGAAAATTACTTATTTATGGATAAATTTAGAAGTTCCTCTCTGGAAATCCCAATGATATGTATATATTTGAAAGTTTGTTAGGGAAATCTGACGTTTGTCTACAGACCTAAGCCAAACTTAGTCTTTTTCTAATGTACATTTTTCCAACTGCAAAGATTTCAAACTTGATTTATGAATTTCCTTTTTATACTCTGTAATTTTTTAATTCATTTTTATAAGTGAACACTTTTAGGTTAAACAAAGGGAACTCATTCTTTTCCTCAAAAGGAAATGTTATATCGTATAAGTTATATTGTATTACCTGTATTGTAGTTATATTGTATGTGTGTGTTATATTGTATGTTATGTGTAGTTATATTCTAGTTTTTTAATTTCAGCCACTCCCCAAAAAAAATTCTAGATATGCTACTGATATATATGTTAGGTAAATATCTGTAATAATTATAAATACTATGTAAAGGAGACCGATTAAATTGAATACGTGTTTAGAAAGAAAACTTGCAAGTGTACAAAAAAATTAATTAAACACATTGAGAAGAATAATACTTGTATGTAATACAGCTGGTGATGAGGTTTGGAATAATGGTTGTTCAATAATTCAAACAATGTATTTATCAAATGTAAGTAAACTGATATTTGAGGATCAGGGCTGCCACCACTTTTTAGAGTAGAAAATAGTTGCTTTAGTAGCCTTATACATAAAAAATAGTATCCAAAATAGTATGATTTACCCAAAAATAGTAGCCAAAATGTAGCATGCTAATACCGTTTACCAAGAGCATGAGATATAACAATATTTTTATTTGGAAGTGCTGATAAGGGAGTTTCGAGTATTATCCAACCATTCTAGCTTTGTGATTAGTATCTTTTTCAAAGGGCAACTTGCAAATCTGTTTTCAATCACTGCAACTGCGCAGGATAGAACGTATCACTAAGAAAACATCAACTTGCCAGCTTTTGAAATTCCCAAGTTGTAAAATAACGTGCGAACATTTTTGATGATTTTTACCGAATAATGTGCAAACGACATTTTAAATGATTTATACTAAAAGCATATGAGGAGCACTTTTTATGCTTTTCATAAAATAAACTTGTGAAACACTTCTAAGGGGTGAGAAAGAAGTCTGGGGGTGAAGGCCGGAAATTTGGTAATCTAAAAATAAACAAAACTGAGGAATTCCGTTAAAAGTCTCATGAACATCAAATTCAAAATTCATGGGAAAAAAAAAAAAAAGAATTTCATGTAGATGCAAAGCACTTATCAATATATTTTATTTGTACTTCCCGAAACGGCTGCTTGCCCTGAACTTGTTGAAGTTTTAGATTTCTGAAACTTGAAATCTAAAACTTCACAATAAAATTGGTTGCTGTGATCAAAAAAGTCGCATTTTTTCCTCATTTTCTTTAAAAAATAGGCGCTTTTAGGCCTTTTTCAAAGAAAATAGTCGCCTTTTAGTTGCTGGTGGTAGCCCTGGAGGATAGACAGATGGAATCTACCTAAGAGTAAGAATATGAGGTAACTATAGAAAATGTAGTACAGTTGAGAGCCAGAAATCCGCACAGCTTGGGACCATGGCTTGTGAGGATTTTAGGATTTTGCGGATTTCGGGCCATAAAAGAAAAATCATTACATTTCTGATTTCAAAAAAGTAGGATACACTTACAATGAAATACAAACAGTCAAAAGTATTTCACTTATATTTTCACATTAAATACAAAAGCATAGGAGAAAATAGAAAAATTACATGAAGGCTAACAAAGCAAATGGTTTCAGAATTTCCTTTTTCTAACTTTGAAAGCATATTCTATGGTAATTTGTTTTAAAATATTATTTTTTTTCTTCTTTCAGTTTCTTTTCTTTATTTTTTGCAAATTGTATATTATCATTAATTCTTGTTTTGTTACAGAACTTTGCTGTTCTAAAAATTTAAGGTATTCGTCTCCTAACTTTAAACTTTTATCAAATGGATTTTATTATTATTACCCCAGTTTTCATCATCAAAATCATATTTATCTGGATTCAAGACACTTTTCAACAATTTCATCACTCGCAGATGACTTTGAATTGCATTATTTACTTTAGAGAAGGTGTGCAGATTTCGGACGTTTGCAGATTTTAGGTCAGCGGATTTTTGGCTCTTGACTGTATATCCAAAGCTCATTCCCCTCATCCAGCACACCTTTTATTCAAAGCAAAATGTACACATTCTGGTGATTGGGCTTGTGTCAGCTCTAAAAAACATTGTAAATGTGGTTTGAATACGAATTTAAATAAAAAGAAGCGTGATAGTAATGGATGTGCTGATGAAGAAGGAAGGAGGAAATAGTAAGTTATTAGCAGTACATTCAGCCGATATATGTGAGGGGAGGAGGAATGAGATAACATTGAAGTCAAAATGAGTTGCACAAACAGTGAAGATAGCGTAATGGATGGTGAAGTAAGCCAATGAAATAAAAAATAAGACAAGTGCTTTTATTTAATGAATCTTTTTCAGTACTTTTAAAGGTACTTAGGTATGTACTATCCCGGCGGTCATTCGCGCTAAATTATTTTTTCGTAAAATGTGCCGGCAAACTGTGCACAATCGTATTTGTAACCATAAATAATTTCATTTACATGGCATTTATATTGGTAAAAAATTACTCGTCTTGGCGGACCACTGGGCTAATATGTAAGTACCCTTTCAAAATAATATTGGGTGTTTTTGCGTTGTTGTTAGTGTTATTTATGTGCTATTCTAATCATGCTGATTTTAGATTAGCTGTATCGCAAGCTGTATAGCAAGGTTGCTAAATCTATAAGTTTTTTAAAGTTAAAAACAGGTTAGTATTTGCCCTGTTTACATTAGCTGTATAGCTAGGTTGCTTAATCCACCAAAGCTTTTTTAAATTAAAAATGGTCTACTGTTAGCTCATTCTAATTAGCTGTTCAGCAAGTTGCTGACTTTGAAATTTTTTTTAGGTTAAAAATGAACCAGTACTTGAAGATTTTTCAGTTATTTTGTAGTGAGTTTGATGTTTTTTATCTGATTTTATTAGTGTAATTTACATGCAATTTTAATTTGTCCAGCGACTATCGGCAGGCTTACATGGGACCCATACTGGCTCATAGGAAATTACCAAGATATTTGAGTTACTTTGTAGAGAGTTTGGTGTTTTTTCTGTTTTTGGTAGCATAATTTACACGCTGTTAAAATTATGTGAGTTTGCTTTGTCAATCATGCAAAATGGCTGGTGTTAATTGCTGATGCTTGGCTGACAGCCAAACCCCAGTGACTATCACCTTGTTTACATGAAGTCAGCAACAAGCTATAGGAAATGAAAAATGGAAATGTGGGTTATGGCCAATTATAATTATCTATGCTAGGGGTGGGATTGCCATCTGTGGGGGACTTTCTAAGGGGTCCTAACCCATATTTATGCGAAGTTTCTGAGAAAACCAAATAGGAAATTAACCTTTTTTTAAATTAATATTTAACTTTGAACAGTTTTAACAGCGAAAACTATTGTGCATAAAGCATCTCACATCTGTAACTTTATGTACCTTTTCTCATTAAATGAAATTATGAGTCATTTTATCAGTTCAAAAGATTAGGATAAAAATAACTTAAGTATTGTACCCTGAAAAGTAATTTAAATTTAGTTTCTGAATGTAACTATATACAAGGGCACACACAGAATTTTCTCATGGATTGGGATCAGCTCATATAAGATGTGACATCAACCACCAGGGAAAATACAAATCCAAAATATTGTTTTGTGCATGTGTGAACACCTTTCATAAAGACTTTTCCCTCAAAAAAAGAAAAAAAGGAAAAGAATGGACAGCCTTAGAAGGTTGCATTCACAACGAACAAAAGACCAGTTCTGTAAGAAATTTACCATATGTTATGTTTAGTGACTTCCAAAGCAGTTTAATAGACTTGAATAGTTTTAAATAATACATTTACTTATTTATCTTTACTGTTAAACATAAGAATTTTATTAAACCTTAAAATATAATAAAAGCCACAGTATTTGAAAAAAAAAAAGGACTATATTCCGTATCCGGTGCTTTGTTTAAATATCAATGTTTGTGTTTACGATTCATTGGTGAACAATCTGACGCCAGGGTGGGCGATGCACCGCCAAAGTGAAGTTACCTGCCGGTGGTAGTTGTGACTGGCAATCATAAAGAGTACATGTATCGTCAGTTTGGGTTGATATTTGAAATTGTTTCATGTTATTGATGGAAGGGAATGAAATATGTTATGTTAATGTATGAAAATAATTTGTGTGTGTTTGTTAGAAATACGGTGTGAATATAAAGCTAAATAAAAGAAAGCATGCTGGTGTTACATTATAAGCCGGTGGGTATTGGGGACATTTCTGAGTGGTTATTTAAAAAAATAAAGGTAAGTGCTCTTTTTTAACGAATCTTTGCAATGTTTAAGGTTTTTAATGTGAATTTTAAATTGATATTGATTGGATGTGTTTATGTTTTCGTAAGTGCTATTTACATGCTATTCTAATCATACTGACTTTATAAGAGGTGTACAACTAGGTTGTTTAATCCACTGATGTTTTTTTTTTGAGTTGAAAACGGTCCACTGGTTGCCTAGTTTACATAACTGTACAACTAGGTTACTTAATCCACTGTAGTTTTAGTTAGTTAAAAACGGTTCACTGTTTGCTCATTTTAAATTGCCTGTTACTGAATTTGCAGAAGTTCTTTTGGTTAAATATAGACATTGAATTTTGCTTTAATGTTTTTGTTAGTGAAATAATGAACAAGTTTAATGTGTTAAAATATTTTGCTGATCGTGCAATATTTGGAGACAGTTGCTGGGCTTGGCAACCGGCAAAAGCCCCAACGACTGTCGCCGTGTTTACATGGGGTGCGCATCGTCTTGTATGATTTTACCAAAAAAAATTACACAGTCATTCAACAAAATAGCCTTAATAACACCTTGTATGTACCTGTACTACGTGTCTCTTCTTTGTATGTGCCACTGTCTAAGTATCTATTGATTAAAGAATGAATCAAGCATGTAAGAAAGTGTGTTTGAGTATTTAAAGTTTGTCAAAATAATTTAATTAACTAAAATATTTTAATTAAGCCATTTTTACCAAAATAAAGAAATTAAACTACAAGCATAATAATTATCACATACTAGATATCAATAATTTAACTTTTTTTCCCCCGTTTTGCCACTGTTCTGGCAAAAATATCTTACTGCCTAACTCTGATTTCTGAAATGTTCATGACATGTGCAAAATGCAATTGCAGGCACAGCATCAGTATAAGGCTTCCTTTGGCACTTGCACCAAGATAACACCTTCCTATCTCTACTTTGCCTTAATCTGACATCATATTAGTTTGCTGTAGCAGGACACTGATGATGATCAAAACTTGATGTGACAAATAGCAGCCAATAAATTTCAGCAGATAATTAACTACCAAAATTCAGGTATAAAAACCTGAGAGGTTTTTATACTTGAGGTTTTAATCAGGTTTTTATACCTGATTAAAACCAATCAGGTTTAAATCAGGTATAAAAATCTCAGAGGCGTTACACGTTATACTCCAGTACTGCACCCGATCCAAAAGCATTTATGTTTCCAAATGAATGTGGACGTCCTTTTTCACCTCAGATCGGCAAACAGTTCGACCAATCTGCAATTTTTATTAACATTAATTTTAAGTATCGTTTCAACTAAGTTAACACAGATAACCAGATCATTTCTTTTTTATAATCATTTAGCGTGAATACTAATTCTAAACAGCGGAATCTTCTCAATCAGCCAGTGGGCCGTAAGATAATATAAACTAAAAACTCGCAACAAAACAAATATCGTGAACAAATCGACATCGATTGGATAATACTTTTATTTTAACAGTTGAACGGAAACTAATAAATTATTTAGAAATAAAATAACAGAAGCGAAAAGAACAGACGTACAAATGAAATATAAGAAAGAGGCATACAAGACGTCAATAAACATTTCGGTACTTATTGAAGAAAGAAACTTAAGAAGAAAACTTAACGAAGAAAGAAACGAATAACATAAAGTTTCAAAAACCAATGACGTAAAAAACAAACATAAAAACAAAGAACTTACATGACATCATGGTAATAATAAAACAAACTTTTTAAAAAACATAAATATTTTCACTCAAAACAATAAAACGATTCATTGAATGAATCGAATCAAATATCACCATTGAGTTTAAATACGTACGTAAAATAAAATGCTATCTAATAATTGCCTGAGTTTGAGAGTATATAGTTATGTGACGTTTCAATGGCGTCATCTGAGTGACTGGCCACTGCGTCAATACTTTTCTCAAAATAGGAATCTATTTATTCAACTAAAACATTACTATACATTACGCAGTACTAACATTTTTAAAATAAAGGAAACATGATTTATTTTTCAAATATTGAGGGGGAAAATATTATTATAATTAAAAATATGTCCCCAACTTCTGGTTTACATTTTGGGGACAGCTAAGGTGGATTCATACCTGCCGCGCCGCACCGCAACCATGCCGAACTGGGCCCGTTCGAGAATTCACCGGTTGGTTATGCACCGGTGCTACCGGTCGCGGTCATTCTTTGGTTAAGTGACGTCACGGTTGTCAACCGGTTTCGGTCATCCTCACCACATCCAATTCCAAGCCAAGAAAACAAAAATAAACATTGGCAACACTACGCTAATAACTGGAATAACCCACCTCGCTAGCAGGGTCATTCTGGTTGCGCTCTGGTCACGTTGAGCAGACAACCGCTACATGACCAAAACGTTTTCGAACGCGGTTAATTCCAGAGCTGCGCCCAACGCTCCGCCTTTTCGGACGCTCTGGTCGTGCACCGGTGTTACCGGTGCACAACCGATGAATTCTCGAACGCGCCCACTGTTTCGCCGTTTTGGACCGTTGGCTGTCCGCGCGGCGAGCTTGCGGTGCCGCAAGTAAATGCACTGTAATTGGCTGTAGCTCTGTTGTGTCTTCTGTAATTGGCTGTAGCTTTGCGGTGGCTGCGGATACCTGTTCTTGCCAGATATTGCGCAAACCCTCGGCGCTCGCCGCGCGGGGGCAGTTAGAGCCCCTGGAATAACGTGGGCCAGCTCACCAGCGGCCAGAGGCGGATCTACGGGGGGGGCTATAGGGGCTATAGCCCCCCCCCCATTGAAACTGAATTTAGACTAGATAGAATAGAGTTCTGATTCTTAGTTAAAAAATACGTGTCTAAAATCGGTTATTTTGAAATTTTAATTTACTTTTTTGATTTATTACTTAGCTTTTTAGACTTGACCTCAATCAATGGTTTTTAACCCTTTCGTTCCCAGGCTACAGGTATTTTCAAAACGAGTATCAAATTTCGGGCTAAGGAAACGCCCGAAATTTCGTCTTCTCCTTGAAACATTTTGGTTTCTTTTAAGGATGATCAGTAACCTAGTTTTACCATATATACGTGATAGCGCAGAACAGCTAATTGTTTGAACGGGTTATGGCAAGTGCAAAGAACAGTGTTTGAGCGATGATGTCCATTCACCCCCTGCAAAGTCATAAAAAGGGGGAGCTAAAAATACATATAATTCGCTGTTAATATAAACAGTCTTTGCGCGAGCCTTGTGCGGTGCGCGTCTCTTATTCTGTACTGATGTGTACCTGATGTGGAATACCTTATGATAGATGTACACACAGACCTCAAAATACACATAGCCTAGACACCGCTATGATTTCTCTGTGACTAAAGTGATCAGAAGCAGTGAGAGGGGCTGAGAGCTACCAGACGGTCCCGAAGACTGTTTACAAGTTCATGAACAAAAGATCGGTACTCTTTCGCTTGTAGAAAGGGGAAAGCGCAGCACCCCCCCCCCTAAGGAAGAGGATTGAATTCGCCAATCGTCATCTTTGGGACCTCCTTGGCAGCTGACAGCTCCTCCTACAGCTTCCGATAATTTTAGTCACAACGAAAGCATAGGGGCCCTAGTAGCAAACGGTCATCGGTTCCTGAAATGCCGATGATCGGACAGGGTGGAAGCGCAGCGCGCGCCATGCAAGGTTCTTCATCGCGTCATCTCTTCATCGCGTTCTTCATCGCGTCCTCCATCGCGGGGGCTCTTATCTCGGAATGTGCTCGGGCATGTCCTCTCCCGAATAGTAGGGTTGGATCATCGGCAAGGGGGGAAAATCGGGCGTAGAGCCGTTGTAAAGCCGATGCGATTGGGGTTATATTCATCTCGGAAGAGCAAACATCTTGTAACTTAGGATGTGAAGCCTATGACCTTTGATAAAATTTTAAACTGAACAATCGATAAAAATTGGGGTATATCCCAGCTAGATAAAATTTTTTAAGAGTAAAAAAAGCAAATTCGAACTTTTTCCTCTTCTCTTTGAATTTTAATGCTGCCATCTGAACTTCATTTTTCAAGCTTCCGAGACTTGGTTTCGAACTGGGGAGCTAACGCTTGATAGCCGGGCATTCTAACCACTAGACGGTGGGGTCTGACTCGTTATTGGCGAGACTAAAATTTGAAGTGATTATTGTTTCAAGTTCGGAATTGGAATATTTAAGTTTCTAATTAAATAAAACTAGACTTTTCCTGTACACTACTCAAAATTAAAAAGATTTTGCAATTTCTATCCGTTTGAAGCATTTGGGACCTGTGTACGGCCGTAAAAAAAAAAAAAAAAAAAAAGTTTTTCTGTTTTAAAAATATTCATTATAATGAATATTTTAAAAATCTCTCAATAGATTGAGATTTTTCAAAGATTGTTTCAAACTGTGTAAATTTTTGTTCGCACATCAAGTAAAAGTGACTAAAGCTAAAGAAATGAAATTTACTGACATGATAGGCAATCACTCACCTTAAGCTATAATCGTCGGATTTAAAAAAAAAAAATTAGATTTTGAGATTTTTTCTGAAAATCGTTTTAAACTGCGTAAATTTTTGTCGGCGCATCACATACGACTTAAGTGAATAAAGCAAAATTTAGTGACACGATAGGTGGTCGTACAACTTAAACTATGCCCCTAAAGTTTAAAATTTGGATTAGATTTTGAGATTTTGTGAAAACTGTTCAAACTGCTTAAATCCCAGATAGAAAATGTTTGCACTTCTTGTGGAGAAAATTTGCATATAAAGTTAATATTCTGAATACTTTGAAAAGTATACACTTTTGTGCACAATTTTTGACAATATAAAATATTCACTTTTTGGTATGCATAAAAACTGTATATAATTTGCACAAAAAGTGTATGCTTTCAAAATATTAAAAAATATCCACTTCTTATGCACAAATTATACACAATCTATACTTTTTTTGCAAAAAAAGTGAAGACATTTCTAGCTGGGTATATTCATCTCGGAAGAGCAAACGCCTAGCAACTTAGGATGTGAAGCCTATGACCTTTGGTGAAACTTTTAAACTGAGCAATCGATAAAAATTGGCACATATATCGTTGCTTTGCATATTAGCTTGTTTATTTCTTTTATTGTATCAATTAATTCATGTACTTTCATATGCATATATAATTTTATAACTAAATATCCTTTTCTTCAAGGCTGTTCTAGGGAAGAATGCAAGTTTTTGAATGAAATGTCATTTAAAATTTACACAAAGGAAAATTTCTTATATATATATATATATATATATATATATATATATATATATATATATATATATATATTAATTTCGCACTTTTTCAGGAAACTTCCAGAATTTTTATTCGCTGACAAATTTTGTTTTAAAAATATTCCTTGTCACCCCTCTTTGACAGAGATTGACTAAGGCAAGGTGCCCTTTTAGCTAGCACAAGATAGATACATACAGGAGAACACGACAAAGCTATGAGCAGGAAGAGGACAACATGATTCAGCATTTTGTCGCCTGTCTTGTCTTCCCGCGTAATAGCTTAGCCAATCAGCAACCTTAAAACAAACATATGGTGTGCATATGATGCTCTTTGCACATTAATGAAGGAACGGAGATATCCAGCCGTTCAGCTACTTGGTAGAAAGACCGATATAAACCTGTTTGCTCGCTTTACCCTTCGCAATCTTGAAAGCGCCTATCAGATCTCAGTGTAAAGATTCGATCATCGAGTAAAGATGAACATACGAAAAATTAAGGATGATCAGAAATGAGCAGGCGATGAATAGCCGATGTACCGATCATAGGCCTGGTAAAGCCCGAACAAAGATTGCTGCTAGGGGGTTGTCTGGTCTACGGGTATTTTGAGGTCTGTGGATGTACATAGTGAGGGGATGGGGAGTGTAACATAGACATCAAGTGACTAGGAATCCCAAATGGCTATCTTCTGTATCATTGTGAAAGGTTCTTTTGTTACGCCATTTGGATATTCAGGGATATTTTGAAAGAATAATATTATTACAGCTAATTTCCTTACCTGGTTTTCGCACATTTACTGTTTATACAAAAGTACATCCGTTTTGAATGTTTAGGAATGGTGGAAGAATTTCTTGGAAGTACTGTAGTCCTATCTAAGCATTCTTCAAAGTCTTAGCCCATTGAAATTGCTTTCGCCGCTTGGTCGTTCTTTTCGGGTGAAGCGCTAGTGTGATTCATTTGTTCTCTATTTAGCTCCGTTCGCGTGTAGAATTTAATTTAAATGCAAATATTATGGCCTCAAGAAAGCGGTCATTGAATCGTAATGTAGGTGATTATTTTATGAAAATTCCAAAAACTGATAATTTGTCTAGTGAGAGTGAAAGCGGAAATCATCAGGAAGAAATCATAAATGCCCAGCCCCAGAACAAGCTATTTCAAGGAGAACAGCACTCACAAAATACAGGGTGAATCTAAACTCTAGGGCAAAACTTTAAGGGGTGATAGGGCACACAATGAGGAATCGTAATCACATAGCAATCTGGGGTGAAACGCAGTTTTAACTTACCCGGTAATAATCACTTTTGGAAAAGCATTGAAGTGTCCGTCTAATTTCTTAACCAAGTTTCATAAGCAATAGGCTCATCTCCGAAAATTTCATCCATGAAATAAAACAAACTTTTTAAACTATCCATTTTAGTCTTCTGTTTTGAGAAAAATACATTAGTTTCTGAGGAACAATGGTCGGCAAGTGACTGTTGTTTCAGCACTTTTTCCGAAGTGATTATTAACAGCTATACGAAGACGACGTTGCCAACCCCACATTGCTATGTGATTCTGATTCCTTATTATGTGCCCTATCACCCTTTAAAGTTTTGCCCAAGAGTTTAGATTCACCCTGTATACATGCATCACTAACAGGCAGTTTGTAAAGAGGTGCATTATTAGAAAGAATACAATGATATCGCTATGGAAAAAAGAGGTATGATTTAAATTAATTTTTTCAGACATTGTTTTTCCTATGAAGTGCAAGTCCTAGCAGGTTCGAGTATTTTATTTTATCGGAAATTCGCACATCTTTCTCGAAATTCGATTACGTAATACTATATGTAGGTTGAAAAATGAAATATACAGGCGACATGTAAAAAATCGTGCCAAATGTCGCCAAGCTTCGATAACCAGGACCTCTGAGAGAAATTTTATAAGGCGGGACGAAAGTCTTCCCGGCCCCTTTCGTAAAGCACAAAAGTTTCGAAAAAACAGGAGGAACGGAAGGTTTTTTTTTTTTTTTTTTTTTTTTGTAAAACTGCTCTTTTAATGATTTTCATACAAAATGCTAAAAGGAAAGAGAGTGGGAGGGAAGTTTGTCTGATATGTAATGATACTTTTAATTCATGTTCGAAGATTGAAAAAAATACTAATATTTAAACGGTAGAATTAACATTTCTGCCATCTAAATCATTCTAGAATTATCCCAGATAGCACAGTTGTCCATTTTATATCCATTTCTGATCCATCTCGCCCATATAACGTCCATGGCTATAGATAAACATCCAGAAGACAATATTTATGGACATAATCTGGAAAATCCAGAAACTGTCCATGAATAGACCAAAATTAGACTTTTAATTTCCAGGGTAAGTCTTTTTTATAGACGTGTCCCAGATAATCCAGAGTACCTTAGTGAAATGGCAAGAAGCATGGATGGAGATGTCCAAGACTTGACCTAAGTTGATCCATATATAGACGTTGATGTCCAAGACTTGACCATACTAAGTCCATACGTGGACTTAGTATGGGCAAGTCTTGTATACGTAAGCACGTCCATAATTATGTCTATATGACTTCATATGGGCGACCTATAGTGCCATATTGATGTAAAAGAAACGAGAATCCGACGAATCGTGGATGTTTAATGGGCATGTCAACTTGTCTATATGACGTCTTCTGGGAGGGTTCTGGACAAGTTTGTGCTATCTGGGATGTATTCGAAATTTAGTCTATTTAAAAAAAAGATTTTAATTAAAGACCTATAAATGAAATTCTTAACACATTCTGAAAAATTTACGGACGCACTTTAGCTGAACACGGGCCCCGGGGCGGCGCCCCCCGCCTCTCGTAGGGCCTGTGGATAACTGTGCCCAAATTACTGAATACCCAGTAAGTTAGCCCCCCCCCCCTTTACCCAATCCTAGATCCGCCACTGCCAGCGGCCATCTTGGAACCACGGATTCGGCTGGCAGACGTATTTGGCGCGCTCCTCGCTGCGTTGGCGCGTTTATGATATCCAGTCATTTCACTCATAATTTAAGTTGTTCAAGCTAGATTTCGAAACGGAAAAACCTGCGACTGGAGCAAGCATTTTTAGTTTAGTGGACACCGATAAAAAATAACATGCAGGATAAAAGTAATATTTGAAAAAATGTATTGTTAGCATTTATTGAAATAAATAAATAAAAACTGTCATAAAATAGCATTAGTCAAAAATAAATTTTTTTAAAGAAATTATTTATGAATCACAGTAACATTTTAAATAAATGAAAGGAAAAAAACAGTACTTTACAATAGAAAAAAAACTTAAATCCTACATTTTAGACCTTAACTATTGTATATAAATTGTACACAATAGAAAAAAATTCGTCTTTTGAAGCAAAAACAATCAAACAACAAAAACAACTGATATAAGTATTACTATATTTCAAAGGGCTAGTTCATGGACTGACTTTTTTTATTATTATTATGTTATGTTATAAAAAGGCATTTTGCTACTTAATTGTTAAATTTGAAAAGATCTTGTTTAATACTTTACAAATGTTTATTTAGGCCTCTAGTATATGTATCAAATTCACAAATATTAATTACTTTCAAATTTAACTTCTTATTTAATCTATATGGCTCTGATAGATATAAACAGGCTCCTGAAATCTACTTCTTACACATGAGGTGTTATACGAATTTTTCTTTTGGAAATTCACCATTCTGAAATATTTTCTACATATGTACATATTTGTTATTATTCTTTTTAAGTAAAAACTAAAAATGTCATGAAGTAAATACTTGATCTGCATTCTGTACAATTTGAAATTTATACTTAATCTATCAAAATGTAAAAGAAAAATAAGGGGGGGGTGCAGAAAATGGTTTTTACTCCCAAAATTTTCACCAATCCATATGAAAAAAAACCCAAAATATTTGATATTTGAAAAAACGGAGTCTGAATAATGGGAAAATGATGACTACTGAAACAGAATAACATACACAAATGATTCTATCAAAATGTATGATTTTTTAAATGTATAATCTAACATAATGATTTTTTAAAACATTAATTCATTCAAAACATACAATTACAAAAATTCATCAAATAATAAAAACGATTATATAATATATTAAAGTTAAAAGAAAAGAGTAATAAATAAGAAAAACCTCTACTGTAGAACTACTACAAACCAAAATTTAGTTACTTACCTGTGAAAATAAAAATAAGTCACTTTTAAAGCTGTAGGAAAATATTACTTTTTTGCTAATGACATATTTTGTACAAAAAGAAACAGACACTAAGTGGTATTGAAAATATTTAAAATTTTAATAATTAAGTGTGAAGGTCCCGGGTCGGGTCCCATTGCGCGGCTGTCGATCGAACGGTCTGGAGTTTTGGTAGGTTTTCTACAGATGTAACGTGAATACGTGTTAGAACCCCTTAGAAAGTCTACCTGCCAAGGCATCCCCCATCTTGGCAGATCACCCTTCTGTAGTGTTGCCTTAAACACAAAATCAAATAAAATCAACATGTTCAGGAGACGTGCAATTTCGTTTGTGATTGTAAATGTTTCCTGCTTCCGAAAAAATGTGCTAACTGTAAGCAGTGCTCACGCAACACATGTAGTAACATACTTTACACATGTTAATATTTCACACAGTCTTAAAAGTAATGTTTGTTTTATTTACTTATTTAGCAAAATAGTCATTAAAAAGCGCATAATTAATTATATTTTCAATTGAAATTATGACAGCTTAAGACAATTACATATTCTTTAAGATAAAACGATTAAAATACAATAAATGTTATCTACAAGGCGTTATTAATGTTTCAATATAGTTAATATGTAAGATCTTGACTTTTATAAAATGAAAAACAGCACTTTTTTTTTAAACAAAAATAAAAGCAGTATAAAAGTTATATCGTTATCTAATTAATAAATACAATTTGAGGATTTACTATCATTCATGAGCTATGAACATAACCTTTTTAAAAGTTCCGTGGTTTTGTTTACAAACAAACCACAAACAACCACCACAGTTTACAAACAAACCACACACCGGAACTCAGATTGGCGACATTTAGAATATCGCCAATATCCAAACATCGTACTATAAACATGTACTTTAAACGTTTTTAGAAGCTTCCAAAGACTAAATTACAACATTATACGATTATTTAGAACCTGAACTTTATACTACATAGCACAAATTCAAGCAAATAAATATTTTTAATAGAATTATGTACACTGCAAAGTCGAGCTTCTGGACTCGGGTTCAATTGTTCACGGCTACAGTTCACCATCCACTTTTTTCTTCGTCCCATATCGCTAGGAAATCTAAACATTTTTTTCCCGCTTCCTGAACGATTAGAACAATTCATACTTGAACAACCCCCCATAATCAATTTTATTCAAATTTATAATACATAAACATGCGTTGAGTAGTAAAAAAAAATGTTCGTAATACACGTAGCATATACCAGATTATAACCTCGTGGTAACCCTGTGGAACCAGAATGGCGAGTGCGCGAGCTCCCCTTTTTAGGATCCCTAGGGGCCGTGTTGCTCCGCCACGTGACGTCATTGCGGCGTCTTAGCGGCTTTTCTGAGTGATCTCGTTCGTGGCTGAAACTCCCATCCATTTTCTAATGACTTTTTCTTCAAATTAACCACTCGTATTGACTTATTGTCATAAGCATGTCTTGCCCATTGCATGCCAGTTAACGCCAATGGTTATTGTCTTTATGAATATTGCTGGTTGGGGATTATTATGTTGCAGAAAACTCTGCTAGATTCTTAGGTTCGTTGTTCTAAAATCCAGTACGTGTAGAAAGTTCTAGTAAAAAGTCCACTTGTCAGGATGGAACAGGAATTTTAATGTTTCAAGAATTTCGTCAAATAATCAGCTGTACAAAATTCACAGGCACTAATGGCCAGTAACGTAATGATAACAGTCCGCTCAGTACAGCAGCTTTCACAGATGCTGTATTTCTCACACAAAATAAAACACTTCCACAGGCAAAAATTCAGTGGAAACTTACAAGGGAAATCGTAAACAGTTTCACAAGACTCAGCAATGTAGAATTTACACACAGCCTTTTAAAACAAGCTTTAAAAATAGACAAAATATAGCTTCCAATCAAGGCCGTACCCAGGGGGTCCGCCCCCCCCCCCTAAATTAAAAATTTTATTAACAAAACAATAATAATGAAGCCATTTTGTGAAAAATTTTGCCTTTTCATCTCTTATTTCCCCCCCCCCCCGAAATTTTTTTCTGGGCACGGCCCTGCTTTCAATAGCACAATTCACAGCGCAATGCGACGAACTAACTCAATGGGAGCTTGGTAACAACTGAACTCTTCTGTCTCTGTGCCTCCTATTTATAGGTGTCACCGAAGTTAGGAGACACTTCTCGAAGAATCCCCATAAAGCGGGAGATTCGATTACGTCATGGAACTGTAAATGAGTAATACTAAGTTATTGCGTAATTCTAATGCAGGGAAACGAACATTACAGACCCCATTTCAAAAATCGCACCAAATTTACGAAATGTCGCTAAGATTGGCGACCTTTTGTCGAAATATTGCCAAATTTAGCGTCAAAAATAAGTCTTCATAGTGAAGTTAGTTAAGCTCGTTCAATCTGAAAGTATCTAAAGTGCAGAAACTCGTTTACAACGTCACTGCGTTTTAAATGATGTGTTCCTTTCAATGACATTAAAATCGAGTTCAACTGTATGTGGCATCAGTCGAGAAAATTTATTTAATACCCAACATTTTTTATTTTGAAGCTTTTTTCGAAATAATTTGAAGACAACTTTTGAAATATTTTGAATCAGTGACATTTCTCTACTTTTAAGTTTCACTTTGAAAGTTTTTTGTTAAGTCAATCAAAGTACCAAAGTTTCAAAGTATATTTCAAAGTATCAAAGTTTCACTTTGATTTTTACCTTTGGAAGGTGTATGCTGCTTGGAAAGGTGATAAAACGAGGAAGAAAATTGGGGGAAAAAGGCAAATACTCAAATCTAGCATGTGATAATTATTAAATATTACATATAATAATGGTGTACGTTTCGGTATTATTTGATGAATTGTTACGGTTGCTCATGTGAGTTTAATTAGAATATTTTACTTTATTCAGAATATTTTAGCTAATGAAACATAATTAAATTATTTTCCCATACTTTAAATGCTCATTGTATATTTTTATCAGTAGATACTTAGAAAGTTGGGCAACGCAGGCCTTAACCCGCATATGAGCTGTTGCGCCAATGTTTAATGTTTAACTTACTTATCTTATAGATTTTATATACCAGTCTTCACTGTTGAGACAATTTAAAGTTAAATATTGATTAAAAAATCATGAAGGTGAAGTTAAAGTAAAACTTGAATTGAGAACAGAAATCGTGTAATAACTTCATTTAATTGCCTGCTATTTAAAGTACTTTCATAAAAATTCACCATATTTAAATTCATAATAGCCAAATAAAAAAGTAAACCAAAAGTTAAAATTAAAAATAGGTAATGAACACTATGTGAAGAAATTTATCCAAACCAAATGAATTGTATTCAGAAATTTAATCTTCGAGTAAAAGAACTTATAAAAAACTTAAAAACAGTACCAATTCCCTTGGACAGTATAGAAAATAATTGAAGTATCAAAGCAGATGCGTGCCATATAATGGTGTGAACTTCAAAAAAGCAAGATTTAAAACTTCATTATACGCAAAAGTACAGATAAAATTTGAACAAGATAATTCTGCCGTGTCATCTTGTAGCATATTTATTACACTCGAAGCACAGAGTTGAATATTTAAATTAGAAGCAAAAAGAAAAAAATTCTTTATGATTGAGGAAAGTTATTGAAATTTTCGAATATTCATTCAAATTTCTTTTTTAATCTATTCTTTAACATATATCAGAGCGCAAAAATGTGTATACACCTACGTATTATTTCAAAACTTTAAAGAGTCAGCTACTCTTTTCTCATGTTTGCAACAAAAATATTTGTGCTTTTTCATAAAGTAGATGCAACACTTCCCCCTTTTTACTTTCCGAACATGTACCATGTAAGGAAAGTATTGTAATCATGAAAAAATTCGACTTCAAGATTTTGGTGTATTTACACGTTTTGAGGTCTTCTGAATCCATTTATGCAGATTTCACGAGATGTATGTATATATGTGTGTTTGTGTGTATGTGAGTGAACACGATAGCTCCTAAACGGGGTATTCGATTGAGCTCAAATTGGGATATATGTTATAAACCAATCACCGTCGCAAGACCGGTATTGATTTTGGTGTGTATAGGACTTATAGTTTTCCTACAGGGCTACGACAAAGATTTCTTTTACATTATCTCCTATGGGGGAAAATTTTTGAAAGTGCGCTGGCGTGTAAATGGTACAGCTGCGGAAAAAAAAAGGCCCACTTGTACATTTTTCGGCCGTCGTTCGTCGCACAGCAAAGTTACAGATACCAATCGTTTAAGATTGACGCACACTTTAATTTGCTATGCATAAAAATTGCATAAAGGGCCATCTACATATTAAAATTCGCACCAACTTTTTTTTTCTCAATAGCAACCCCTAGATTTCACTTCATATTTCAAAAATTTAGCTCATTTTAACCCCGGACACCAATTTTCAATAAATTTGGACAGAAAATGAGTGAGTTATGAGCACTCAAAATCCCCCTCCCCCTATGTTAAAATATTTTTTCATACTTCAATTCATATCTCATATAATATTGGTAGTAAGAAGTTGATTTTTATTCGTACTATTAGAACTAAATGACCCAAACATAATTTAATGTTATTAGGATTTTTAATAAATCATTAATATGAATTATGAATTATTAAATTAATATTCAAAAAAATTATGAATAGCGACCTAGGAAAATTTCGATGGAAATAGATGCAGAAATTAATATTACATGGCTGTACAAAATTTCAAATTTTTACGTTCAGTAGTTTAATTTATATTAAATAAAATGTGTTATTTTCATGAGTTAAGGGACCATATATAAATTTATTAAGTGAAAATTTTTTGAAAATTGCATAAAATAAATGTAAATTAGATTTATTTTGTGCAAAAACACAGTAAAAGATACCAGTATTAAAAATATCAAATTTTGAAGCAAATAAATTAGAGGTTTTTACAGTTTGTTGGGGATTCTATAAAGCGTGTATTGTTGCGTCCGCTACCATATTCCCCCAAATAAAATATTTTCCAGCTATAGAATTAGATGCAGTAGATGTATGTCTTCTAATACAACGTCCTATTTCTGAAAAACTAACATCCTCAACTTTCCAGGCATGAATGTGACTTTTTTTAATATCGGAAACATTAGGTTCTTTGGAATTCCCCATACTTTATCAAACATTCAAAATCACGTTTTTCTGTAAAAAATTTTCATCTAACTATAAATTAAAATACCGCCAAAAGTCTTAAGAATATTGCACATTGCAGGCGATAGTATTAAATGAAGAAAGTGAAATAACAAACACAGTGATAATATTGGGTCGGGAAAAAAGTAATTGCGTTTTTTACATGAAATTCAAACAAATAAATTTTCAATCATGAAACCATTCTTTAAGTTCGACCATAGCTGAGTCGAGCAATATTCATGCTTGTAGTCAGAAGAGCAGGGAACAGCCTCTAACTCCTGCCAACATTTCAGCTGTCTAAGAGAAACATCAAGGGAAACACTGAATAACAATTTCAAAATTACAAAGATTTTCAAAATCCTTAGCAATCATTTTGCATTTTTCCCTTAAATCATGTGTACGAACCAAGGATGTTATGAACTCACGGGTCATTTGGACCACAGACAAAATATTTTATTCTACCCTTGATATTCTCAGTACAAAAAACTTTAAGAGAGATGGAAACAATATTTTCCTTGAAAATAATATTAATTTCTTTTAATTCTCGCGAGCGAAATAAATGAAAGGCGAAAAGTTCGGAACCTAGAAATAGCGTTTTTCAATTTGCAGAAAGTCCCTTAAAAACGCGCAAAAATGAATTCGCAATATCTCCGGAAATTATCGTAGAAAATTGGTGACAATTTATATTTAGGGTAATTTGAAGGTTTTCTTTCGTTTAATGAAGTCAAAATATGGGGTTGCCATCGAGAAAAACGAAGTTGATGCAGAATTAAATATGAAGACGGCCCCTTATGCAAATTAAATTAATAGTAAATTAAAGTACGCGTTATTTGCAAACGAATGGTATATATAACTTTGCTATACGACGAACGATGGCGAAATAAAGAGCAAGTGGGCCTTTTTTTTTCCGCAGCTGTACATTCGATTGAGCTTCAATTTGGTGTATAAGTTTGAAGTATTCATCGCTTAAAATTTTGTTTAATGCTTGGTAATGATCTTAATCGTGAGTGTTCGGTAAGTCGGGTGGAGTCACACCAGATTTTTTTTTTTTTTTAGTTTTTCCTACTAGTGGCAAAAACGTGCCAAACTTGCATTTTTTTTTCCCTTTCTTTCTTTCTAATGGCCAGATCAGCAGACTACTACAGACTTGACCACTACGAGTGCCGTAGATGATGGTCAAGGGGACGACTATTAGACAGACCAACTTGTCCCCTATGAGTGGCCTCCTAATTTTGAACCAGTTCCAGATGAGAGACCTAGCACGTGAAATCGGTACCCTCATAGGTAATGTTTTCACATGAATTACAGTGAAACCATGAACAGATTTTAGGTGCCCCAGCTTCTATTAACGTACTCGGACTCATGGTAACAAAGACGAGAGAGTTTTCCACTCTCCAAAACACTGGCCAAGCCGGTGCTGCTTCACTTTCCGTGTTCGTACGGGAACGGAGCTTAGCGAACAGGCCCTTGTGGGACAAAAACTTGCATGTACTTTTAATTACTTTTATTTGAAGAGTAAAACGCGCAAAACTTTATTGTTATCTGCAATGTCAAGTAAAATGAAGTCTTTAACAATTGATACCATTCATTCATTCGTTTTACTAATATGACGAATGCTACATTATGCTTCAACTAAAATTAAAGCATATAATCCAGCATATCGCCCGACCGCCCTATGGTCCAGTCCGGCCCTGGCTGAGAGTCGTGCTCAACAAATATTAAGTACTTTTGGTAGATAACTTTGACAAAGAAATAGGACAGAGTTTATCGATTGCACTGTTAAAAGTGAGGTTTTTAAGCGGAGTGGTTGAAAAAATAGCGACTCTCTAAGCGGTGTACAATATGTGAAAAGGCGTATTAAAAAGGTCTGAAAGATAATGTAATATGCGGAGTGACGTCTTATCCAATTGACTACTAGCGAGGTTTGACTGTATTTAAATTGAGCGTTTAAGGAGGATAAACGAAGATAGATAGTATAAGTAGTAGGTATAGTAGATTAGTTTGGTGTTCCGATAATATGGGTTAAAGGCCAATATACTGCATCAATAAATATTTCGTGAAATCAAAAGTGTTGCGGTTAAATTTTTCCTCATAAGTAGACGATAAGTAAGCCTACGTTAATATATCCAGGGACTGATTTCTGGCAAGGACACCATTTTTACTTCCTTGTACGGAGTATAAGGAAGTAACGTGATCCCGAAAATTTTCGGGGGCCAAATTTCGACGAAATAAACGATTTTGACTACCTCTAAATTTAATTTAAAAATTTTTTTCGATGCATCTCATCGTAAGCTAGCATGCACGATCATATAAACGCGTCTGCAACTCATTTTGACCAGCGGCGAGCCTATTGTGGCCAGTTTTTCCATGCCGTCTGTACGTATGTATGTAACTCGCACATCTCAAAAACTATTGGTCGTAGAATGTTGAAACTTTATATTTAGGATTGTTCTAACATCTAGTTGTGCACCTCCCTTTTTGGTCTCAATCGAATGGATAGTTTATGTACAGCACCACCCAAAAGATTCGAAATACATTACGCTCTATGGGCCGAAATTCATTAAACTCGCATATCTCAAAAACTATTAGGCGTAGAATGTCCAAACTTTATAATTTGGATAGTTGTAACATCTAGTTGTGCACCTACCCTTTCGGTTCCATTCGACTGGATAGTTTATCTACAGGACCGCCCAAAACATTCGAAATACATTACGATCAATGGGCCGAAATTCATTAAACTCGCATATCTCAAAAACTATTAGGCGTAGAATGTTGAAATTTCATATTTAGGATAGTTGTAACATCTAGTTGTGCACCACCCCTTTCGGTTCTATTCGACTGGATAGTTTATCTACAGGACCGCCCAGGACAAAGATTCGAAATACATTACGCTCTGTGGGCCGAAATTCATTAAACTCGCATATCTCAAAAACTATTAGACGTAGAATGTTGAAATTTCATATTTAGGATAGTTGTAACATCTAGTTGTGCACCACCCCTTTCGGTTCTATTCGACTGGATAGTTTATCAACAGGACCGCCAACAGGACAAAAGATTCGAAATACATTACGCTCTGTGGGCCGAAATTCATTAAAGCGTATTTTAGAGGTATTGGGCTATTTCAAACGACTCAGAAGTGATATATGCTGTTAAGCGTTACAAAATGAATTTCTCCAGTAAAAAAAGTGTCTTTATCATTTATAGTTCTGCTACAGGAACACTCAAAAGATTACTGATATTTTATCTCTTTCAAACAAATAAGTTTAGATGAAGTGCGTCGAAAATATTTTTGATTTAATAGACGTGCAAGGAAGTCATGTGTTGTCCACATCAGATTTTTTAGCTAAACAGTTGAGTCTCAGGCAATCATTCAGCGAAAACGTATCATTTAGGCGTGGTCTATGTAGGGATGTAAGCTGATTGCGAAGAAACCATAGAGCTGATTTTCAATCGGAACATAAAATGAAATAGCTTCCTAAATGGAGCAAAGTGAAGGTCTTTCCCACTATAAATAAATGCTCCTGAGTAAACATTAGAAAAATAAATACGAAATACTGTAGAACCTGTTACAAGAAAAGTATGGAATGAAATGAACGATTGAAAATTAAATAATATAAATGAAATATTATTGTCTTACGTAATATTGTTATTATTATCGAACTATTCCATTTCTTTTTGTATCTTTCATTAAATAATCATTTTAATGCTGTTATAAAATTCTTCTTTGTATTGTGTGATATCAAAGTTGCTTTGTAGGGTATAAGAAAGTTTTCGTATGGGGGGGGGCAATGAAGCTTTTTGCCCTGGTCCCCCGTCTCTGCAGATTGGTCCCTGAATATATCCCTCGGCAGTTACAACAGAAGAGACTCTCTGAACATTAAAAAAATATATATTATTTATGCATTTATATATTTTAAAAGTTTAGGTAGGGTGTAGGAGGATGCGTTAGTTATCTGCGTTCTGGGCGGCAGAATATTTCTTTTCGATACTGAGCGCTGCTCTCAAAATTTACCACGTTTGTACTTCATATCAAATTCCAACACCATAAAAGAAATGAAGTTTCCCATCTTATCACCCACTCATCAGCCAGAAATCTAGAAAAACGTATAACACGCCATGTATGTGCGTATGTTTCCATTTCCTAATGCAACATGTATGGCGCATGTCGCTCGATGAATCCATTGGATGAATCAGCAAGAGCACATATTACAGAACGAACTTTGATGACAATAAATATTTTTGTTTTTTGAGTCAATCACCTTCGTAAATAAATATTGTTGCAATAGTTAAACAGAATTTCATGGATACTAAAGATGTCCTGTCAGAGAGAAATGCATCTTTTTCAACAAAAGTTCAAGTTTTCGTTTAATGGTTCATTGCAGGTAAATTGGTAAGTAACATTTTTAACTTTATAGAAAATTTCTTACTTTTTTTACTGGTGTTTATTATATTTTGAAAAGAAAACTAGGAGGTGGGGGAAAATGTTAGTAAATTATTATATATAATTTTTAATAAAAATTTGAATGATTTTTTAATACATACATGCATTATTTTTTAAATAGTTGCGATATTAATTATGCCTAACTAAAACAACCCACAACTAACTAGCCCACATACTAAAAATGTGTATGCTGTTATTAATCAAATTACTAGACTTTTTAGCAGAATAATTTTTTTTTTCCCCAGCGTTTTACCTCTTAAAGGAATCGAGTAATAAAAATATGTGAATATAAATCAAATTCCTAGGCTTTATAGCAGAATTTTTAAAAAAATCGCAAAAAAAAAGTTTACTCCTTAAAAGATTCGAGTAATAAAAATAGGTACTCAATTTTAAAACTTATACATTTTTCGGAGAATTTTCCAGGAAAAACTGTACAATCCTAGTCTTTAGTTTCCTGATGGTAGAAAATTGTGTTCTTGAACGAATTTTTGGAAGGTGTACGGCTACCTTAAGAGTGAAGTGATATTAGTAATTAATTAGATAATTAAGCGATCTTTTTTACTTTCTTACTCAAATTACTTGCGATCAATTTAAAAAATTGCCTTATACATTAAACTGGCTTATTTAACCCTTTAACTCGCGGTGTTCTCGCTCTGGGAACACCAAACTCTGACGTTTTGACTGTTGCCAGTCACGAAGAATAGATTTGATTTCTATAAAAATAGTTGCGCGTGATATAGCTCCACGAGAATCCTTTACTTTTTAGCACGTCATTTCCCGTCAAAAAATTGTCACGATTATTTTTAACAGCACTCACATCTGCTGAAAAACGGAAGAATGCGAGAACAGATGAATAGATTGCCCAATGCTGAAAAGAGGGCATCCGTTGCCCTAGCTCTACTTAACTACCAGCAAGATGGCGGACGATCAAAACGTTCATCGCGTGCCACATATCTAGAGACCCATTTTTTGACGACAGCTGGATGTTACGCACAGTGTCAGAAGGAAATCTTTCTATTGATTGCGAAGTTTGAACTGGAACCGCATTCATTAAAAAAAAAAGGGCAAATTTATTGAGGCTGGAAGGTTTCATACATGGTTAGTGGTACGCCTTAGCAAGTAGAATTGATTCATTCGATTTTCTAAGATTTTATAACTCCAAACATAATGGGCCTTTAGCCGAGGATAGTTCTAGGTTCCATTTTAGGAGGGGGCCACTAGACTTTTTAGATTAGCTTAAATTGTTCAAAATGCAAATTGAATGCGTAAAATCCAAGGTCGGTAGAGGTAGATGACCCTATGACCCATTCGCTGGAGCTGCCATTGTGTTTAGCAAAATATGATAGAGTTTTTACAAAAACACCGTCTTCACAGAAAAGTCTGGTGGTTGTAAAGTGAAATTGTACAAAAGTGGTCACTAAAGACAGCTAGTCTCTTAGCCTAGGAGGTCACTTTAGTAGGTTCCAGTGTATATGGAATGGTGAGACAAATTCTTTGACAGAAGAATTTTATTCACATTCAAATTTAAAAAAAATTAATGCTTTATGGTCGAATTTCGACCACTGACAGACAACTAGTATGTTTAAACAGCTTGTTTTTATGTGTGGATGTGCTAAGAATAAAATTGAATACATAGGTTATGTTTTCGTGAAAAATGTACTGAAACAATCTTAGAACTCCCATTTTCAGAAAAAATTATAAGTACATTCGATAGTTTTATGCTCATTAAATCACGGTAATAAAAAGTCTATTATATTAACACCAGAAGAGAGAACATTTCACATCACATAATCGAGAGCTTTCTTTTGAGTATTACCATTACAACCATACCGAGTGGTACTTTCGGACCCGAAGTTTAAAAAGTGCGTCTTCTGCTTTGAAGTAGCAGTCAAACACCGAATCTTCAACCTAATATTTATACGTCTTAATACAGCAATCTAGGATTTCCCAAACTGTGCTTCTCGGGAAGACAGCAAACGCTCTGAAAACATATCTTGTTGCTTTAGCCTCCAATTCACTAAGACTCAAATTTACGCAAGGCGATACGCCAAAATTCAAAAACCCTCAAAGTCCTTCACCAGAGAAAAAGTTTGACCAACCCTGAACTAACGCTCTACCATGGCTGAGTGGATAAGTTACTCAAAATGGTAGACGCCTGAAGGTCCAGGGTTTAGGTTCCATCGCTAGGCTATCGATCTGGAGTTTTGATCAGTTTTCTCCTAATGTAACGTGAATACGCGTTAGAACCCCTTAGAAAGTCCTCCGACCAAGGCATCCCCCCCATCCTAGGCAGATGCCCAAGTGCAGCGTTGCTTTAACCACACAAAGCAAACCAACCTTGAACTAACTGAAGCCCCAGTGATGCTACGGCTAACACATTGTGCTACAGTACAATAGGTCCGGAGTTCAATCACCGGACTGGCAAGGTTCATTCAGCCTTCATCTCTTAAATGCGTCAATCGTCGATAAAGTGGCGACCAAGCTAGCTTGGGGAACTTAACACTGGAGGCTCCGCGTCAGGTGGAACATATGCTTCTACACCCCAAAGCTCATAGTCGCGAAGAGGCGAGGCTGGGCAGCGCAGGCTTTGGCTCCACGGCTGGCCTGTTGGGTCACCGAGTTTAGTTTAATACTGTAACAACTGAGCTACACGCTTAAACCTAAAGAGCGGAAAGAAAACGATACATTGCGGAGCGATCCGTTTCCATGGAAACCTACCGGTATTTCCGCAAAAGTGTTCTTTAAGTAGTCTTTTTTCTGAGAATTCCTCTCCTCGCTTCCTCTTTTTTCTGAGAACCCCCCTCCTCGCTTATTGTTATATTTCGCTCTGCTCTTGTGATCGAAAAACGCTCCTGAAGGAGAAGCGCACTTTTGAAATCTGGGCCAAAAATCGCTCCGACTGATCGAATTTCGCTCCTTTGGTTTAAGCGTGTACAGAGTCCAAGACTAGTCCGTTAAATAAAGCTTCTTCCCTAAACAAGATAGGAAGTACGTGAAACAAGTGTCAGGATATTTGGGCCCATGGAGCTCGACCCGTTTAAAATTTTCTTATCCCCCTCCTATAATGCAGTTCTTAAATGTTTTGTGCAAATCTGTTGAAAACCTTGTCTTACTCCCCACCGCAGAATAATTTAGAAAAAAAAATTTGCTTGTGGATATCTGTTGTGTGACGATTGTAACGAAAAGACCTAGAAATCTTTCCGTTTAAGAAAAATTTCGTTCGTCTGTTTATAAGACAGGTTTTATTGTAAATAAATTCATTCTAAATGCAGCCAGTATTGCATAACATTGAGTCCAGTGCATCGCTTTCACCGACAGAAGGGCCTTTATTTTTTTATCATTATAAAAATAATAAATAATAAGTGTAAAACATCATAAGAAATTGTGTAACAGAAAATTCGAGATAAACCACTTGTGAAACCACTATACTACTGCGTGTTTACTCGATAAAAACAAGCTATTGAAACATGTAGCAAGTGTTTATTTAAAGATGTCACAAGAATGTCCTGCATTATAATCTGGAAAGCTAGCAGTGATAAGTTCGGTAGAATGTTCCATAGGATTTTAAGCAAATGTCACAATGAAATGTTTATCAAAAAAATATACAACACAGCAATTACGTCTCTGTTTTAATACTTAACAAAGCTGGATTAGGCCTCTCAGACGCCCCAGGCTCAATAAAATTTCTAAGGCCCCTTATAGACAAAAATTGTCTAGTAAAAAGGTCCCATTTCTAAATTTCTTCGAAAAGCCAACTAACATTGCACCAGTCTCATTTACATTAAAAATCAATAAGTTTGGAATAAATCTCAAAATACTGTAGATTTAATAATATTTTAACTTAAATTAGACGATTACGTTCCTCTTTATGGTCCTAAGTCGTCGTAAATTTTGATATAAATCCGTTTGGAAACTAATTGGGTGAATTAACAAGATGAACTAACTCAACTACCGTGGTTTCCTTTACGGCATTCAGAAACGCGACATCATAAACTAAAAATTGTCTGAAATTGATAAATGAACACAAAATTTAAGTCAAATCAAAGTAGATTTGCAATTTGTAAGATTTTAAATACCTACTCGAGATGGCAAAGCCTGAAATTTTGCATGAGATTTAAAATGAATAAACTATTTTCTTCTGCTGAACCAAGGAGGATTTAAATGTTTAAACTGAGCATTTCACGTGACACACATGGACTGTATATTTTTCGACTCGAGCTTGATTTTTTATTTATTTATTGTCATGTAATGGCAACACAACATTATGAATTAAAAATATAGAAACGGCTTATTGTTACGTAGATTAAATCACAGTATACCTAACGTGACCGTTTATTTTTTCCTTCAAAACGGGACATCTACTACTTTTTTCGCAATAGTGTATTTATTTTCTTCCTCAAAACGGGCTACTACTAGTCACTATAGTCAAACTAGCCATCTACAGTTTTTAAGGTAATAGTGTAGGGAGACTGAATTTACAGGTCTGGGTATCTTTTAGTTGTTAAAAAAACGCTCAAAAATGGTGCAAGACGTTCGTTTCGGGTGGTATGAGGAGTAGACCCTTTTTCGACTTCAAAAACACAATCCGACATGAGGCAGAAAGGTAGGAAAGTGAGAAATGTAAACAAAAGGACACACAGAAAAAAGGAAGTTGGCATTCGGAAGGAAAAAAATTCTTAGAAAACAAGAGTGAAAAGGAAAATAAAGTGGAGATCCGGGGAGAGGGAGGAATAAGCAAAAGAGGAACTTGGCTTTAAAAAAAGAAATAAAAATTAAATAAATTGAAAGAGTTGACAAAAAAGGAACATTAAAAGAACAAACACAAAAACAATACATCCTCCCGGCATTTTCTTTGCGTCTCGAGAGGGGAGGCAGGGAGGGAGGTTAGTTTTACTTTCTTTTTTTTTTTTAGACACTGCCGTTGGATGATTTTAGATTTTTAGCGGCCTTTATTGAAATCGTTACCGTGGGTGGTTGCTCTCTTTCTAAAAACGGGACATTGCAGGGGACATTTTCTAAAAACGGGACATTACGGTGTCCCGAAGCTGTGCTTGGGGACAACGGGACAAGCCACCTAAAAACGGGACTGTCCCGTTCAAAACGGGACGTATGGTCACCTTAAGTATACCGCATTAATAAATATTTAGCGTATGTTAAAAACATGTTGGTTATCATTTTTCAACTAGCGCCTTACAACAAACTAAATAAAAAGTAATCCTACGTTAATATATCTTTCGGTTGTGTCAACAAGAGAAACTACCTGAACTCCTTTTTTAATAACTAACTTGATTATACTACATTTCTAAATTCACAAATTAAACTTCATGATGATGGTTGAAAATTACAAGTTTTTCAGATCTTTTTTTTAAAAATCTCTCACATTTTTAAAATTAACTTGTAGCTGGCTAAACAGTGACGAAATTTCTAGGAATGAATGAATTTTCAGATCTTCAAATCAACTACGATTTATCTCAATATTTTTGTGCTATACATTCACCCACCAACAGGGAGGAAAGGAGAGTTGGTTCCGCCTGTGGCAAATTATCCGTAGCCGCACATGCGCACTTGCGTTTGTCCCTTGCGCGGGATAAAAATTCAGAGTCCTCTGGTGTCGGATTTTTTGAGACCATTTTTTCATAGGGAGATTCCCATCCTTACACTTTGATCTATGGTCCGTGATCTCTTTGCAAAAGCGAGTGCGAATGCTGAAACTTTTCGCATCCAAAAGATTCCGATTTGCTGTGAATAGCTATAGGCGCCGGCAGCACAGGGCAAGGGGGGGCTATGCCCCACCTGGATTTTTGTATACAGTGTTTTCTCTTGCTTTTTTGCTCTTTCCAACATGGTAACCATACGTTAAAATAGTCTTCCCCCCCCCCTGGGAAATATTCTACCGGCGCCCATGTGAATAGCTCTCCCTGTTATCAATGCTGCTTCACAAAGGAAAACATTTCATTTATTTTAATCTCACGGATTTTTTTTTGATTTTTTTTACCCTCCGCTAAAGAGGGTAATAGTTTTGGGCAGACAAAAAAAGTCGTGGATGATAATTGATAGTAAATAAAGTAAGCTATTAACCGTGATTGAGACTATGGTGCTTTCTCAAGAGACTAAAGACCAAATCATATCGCTTTATTTTTCTGACACACCACTCACGCAGTGTGAAATAGCTCGTAGGCTTGGTATTTCACGCTCTACTGTTCAGTATTACATCGTTAAATATCAGAAGAATATACCCGGGACTGTTGTTCAAGGCCGCGCTGGCCGTCCTCGCCAGTTGTCTAATCCGGAAGAAAGTCATCGTGAAACTAACCGTCTATTTATGCAAAGAAAAAGGGAAGATCCAGATTTTCGTGCTCAAGAAGCGGAATCCAAATCCAGAAGACAAGACAGAAAACGTTTACGACTCTGTCTAGATATACCATCGAAAAGACCAAGAACAGATACTGATCTAAATGTAAGGTGTGAAGAACTAGAATTTCGTAAATTAGCTGAGAAATTTTTCGAAGCTGTTGCTGATGGTCTAATCCACCAATGCTATTGTTGTGATCGACTGTGGTTCAAAAAGTCAATAAGAACCCTTTCCAAAACAACTTTACTGTCCAAAGGAGCGACAACGGACTTTATAAAACTAGTCTTTTACAAAGATATCGGTGATATTGGCAAATTTTGCAAAACATGTTACGATTGTTTGATTAAATTGACAATACCAGAATTAGCTATAAGCAATGGCTTCGAATTCCCCGAAATACCGGATTGTTTAAAATACTTGACACCACTGGAAGAACGGTTGGTTTCTCCCCGTTTGATTTACATGCAAATACATCCTGTACATGGCTGCCAATACAAATTAAAAGGTTCTGTCAAAAAACCTCTTTAGCGGAGGGGAAACTAATTTCAGCTGAAGGCTGAATTTTTTTTTATTTTATTGATTATTTTTATACTTTTCGCACTATATATTCAGCGTATCTCAAACACACTGACCTAGCCTTTTATTTATTTATTTTTTTTTTTGAGGAATTATCTCGAAGAGCTATTTCAAACGAATTGCGGGGAATCGCGAAAATTAAGAATCTATTTTGACTGTGGCGTAGTTATTGCAACAAAGTTCTTTTTTTTCTTTTCTAACTTGAGCAACTTCCTAATATTTCTAATAATTCCTAAATAACGCAAAATAAATTCTACAGCAAAGAACAAAACTATATTACTTAAATAACACAAGAAATGTATAACACTACTACTTACAATAAAATCTATAGTGCAGGATTACGTGTTTCATATGATGAAACAGGTTTTATTGGTATTTTAAGTTTTATTGGGGGAACTGTACAAATTGTTTATTTGACGAAGTTAAGCTGTTATGCAATATAATCTCAGAAGTGATAGAATATAATGCGGATACAAAAGAAGGGTCTACGGGAAGTTTTAAGTGAATATTACAAGTGTTTATCTGGAACAAATTAGTATACGATTTCATAATACTCGTAGTTGTGTCTAATATTGTTTCATATCTAAAGTGATGTGCAACAATATTAAGAGTATTTTACTGGCTGTTACTGATCCCCACAATTTTTCTTATAGCAATGGTGATTCATGTGAGTTTTAAAATAAAAAACAATCTATGTATATTTGTAACAATTCTTTATTTAAGTCTTAATTAGTTGTGTTAGAAGGTTTTTTTTTAAGATAACCAATAATAAATTATTACGCGTATTTGACATTTTTATCTTCTCAATCTTTGTTCTTAAATATGTTTTAAAGTATAAAAAAATCCTTTGTGTGCGTAAAATAAATAAATAAATAAATTTATGCGTATCAATTTTAATTCTTAAATGCCCTAAACTGAAATCGATGCCGGATAGAGTACAAGCTAAATTTCTTTTGCCAATTTCGCATATAAGATATCGTTTTCAATAATAAATGATTCATGTCGTGAATAATCAAAATTTCACATATTTCTTTCAAACTGTGTGTTTTTCTAAGAATTGATTCGTAATTCACAGAACTAATCTAGGAAATTTAGCTTACACTCGCGGCTAGTGAGTGTCTGATCGGCAGCAAACGTGTTTAAAATTGAAGCATTAAAGACTTAAAGTCAATCAATTTCAGCTTCGTAATAACAACAATTCCGTAGTAGTGTCAAATAACTTTACAGTTGTAGCTAATATATGAAGATCCAGGGTTCTGGCCTACAGCGCTTCGTCGATCTAACGGTCTGAATTTGCAGGCAGTTTCCTCCAGATGTGACGTAAATACGAGTTTAAACCCCTTATAACATTTGGCTTGGCCCTTAGGCAAATACCCCCCCCCCCGTGTAGCTTTGCCTTAACCACATAACAACTTTGTTTTTTTTATTCATTTATTTTTAAAGTTTAACTAAAAAATACCAAGTGTAAATAAAAAAGCCATTATGAAAAATCGGAGATTTTTAAATTTAAAGGATTTTTCTATACATTTTTCTGAAAATCTATACAAAATCTTCAAACCGGCTGATCAAATGGTGTGAGAGACCACTTTCAAAGTTGAAAATTATTAAAACCCATAATCAGGTAGATTTTTAAATTTTTAAAGTAGCTGCGATTTTTCTCTGCATTTCTTTTTCTTACCCATATTTGTGCAAAAAAAGGACTTGTCCAAATTTTTTGTGAAAGAAACCATTTGAAACATTTTAACTCCGTTAGCGGGCCAGTGTGATGTACTTTTTGTGTGCGTGCCTAGGTGTGGTTTTGAAGGACTCCCCGGCCCCCGTTCTTCTTTTTTGTAGGATCATGATGGATTACATTAATTCTATTTTTTTAAATATATTTTTAACTAGCTGAAGTACCCGTCGTTGACGGGTTAGTACTGAATGGAAATTTCCAAAAAGCAAGAACTTTCGTCAGCATTGTAGGAGTACACAGAATGGATGTAGTATACTGCCAAAAGTAAAGAAAACGAAGTTATAATTTTTATGTATTGTTAAAATATTGCAGGTTAGAGAGTAACTAAGTAATATCATTTCATTCGCTTTAGTCGTAATTATGGGATGCGCGAACGAATATTTACGCATATTGAAATAATTTTCGCAAAATTTCACAATCTAATCAACATTTTTGAAAAATTGGAAGCCTAGAATTTAAGTTGAGTGACAACCTATCATGTCACCAAATTTCGTTTAATTCCCTGCAGTCTTTATTTCGTGATGATGGAACAAAAATTTCAGCATTTTAAAACAATTTTCGCAAAATCTCAAAATATAATCCAAATATTTTAAAAATTCAACACCTATAAATTAAGACTAGGAACTACCTACCAAACACTAAATTTCGTATTAGCCATTATTACGCGATGCTTGAAGAAATATAACCGCATTTTGAGAGAATTTTCACAAAATCTCAAAATCTAATAAAAATGTTTAAAAAATTGGACACCTATAGTTTATGTTGAGCAACAACCTATCATGTGATCAAATTTCATATCATTCGCTTTAGTCGTTATTACGTAATGCGTGAACAAAAATTCACTCAGTTTTAAACGATTTTCGCAAAATCCCAAATCTGATCGATTTTTTTTTTTTTTTTTAGATGCTTATAGCTTAAGGTGAGTGACCGCCTATCATTTCATCAAATACCATTTTTCCAACTTTACAGTTATTACGTGATGTGCGAATGCAAATTTGCGCAATTTGAAACAATTTTCGCAAAATCTCAAAATCTAATCAAGATTTTTTTTTAATTCGACGTCTATGTTTTAAGTTGAGTGACCACCAATCATGATACCAAATTTCATTTCAATCGCTTCAGTCGTTTTTACGTGATGCTCGAACACAAATTTATGCAGTTTGAAACGATTTTCGCAAAATCTGAAAATCTAATCAAGATTTTGTAAAAATTCGACGCCTATGTTTTAAGTTGAGTGACCACCTATCATGACACCAGATTTCATATCATTCGCTTCAGTCGTTTTTACTTGATGCTTAAACAAAAAAGCGTCACGGACAGAATGACAGACAGACAAACTTTTTTTGAGGGTAGTACCGGACTCCCAGGTGCTTGAAACGGATAGAAATCGCAAAATTTTTTAATTCCAAGAAATGTACAGACAAAAGTCTAATTTTATTTATATAGATTCTGCCCTTTTTTTAAATGCTGGATTATATATCCAAACAGTATTTTGCGGGTCATATGTTTGAGAACCCCTGTTTAAAACTATTGTCATTTATATTTAATAACCAAGCCAAATGAGCTCTAAATGCAGGCCCAGACTGGACAGGATGTCCGACTGTCTGCAGACGGGTGGGCCCCCACTTTTTGCGGGCCCTCCCTGCTGAGGGCGGGTCCCCAAACAGAAAAAAGAAAAATATTGCAAAAAAAAAAAAGTGCTATACTGATAGCACTTGAATGAAGTTTGACACATAAAAAAATTTTTGCAGCTGCAATTGCGCCTCAGAATGCCTCAAAGCACTTCGTTTTAAATGTAGTTCTCAAAATTTTTTGAGTAAGGTTTCCCGAATGAACAAGGGATTAATTAATATGAATGACGCATATTAATTAATAGATCAATATTTTATTAATGCATCAATTATCAATCATAATTAATTAATAATAACACCATACCTCCCCCATCCCTAGTAGCACAATAAGTCCAAAAGACGTTTAAAACACGTTTTTTAACGTCGAAAAACGTGTTTCAAACGTAATTTGAACGTTTTTTGAACTAGTTGTGCTACTAGGGATACCCCGAAAGTTAACACATCCTATTATTTATCGGTTGCACAATAACCCCCCCCCCCCTCTCTCTTGAGACCTGTGGCGGCTCGTGGGATACAGCAAGTACAGCCGGGCTGCACTTGAAATTATCAGCACATACTTTAAAATAATTTATTCTACTAATTTTCCTAAATTCAGATTAGAATTATGGAATTCCTACGGTAAATTAAAAAAAATGTTTAAAAAAAACCGTATTGTGGCCGGATCGCTCATTCAGAAAAAAAGCACTTTAATCTTCCCGCAATTCAATTGGAAAAATCTGGTTCAGCCCAGAGCGCTGGTAAGAAAATTGGCAGCACCGTTGCCATGACAACGATTACGTAAGCAGTCCCTCCGGCATAGGCTATAATGGGGATACGCAGCTAAGACTCAGCTCATCAAAGATTTTCAAACGTCGGCAGCACTTGAAAGAGCGCGGTGAATTCGACCCACTGATTGGCTCGAGAAGTGAGGGAGGGGGTAAGGAGAATATATGTTCGGCAAACTCTCGACTTCATATTGCTGAATTTATCAAGAAGGTAAACCTGAATAGACGCTTATGAATGGACAATTACCCATCAAAGCAGTATGGTTTTTAAGTAAGCAAGAACTGGCATTTAGAGGACATGGCGAGCGAGAAAATTCTTTAAACATGGGAAATTTTAAAGAGCTTTTAAAATTATTGATATCTGAATTAAAACAACGCCTTTTTATGAGGTCATCACTGACCGATTCGCAAGTTTAAAAGAAAGGAGGATTGATTTGACTCATAAAAAATAAGTTTTCTTTTTTTTTTCTTCTCTTCTCAAGTTATCGTTACAAAAGAAAATTCTAAGGAAACTTCGAATCAGACACGGATTAATGCAATTTTGAGGATAAGAGCGTCTGCTTGAAATTTATGTCCATTTTATGGAAGTAAAATAGGATCTCTTACATTTTTTATGTAATTTCTTTTTTTTTTCCCTCGGTGAGGGCTTAATCCGCCAGCTTTCGAATTCAGTAACAAAGATTTTTCCATTCCTGTCCGGAGGAAGGGAGGGGGGGGGCTCATATGCTTCCGGCTGCACTAACAGTTTTGACCACGGGCCGCCCCTGCTTGAGACGGGCGGGCCCCTCCCTCCTAGTCTGGGCCTGTCTAAAGAAATTTGATTGCATAAATAATTTTATCGAATTCTGCTACATGCAATTTCTTAATTTTCCTTAAACCAGACGGCTATCATATTTATGTTGTAAAAAAAAAAAAGAAGATAAAATTTAAATTTGAAAAAAATAGCAAAGAACACAAAATACGATTTCAAAACCGTATCCTTACAAGAAACAACACCGGATATAAAATGCAATCATACCCGTCTCAATGCCAATAGTCATTTCCGATGGAAGAATTCCGTCTGGCAATTTTCAATTCGTTTGCATAAAGGTGAGTTAGTTTAATACTTCTCAGTTTGATATTGACACACTTTTTAAGTTGGCCTTTAAAGTTAGTAGATAAAAGTATAAGTAAATTACCAGTTTGTTTTATAACATCTAGATTATTTTAGATTATAATATGATCGAACTCTGCTTAGTGAAAATCTTAACTATCTGTAACTTTCTTGATCGAGCTCATTCTTATATAGTTGATATAGAAATCATTTGTTGGTTAAATTATGCTGAAGGTCGGGCACTCCATTTACGTCTGTAAACGAAACCATTTACATCTGTAAACGATAAACACTTTTATGTGCGTTTTAAGTTTAAGACATAGCGACCTATGTTCTTTATAATTGACTAATCGGGACTCGCGAACTTGAATTCGACTGCTTGCGGTTTTTCTTTCTTTCTTTTTTTTTTTTTTTTTTTTTTTTTCATTTTTAGCATTTTGTTTCGATGAGGAACGAAAAAAAAAATAGTAATGATAAATAAATAAATAAAATAGCATTTTTATGGATGGTATTGGATTTGCTTATTGATAAAAGAGCTGTTTTACTTTGTGTGTGTGTGTGTGTGATTCAAAAGGTATTCTGCAGTTTGATTATATATATATTTATTTTAGTATAATCGCTTGGGGGGAAAAATATCGCTTATTTGCAAAACATTTCTTTTTTTCTTTTAAAAATATAAGCCTATAAGCATATGTACAAAACTAGAGTATTACAAACAAAATAGTGTGATAATTTAAAAATAGTGGTTCTCACTAGAGTGTTGTTTAGTGATATTTTGTTAGATTGTATATATAGGAAATACTATTACGTTATACTAACTCCACTAACGTAAATAACACCTTAGCAGGTTTAGGCGAATGGGCTTTTTCATTCTCAGGATAGGTAGTACAGCAAAACCCTGCTATAACGATATTCAGTACTACGATAAATCCCTCTATAACAATAAAATTTTGCGGTCCCGCGGGAATTGCCGAAAGTTTTTGCCAGTGTGCGGTGATACACCCCTTACATCTCCAGGTAAACGAAGACATCTTCACTTTATTTTGAATTCAGCACTAGTTTATTTTTTTTATTTATTTATTTTTTTTTTTTTTAAGCACTAGGATGCTATTTCGCTCAATCCCAGAATTTTGTCAACACATTTTTGTCTACCCGATCTTGCAGACAGGTTTTGTAGTCATGAACTGTCATGGTGAAGATCTTTTCAAATGTGTTTGCCAGATAAAAATGGGGGATGGGGGGGGGGTGGATAGGCGTTAGTAAAATGTTGAAAGTCGCACAAGGTTTCCGTATTTTGATAATGGATCGCTAAATTTGGTGCCGAAACGCGATAATTTAATTTATTATAAATATATTACGAGTATAGTTAGAAATCACCTGGCGAACATTGTAAAATAGTTTTAGTGCGATTTTAATATAGATTTCAATTCCAAAGAAGGGTTTTATGGAACAAGGAAGGAAAACACAGCACACTCCTAGATAATGATGCCCATTCCAAACACTATTTAAAATGGTAGAGGATAGTTGAAATATGCTTGCCGAAGTTTGTAAAACAGTTTTAGTAAGGGATTTTAAGATAGATTTCGATTCCAAGATGGGTTTTATGGAAAAGGCAGAAAAAGTACGGCACACTCAAGAATAATGATACACTTTCCAACTTATAATGTAAAAAAATAAGGAAGAAAAATAGGGACAAAGCATAAATTATAAAACGCTTTTAATATATAACACTTTAGAGAGTAATTTAAAATCTGAAAGTGTTTCAGATTTTCTTACTTTTTTTTTTTTTTAATTGAAGGAAAAAGGGGCACGAAACTTAGCTCTGTTTATCAGCAAATAATATTTGAGCAAAGCTCGAGGAGCACGGATTGTTACAAAAGCACATAAACTGTTTTCTGTGATGCTTCAAAGACCAGAGGGGAAAAATAAATAAAAAAATATTGTAAAAAAGGGGCACTTCACAACAGCATATGCGTAAACACTTTATCAACAATGGCGCACGGTTTGTTTTCATGCTGTATTGGGGGAACAATCGGGAAGGAAAAATAGGTATGGTCTTACAAAATCTTTATCTGTGCCTCCTTCAACTTTGACGTTAATACTGGAAAATGGACTCTTTTTAGACACGTGATTTCGGGGCAATAAATATGGCCGATTCTCCGAGAGAAATTAATCCACTGGATTTCTTGGATTGGCAAGTTGTCCGTTCTTTTTATTTTCTCCCATCTTGAAGAACTAATTTGTGCTGATAAACGTGAGTGTGTTATCATTAATTGTTTTCACTTTGATTAGCTAGTTATGAGAATGTAATAAATGTTTGGCTGTATAATCGTACTGTGTTTTAAGTGTGTTATCATTATTATTATTGTTAGAAATTTGAATTAAATTGTATTAGTATTGTATCAAACCTAAATAATGAACAGGCAGAACTTGAACCTAATGTACTATAAAAAAATATCCCGTCAAATTAAAGCTGCCTCATTCGCATAACTGAATGTGGGTTTGGGATTCGAGGGGGAAAGGAGATCTATAACCCCCCTCCCCCCCTGCCCCCTCTCTTAAGAGGTCTCAGTAAAGAAATATAAACATTTCACATATGAACTTTTTAAACTTTTTATTTTCTGTATTACATTCACAAAATGTTTAGGGGTTTGTGTTCTCTCCCCTACCGAACACAGAAAAAAACACTACATTCTACTATTTTCATGTCAACCTGCTTTTTTAAGATAAATTTACAGTTAACTCAATGTTCAAATTTATATATATAGTAAGTATATTTTATTTCAAATTAAAGAACACGTATTAAAATTACTATAAAAAAGAATGTGAAATAAATCAGGCTGACAACTTTCTTAGGGAGCATTTATAGTCTAACGAAATAAGCTTGAAGATATTTTTACCCACTTGACAGTTACATATATATATTTTTCTTATCATTTTACTATCCCTCCCAGCTTTTGTCGTAGATCTTCTTTTGTCTCTTGCAAGCACACTAATATCTCAATCTATAAATTACCTGCTAAAATTGATTAAAAAAAACACGGATTCCTGCAGTAAAAAAACACCGTTACGTTTTGCCATCCCCAACTGCTTTAGTTCAGTCAGGAGCATACCTAATTTGCCAATCCAATGATCCCAACTTTTGGTAATCCGAATAAGGACCGGTCCTGATAATTTAGAATAATCGGCATTCTACTATATTTATCATAGTTTAATAACCGGGTGAAACAGCACACGGGCGTTTTCAGATACATGGTGTGGATGTAAGCATGATTTGTTACAAGAGAAAGAAACATCACTTCTTGCATGCCTCTCTCAAGAACTGGGCAAGACAATCTTCGTTTCGGGAAAAACAGATTGCGCTCGCGTGGAAATACTCCTTAATGATTATTCTGTTACACGCATTACTCATACAGAGTTTGGAACACATTGTCCTTCAATCTTTGTCTTACAGGATGATGCATTTTCAGAAAAGTGAACCCACCATATTTTTTCCTTTCACAGAACATTTTCTGTACAATGCTCCAAAGAGCAAGGACACATACCTAACCTCCTTGTCATAGACCAAGGCAGCCAAGCTACAACTTATGTCATACGTTTTCAATTAGCTTCTGCGACTTGAGTCTTATCTTTGTCTGATAAGTCCGCAATCTAGGCAGTCTGTTAGCTTCTTCCATTATCTCATTCTAAATAGATAGAAATCTAATCGCTAGGTATCCATTTTTGTCTTATATTTTTCGCGTTGAACTTTCTCTCCGTCGTAATAACAGCACCAAGAAATAAAGAACTCTTAACAGTCCCTAAAGCTTAGACCCGACTTGTCCAGAAATAATATTAAAAGGAACAACAAAGTGTGGTGGTGGTTTTATTGACCTTTTGAAATTCAGTGCATGGGAGATCGCACACAGAAATTTTTCCGCCGAGGAAATGCCCTCCGAGGTCAGGCGTGCAAGCATGGAAATGTTCTGCATTTTTCTTACTTCCGGACAGATTTTTTCAAGTCAGGATAACCTTTATACGTGAAGTATATCACAAATCTTCCGACCTTCTACCTTCCATCAATTCATCATTCGGACTGGACACAAAATGTAACTTGATCTCTGAGTTAGAACCCATCTGTCATGTGATGATCCCCAATTCTAATGAATGCAACAATAAATTACCATTTGTGATAAATGGATATGAAATACCATTTACGCTATTTAGACTCCTTTCTATCCAGTTTTATCAAAGGACATTTACAAAACAAAGTATTTTATTTTTATTAGATCAATTGTCTGCAAATTCTTATAAAAATAAAAGAAATAATTACACTATTAATTAAAGTACAACTCGGCAGATGGCAGCACCAAAATATTGTGTGCATGAAAATGGTGAAGTAGGGTAGGAGGTAAAAATATATCCGGCAGCATGGCGCACCCACGGAGGGGGCTATAGCTGTATAGCTCCCCCTAAAGCCGGAGGTTTAGATCTGAAAAGCTTTGAAAATTGTCATTTTATTGTTAAAATATTTTATTTTAAAAATTGTCTTCATATTATTTCTAAAATATATTTTAAAGAAGGACGTTGGTTTTTAAATAAATATTTAAAGTTAGTGTGATCATAGGCACACCCACGAAGGGGGATATGGGGATAAAGCCGCTCCCCCCCTTAAAGCCGGAGGGTTAGATGTGAAATGCTTTAAAAATTGGAAATTGTCTTCAACTTATTTCAAATTTTTTGTGGAGTGGGGGAAGATTAATTAAAAGTGGGGGATGTTGGATTTTAAATAAATACTTACAGTTAGTGTATGAAATAAAGTTAAACTTAGGCACAGCATCGCTGAAAAATTGAATAATTATTTATGCCTCTAACGAGTTATGTTGATGGTGAGCTTGTGTTGTATGGCCAAGTGCTAATGTTTTAACGTTATAAGAGAGTTATAACTTCAATAATCTAGGTCATTATAACCAAGTTCAGCAGTATTTGTAACCCCAGGCCCCCCTAAACAATAATCCACCACTGAGTACTATGGCACATGTACTACAGTAATTTTTTACAGTAGTGTTTAATACAGTAATTTTTTGGTTGCAATGCCACTGAAAATATTAGTTAATTATTTATGACTCGATACCATAACTCGGTATTATAATAAGGCACCTTGATAGTGGGCTTGTGTTCTATGAGCAATTGGTACAGAATATTTTGACGTTATAAGGAATATAACTATTATATTATCGAAGCCACTGTAACTGAATAATATACTGAATAGTAAACTGAATAATAGTTCAAAATATTGTTTTTCTATAAAATATTTCTAACTCTAGCCCCAATAAACTAAAATCCTGAGTGTGCCGCTCCAGCTGTATCTGTCTGGGCGGTGCCTTGGAAGAAGGACTTTTTTAAGGGGTACTAACGTATATTCACGGTACATCTAGAGAAAGCAGACCATTAAATCGACAGTCAAGCAGTAGTCCAGAACCTGGACCTTCACACATGAGGCACCTTTCATGTTCAGTGTCTTTTCCATTTGGCCATCGTAGGGTCCACATCCTTTCTGTGTGCGATAGAGAACAGTGCCAGATTCAGAGGAGTAGAGTCCCTGGGGCAACAAAGGAGTGGTGACCCCTAATTATTTCTCAAACAAATTAAACAATCTTTTCAAAGACCAGTGTAAATACGGGTTAGGACCCCTTAGAAAGACCCCCATAGAGGGCACCCCACAATTTGACCTAGAGCCCACTCGGAGCTAATCGGTCATAATCCCACACACACACAAAGACCAGTGTGGCGAACTGGGTTCGTCGTTAATGCATGACCTAGAGGTACAGGGTGCGATTCCTGTGGAGGTAGATTTTATTTACACAAAAAATGTCTACATTTTGTCTGGTGCTGCATTTTTAATGTCACATCGATAAGGCTCACAACTGATCATATTGACTTCCAGTAGTATGCAAAATGTTCAAAACGAGACATGAGTGGAAAAAGGCTCAGAGAACTGGTCTTCCATTGTCAGAAGTTTATTAAAAAAAATTATTTTGCACATCATTCATTAGGAAATTTTACGTAAAAATATCTATTGTAGGGGACCTTCTTCTGGAGGTCCCTGGGCTGTAGCGCCAGTTGCCCTCCCCTAAATCTAGCCTTGATAGAGAAGGCTTGCTTTTGTTCCTGGGAATTGTGCATAGCAGCTTATTTTTTTAATTTCCAGAATTAATAGTTTATGTTTCATTCTGTCAATTGGATTGATTACTTGAATTTTTACATACACTCTGGACTTTAATGGTAATAAACCCACAATTCAGTAGAATTTCTGCAACAATATGAAATTTGATAACATCTACAGATACTGTTGATTTTTACTTCCTTGTACGAAGTATAAGGAAGTAATAAGATTGCGAAAGATTTTGATATGCAGATTTTTCACAAAAAAAAATTGATTTTCAGTATCTCTAAATTTAATTTTTAAGAATTTTGGTGATGTATCTCACAGTACACATGTACGTATGTTCATATAAATGCATGTACAATCCATTTTGACCAACCACAAGCCCATTTTGACCACTTTTTCCCTGATGTCTGTATGTAACATACACATGTATGTAATTTGCATATCTCAAAAAATATTAGTTTTAAAATGTTGAAATTTTATATTTAGGATTGTTGCAACATCTGGTTGTGCATTTCCCATTTTGATATTAAGTAAATTCAAACAACTTAGAAGTGATACATGCTATTAAAGGTTACAAGATGTATCTCTCCATGGAAAATAGTGTCTTAATCACTTATAATTCTTCTATACAATGATGGTCATGTGCCTCCCTCAAAAATTACACCAAAAGTTGCCAAGCTTGGCGACTTATGTACATATGTATGTATGTAACTTGCATAGTCGTAGATTGTTGAAATTTTATATATAAGACTATTGTAACACCTAGTTGTGCACTGCGATTTTTGGTTCCAATCTACTGGAGAGTTTATTCACAGGACCACCCAAAAGAATTTCATTACATTAATGTCTATGGACATCTTCAATGCATTATATGTGTAGTCAGTCATTGTTTAAACCATGCCCAAAATCTTGCCAACTATCAATATCCTTGACAAGTTTCTCTGAAATATCGCCAAATATACTACCAAATATTATTACATATTTTGTACAATGCTAAAACTGTTTACCGTAGAATGTCGAGACTTTGCATTTAGATTGTATTGTAAAATGAAATTGTACAACTCTTTTTTGATGCAATCGACTGGGTATTTATTTATAGGATCAACCAAAAGACTTTAAATGTATTAAGGTGTATGGATACATTCAATTCATTGAAAGTCTGTGGTGAATTACTATTCTGGCTATCCAAAAAATCTTATAGACTTGCATAAGCTTGTCAGCTTTTTGCAAAATATTGCCAAATTAAATGCCAAAAACAAATCTTTCAAACTGAAACCAGCTTGGCAATATCTCAAATATTTATCTAGAAATCGCTAAACCTTAGTATTATTGGAGTAATTTATCTCTTTCAAACAAAATAAGTTTAGCTAAAGTGCACCAAAAATATTTATGATTTGATAGACGAACAAGGAAGTCATGTGGCATCCATATGAGACTTTTTATTTCACTGTCCATATAAATATTTTTTTTAACCCATTTTGAGATGTGTACTTCGTCCAGTATATTAATGTTTAGACTATTTTTATTTTAATAAGTAATCAGTAGACTATTTATTAAAATTAAAATTTACACTAGGTAGTATTCATTTTCTGATGATAGCATATTTAATGCAATTCTGAAGCTTTGCATTGACTCCCTCCAAACACACACAGACAGACAAACAAAAAATATTTCTGGAACCACCCGTAGAATCTGTGAAACAAGATGACAGCACATTTGCATGTTTGAATCAACAAAGAGCAGTGGATTTCTGTTAGCTGTAAAATTGAAACCAACCAAAATTCACCACTGGGTGGCAGTGCAATAAGCGCAAACTTTGAAGGAGTTTTAAATTTTTTATACAACTTTTCTAGTTGCATACTGAATAACTCTTTTACTTTTTGCAAACAAGTTGTACTGAATTAAAGTTTTAAAAAATATATTTTTAAGTATTACTTATTATGCTTTTAAACTATTTTAAATATTGCATTAAAAAATGGAGTTTTTTACAGTTTAATTTTTTACAAAACTTACTCTGAAGATTGATTCCCCCCCCCTTTTCTTCCTCAAATGTTGCACAACCTATTTAAGTCATGACTATTCAAGTCATTTTTTTCTCAAAGTGGGAATAAACCGTAAAAATCTTTTCAAATAAAACATACTTCTGGTCTTTTCTAGCTGCATTTTTTATTTGCCTTTTTAATTTTTTGCCTCATAATTATCTTAAAAGTAAATTTTCTAAGCATGTATGATGGTTTAGGGATAGGTGCATTACCATGCTTTGACATCTATATATGTATTTTTTAATTCTTAAAAGAAATGTGCATTCTTTTTATATTTTTTATTAGCCATATCTTATTATTTTCCTTTTAATTTAGAAGAAAAATGCCGCAGTCAGAGGAGGAAATGAAAAGAGAATCCTGTGTTCTCCTTCTGTTTGTTAGAGGACGTCCTTTTCCTGGAAGTAGATGGTTCTACAAAGAAATCATAGAAGCTGCTTTAGACTTCAAACCACGGGACACCGATATACTAATCAGCACCTTCCCCAAATGCGGTACAAACTGGATGAAGTACATTGTCCACTCTATTATTAATCGAGGTCAGAAACCTTTGACTTCTTCTTACCAACTTACGTATGAGGCTGTACCATTTATGGATATAAGTGGAATGGCACCAGTGGAGGCTCTGCCAGATCCAAGACCACTGCACTACCATCTTCCTTATGATTTAATTCCGAAAAATCCCAAAACCAAATACATTTACATTTTTCGCAATCCAAAGGATGTAGTGGTTTCTTTCTATCACTTCACGATGCAGACCGATGAGCTCAACGTAACACTGGACGAGTATTTCGAAACCTTCATGAAAGGACTTGTTGCTTATGGTGACTACTTTGATCATGTATTATCATGGTATGAACACAGAAATGATCCAAATGTTCTTTTCTTGTCTTATGAGCAATTGCATGCTGACACCAGAGGACAATATCTTCGAATCGCCAAGTTCCTTGGTGAACATTTCTACGAAGAGCTTGTGAAGAACAAAGATCTTTTTGAACTAGTCTTACATCAGACTAGTTTTGAAAACATGAAGAAAACACTGATGAAAGAAGCTCCAGGAAAAACAGAATATGAACTCAAGTCAGATGTTATTGACACACCATTCCAAAGCCCGGGACCCAGATACGATGTGAAGTATATAAGATACTTCAGGAAAGGTATTGTGGGAGATTGGATGAACCATCTATCGCCAGAACAGAACCGCCGAATGGAAGAACGAATTCAAGAGAAATTTGGAGGCACAGAAATAATTGATATGATGAATGTTAAGAAGGCATGAATGTGAAATAATAAACATTTTAAAGGTTTTTTATGGCACGCTATGAATAGGTAAAGAAAGATGTATTGTGATCAATAAATGCTTAAAGCATATAGTTAACACTATAAGTATTTTTTTCAATATTCTGGAAAAAACAAAACCAAAAAATTAACAATATTTGTTAATACAGCATGCCGGATTTTGAAACTGGTCAGACACTCGTTTGCAGATGCCAACTCTCAATGAGACTTTTCAGTAGTAATTATGAATATTTTCAGTAGTTTTTTATGTTTGTCAATAGTAAGTCGCATAGGCCAATAAATAAATAGCTTAGGAAAAAAAAAAGTTTAGTTACATTCTATTAAAAATTGATCTTAATTAAAAATAAATAGCTTAGGAAAAAAAAAAGTTTAGTTACATTCTATTAAAAATTGATCTTAATTAAAAATAAATAAAAACTTACCTTAATTATACCTATTCAAAACATTTTGGAAAAACAAATTGCAACTCATGACAGTGCCGATAATTCTTCAAATTTTATATAAACATACTTAAATAACTATAATGGAATCTACCATCGAGCCTTCGCAGTTAGCACGGTCTGAAAGTCTGAAAACGAAAGCGGAAGAGAGAACAGTGTAAAGTGTGAGAAAGGGGCACAGAAGGAAAGAAGAGAGGCTCCAGAAATCCAATCACATAACTCAACACTTTTCTCTTCAGTGAGCGCTGATTGAAAATTCAGTGCCGATTGATTGGGATCATTGTTTGTTTCAAGCTTTAGGTGTTGTGCAATAACTCTTGGTGCTTTTCTTTATCGAAGATCATTAAAAGAACGTAGTTTAAAAGCACTATATAAGAAATCAATTTATATTTAAATTCCCGTAAAAATACACACTTTTCAGTAGTCCATAGTAAATCAAATTTTAAAAAAAATTGTAGAAACTATGGTGAATAGTTGACATCTCTGCTTTTGTATGTGAATATTAATAATTTTTTAAACTACATATTTATACTTGTTTCTTTGTATGGCAGAAAAAAAGTGAACTGATAAGATGTAATTAGAAAAAGAATATTGAAATAATTGAAGAAATTCATTAAAAGTAAAAAAAAAAAAAAAAAAAAAAAAAAAAAAAAAAACAACAAAAGTTAAACTTGAAAATCAAACTACACTTTAAGAAAGTCAAAATAGAAAATCATTGTTAAGAATAGTCAATAAAAATTGGCTATTCCATGCAGGAGCAATATATTTGATCATAATACAGTCATTAATACTTATAGTCAACTAAATTACCAGTTATTATATTTTGTTTCTCTTATTTATAAGGAGCTAATTTATGTATATACTTTTAAGAAACAGATTAAGAACAGGATGCTTATGTTTTATGATAGCATGCATATAGTAAAATGTGTAGCTTAAACTATTCAAATACTGTAGTGTTATTTTATTGCTTAAAAAATAAAGAATATTTATACTTCAGATGTACTGTTAATTCTTTTGAGAGAGTGAATGTGACATGATTTAAATCAAATTCTCATTTCTATCATGTATTGTACCTTTTAATACTATTCATCACAAACTACATATTTGTATTATAACTTAGTGATTCCCCAATGAAGTGCTTCAGTATAGATAGGTTAATTCCTAGAAAATCATAGGAATAATAGCTTAAATACCCATTTAAAAGCTTTTTCAAATTTTTATTTCCTTCTGCCAGTGCTTGAGATAAGTATACTACATCAGAAGTTTCACAGAAAATGATTACTTTCTAAATGTAAAAATCTATAAACAGCATATGCTCATTCTATTAAATAAAACAGAATTGCTCATATACAAATAAATATATATTTATTCTCAAACAGTCATTAAAATTAAAATTTTAAAAGAAATAAGTATATGTACAAAATGCATAAATATATACAGTTTAAAACACAAATATATACATTAGTAATAATTCCACTGATCTCCAAATTTGTCATTATAACGTTTCTTTTCTGTTTCATCTAACTTCTTAGCATAGTGACGATATCTGGAAATAAAGCCAAGCAAAAAGTCAAAATCTAAATACTTTTCAAGAGTTTATAATTTTAATTTTACAAATCATAATACACAGTGGAACCTGCTGGATATATGAACATCTTATTTTAGAAATCCTGTAAGTCACTATAGTGGCAAAAATGTGTTTGCATCAAAAACCTATAATTCGAAGGTAGACACATGTTTAGATGACAAATCCTTAAATTCAGGCCACTTATACACCTAAACCTGCTTGAAATTGCAGTTTTGCATAGAAACCTTGCTTCTAAAAAACCTTTTTCTTTACTTTTCCACTAACCTCTATTAGCTGTCTTTAGAGGTTTCTCAAATAAGCAGTCCATGTGTTCCAATTCATTTATTGATCAAAAGCAAAAAAATTTCTTGTAAAGAAAAGTTTTCTCAAATAAATGTTGAAAAAAAAATCTAAACATATATTTTAAAACATTAGAAATATTATATGAGTTTTAAAACCTTTTTCTTTTTTTTCCCCCCCAAGAATATTAGAGGGTAGGAACAAGGTTATAGACAATCAAAGAGAAAATAGATTACCTGAACAACAAAGAAAAACAAATGAGAAACAAAGAATATTTTTAAATAATCAGTGCATTCAACCCAAGATAAAAATGAGAAAATATAACAAAAGCACTTAAAAGAAGACCATAAAAGGGTTTTGTTAATTTGTCACCAAACCTTGAGTTTAGACTGTAACAATTAGGAATATTTTACAATTCATTTTTAAAAGAGTAAATTTTATGTTTCTCCTGAAAAAAAAAATCTAGCTATCTGACTTTTCTTTTTTAACTTTTGTACAGTTGATACTCTGTACTTAAAGATAATTATTTTAAAAGATTTTTCTGTTTATAAGTGTCTGTATGATGAATTTTACTCTAACTTATGTAGGGTGAGTTGTAAAATAATAACTGCTTGTTTAGATGTGTTTTATCTCCCTCACAAGTTTGGCCAAAGACTTCTGACTCAGCCTGTATATAATTTTTTCTGTAACAGAGGACCCTTCTTGCAGAGGAAATAAGTGTGTTTATCCTCCAGATATTCCTGGACTAATACACTTCAATGCTTACCAGCTAATCATGCTAACAAACTGCGAACATTCGATTAGATCTAAGAATGATTTGCAGTAAAAAAGCCTACTGGAGAATGCCTTTAATTAAGGAAGTGTTAAAAGCAAATTGAGCACCATGAAGATAAGTTAAACGTTTATAATTAGGAAGTCATACAAATGGTGATATAAGCATAGTGACTTTACATTTTCACAAATTCTGCTTAAGGACAATTTCTTCTAAGGATGATTTTTTTATGGTCCCTTGAGAAACAACAGTTTCATGATATCATATTTATTTCAAACATGTGTCAAAAGTAGCATTCACTAATAAATGCCTCATGCATAGAAAATTTAATGATGTAATATTGAATAACTGCAAAAAACATTCTTAGTAGAAATTCTGCCCAAATATATTATTATTAAAAAGAGTATTTCATTTTGAACAACAACAAACAAACAAACAAACAAAAAAAAAAAAAAAGAGAGAGAGAGAGATTTGTTAGCTTCAAAATTTTATAATCTATAGAAATCCTTACCTCTACAGAAGAATGTATGTAATCAACAAAAGGAACAAGCTGAAAATACTGGTAAAGTACGATATCAGAAAAGATAGTTTGAAAAAATAAAACTCTTATTTGGAAGATGTTAAGATACAAACATCATTACAAAACTGAACATTGTAATAGGAATGTATGCTTTTAAGAAGCTCTATTTGCTATAATAAATAAGAAATTAAAGTACTTTTTTAGGAATTCAGAGAACTATTTTTCAACACACACATTACTACTCTCAAATTATTAAATAAATATGCAAGTACCTTTTTATAATTTTTTTAGACAATCTGTCTCTCACAGTATTATTAATTTGCTTAATATTGGTTAAACCATCTTTTTTCTGCTTGCCTTTACCCTTTCCCTTTCCTTTCTTTTCAGGAATTTTCAGATCAATACCAGTAGCAGCTTCAATGTCTTTCAATAACTGGGGGTCTTGCCAATCAGGAACTGCAATAATTTAATTATAACACTTTCACTTTTCAAGAAAATCTAAATGATATTAATAATAATCCTTGATAAGTTTTAAAGAAAAGTACAACATTTAAAACACAGAGAATAATAGTTGGCCACAAGTTATTTACAATACTTATCACAAGACATGTTCACTAATATATAAAGAACCCTTCTTTAAAAAAAAATTTCATTTTTTAGACAAGTTAGGTATGGAGATTTCTAGAGTATTGTTGCCCTTTTCCCCAAAAAAGCTTTAACCCCAAAACAAGGTCTAATTGTTATGTTTTGTTATTTGTTACATTAATAGTTTGTTTTTTTTTAATTTTACTTTTTAGAGTAAAACTTCAAAGAAATTTCATTTTTAAGATAAAATTTTTTTTGTATTGGAAGCATGAGCTTATTCTTCCGATACAAATGAAACTAAAGTTTTAAAAGACAAAATTTTTATTTATTTATTTCAGCCCTCCCTTCCTAAAGCATTCATCATAAGAAACCTTATGCATTAACCAAGAAATCAACTCAGATATTGCCAGAATAAAATCATTTAATATATCTATTTCAATAAAACTGACCCATTTTTTTTTTTATTGCCATCAGTGCAAAGGAGCTGAATACAGAGGCATTTGCATAATTCCTATTATATTCCTGAACAGATGAGTGCAAATTGCAAACAATTAATAATCATCATCCCTTCTTACAAGAACATATTTTATCCAAATTTTTATTTTTAAACAGTTTGGTTGCAAAAATGAATATCATAAGGTAAAAGCAATGAAGAAACATGCTTGATAAAATTGAAAACATGTTGAATTTATGGAATGTGAAATCCCAATATATGGATTCTCATGAAATATACAAAAGATCATACCAAATTGAAGATTACAAATGTGTAGATTACAGCCAACACAATATATTTTAAAACTTCAAATTTACATATATACATTCACATTTTAGTTATACTGACAACTATCATAATAATATGAAAACCACACAGAAATGTATAAGAAAAACAGATTATCATAAAATGTAACAGTGTAATAATCAGAAAAAAACTGATTGATAACTTAGGATAATTAATAATTTTTAATTTCATTGTTTTTAGGAGACATTTAAGTTTGAAACATGCTTAATCTGTTTTCTTTCTTTTGTATAAAAATTTATTTTTTTTTAGTTTAAAATTCATCCAATTTTTGCTTAAATATTCTAACAGATAGTTATATGATTTTTTCTTGTCATTTTTCAAAAATTAAAAGAATCATAATAGGATAAAAATGGTGGTTCATAACTTAAAAAGAATCATCAGTAGACATTCAATCATTACAGTGTCCACCACTATCTAAAGACAACAATAACAGCATTCATAATCTCACCAACATACAAAAAAAAAAAAAAGCCAAAATAGCATATAATTTAAATTTTTAATAGGCAAAATAATATTTTTTTTCTAAATAGTTCGAAATGTATTATTGACACCAGTTTCTTTTTTTAGTCCATAAGATGAAATAGACTTTACTTGATCTCTCTCACATATTTACTCATCCCCACTCATTATACACTGATTGAATGGAAGTAAATAGCATAATTTTTCTATTGATATTATTAAGTATAAAAGAAAAAAGTGAAAGAGTTAAATTTAAAAGAAATCTTCTTTAGATTATATTTTCTAGTTCTTTTGCATACATAGACTTACTGAGTACAAAATGTACCGTGATGACAAAATCACGGCTTGGTCCCTTAATATAGTTATGACATGCAAGTAAGTATGAACCTAGGAAGGTTTTTAGAAGTCACTCTGATAGTGGATAAAGCTTGAAAATTAAGAGAAATAACACAAGAACAAAACATGTCTGATCACCAAATCAGTTGTATGGAGCAAGAAAAGTTGCTGAATGCTTGAAAATAGTAAGGAAATGGCATATTTTTAACCAAGAAGTATCCTAAGTTCAATTATCTTAAATTTAGTAACAAAAAACTCCTTTTTGGTTGCCTAGTGGACACCCTGCCATTACATATGATGTAAAATCAGAAAATAATAAGTTTAAAAGATCTTAAACAACAAAATTTTAACACGTTAGTACATAGATGAGCAACATAACTATTTTATACATAAAACAAAAACTATACTAACTCAAGATTCATATCATTAGTAATACTATGAATTTACCTGAATTTGAACTTTCTTTGCTTGGTCCAGGTATAGCCCCAGGATCGCCACTGGGATTGCCAAGGGAATCTCTAGGGATTATTTTACCATGAAAGGGACACTGTAAATTGAAAAAGTTAGCAATAAGTAACACTAGATTAGTTAGTAACAGTTTCTGTTAGTAATCTCTAACGCTTCTCTACAAAAGAAGTAATTTAAGAATTTTTATGTTTATTAGAGCTAGCTAACTCTTCTTCGTAGATAAATACAGCCAAATAGAATAAAAGTTAATATTCTTTTTAAGCTAACTACCTTATGACAAAATATTAAGTTAAAATTCTACTAAGCTCTCTATCTCTTCTTCTAAACCTGTCAAATTTCCTTCCTAGTTGTGAAATTCAGCATCCCTCATCCCTCGCTACACACACAATATGTAAAAGCATGTGTATGAGAAGATTAGGTTTCTGTTTTAAAATACTGACTGTAAAAATCGCTTTAAAAAAATGAAGTAAATAGTAATTTTTTTTGTACCTTTTAAGAACAAAGTAAAATCAAAATAATGTCAGAAGAGATGTTACTGTTCTTGTTATGTCATCTGCTTTGATGATGGTTTGATTATGAAAAAGTAACAATTTGCTTTAAACTAATGTCTATGGTGTAAATGTTTTTTTTTTCTTTTTTTGATTTATGTGTTTCATTTATGTTCATAACAAAACCTTATCTCATAATTTTAATGACTTAGAATGCACTTCTGGCTCTGTTCAGAGCCATGATAGTAAGTTTTCAGCATGCGAAGTTTAAAAAAACTGCGGTATAACTATGACCATGGATTTAAAAATAATTAACTAAGTTACAAAAAATAAAAATATGACAGAATCTCTTAAATACATTACAGACTTACTTTTTAATATGAATTAGCTTACTTAAAAAAAAAAAAAAAAAAAAAAAAAAAAAAAAAATCCTTTTGCACCAAATAACTTTGAATACCGAGCTATCAAATATGATTATCAAAAATTTTGACATTTTGCTCATTTTTCAATTGTTACTACTTTAAAAACACTAAATAATATGAATAATAAAAAATACCTATAATTAAAAATACATTATGAGCTTTATGCCAAATATTTTTGTAAACTTTTTTTTTTTTTCCTGCAGGTTGTAATTACTTCATCTGCATACCCTATTGTGCTTTTTCTGTCTCAATTATTTTTTCTGTGTTTACTCTTTTGATGTTTAGATGTTAAAGTTATTTTTTGGATGAATGGCAGTACTGCTTTCATTAGAAAATGAAATGATAGAAAAAGAAATGATATTTTAAGTGTATATGCAGCATCAAAAGTGTTTTCATGCAGAACCCCTAACCTTGAATATGTCATGCATTTTTTGTCTCTCAACAAGCATAATAAATTGAGGAGCTACAGCACCTACATTTACATTACTATTAAAGAGCTTTAGGCAGTATATATACATTTCTTTCTCCTACACACACCGTATTTTTATAGTCAAATCATAGGGGAAAGTTTTTAAAAAACACCATTTCAGTCAGAGTATATTAATAATGAATATTTTTATAATACAATATTTTAATTAAAACTTTTTATCAGCTACAAATTTAATGAAGTCTTCAATTATTTAATCAAATATATTTTTAATTAGTAATAAACTTTTATTTTACTTTATATCTGTCTTTCCTTGGACACAGTTTTCCATTTGTCAGAGGTGCTCGACAGGCCCATTTTACAGGTTCAAATTTCCCACTGAAGTCAATTTTCCGTGTTCGCAAACTAGCCACCTGAGCCTGAAAAGAATAATGTGGTAGAAAAATTAATAGAACAAATAAGAAGATTTATTTATTTGTTTTTATTTTTGTGTATTAGAAATTAATGAAAAGTATTTTTTTTTAACAAATTAATACATATTCCATTCTTTTAAAAAACTGGCTTATGTTTGCAGAAAAAAAATCTGATGTGAACACGACATGACCTTGTATGTCTATTAAATTACACATATTTGTCAATAAACTTAATATATTGAAGATGGATATAGACCTTAATAAACTGAATTTCTTTTGGTTAGCCCTGTAAATAAATTAATCAGTGCATTGTAATCATAAAAGAAGGTGCACATCCAGATATTACAGCAATCTTAAATTAAAAATGTCAACATTCTAAGACCAATAGTTTGTAAGATATACAAGTTATGTGCAAATGTCACTAAAAGACTAGTCAGAATGAATCATACATGCATCCACTGTGGAGTCAAGTCATGCAAAAATTCGCCAAAGTAAATTCAGAGATAATAAAAATTGATTTCTCCACCAAAATCTGAGTACTGAAACTTTTTGTAATCATAATACTTAAAGTAATAAGTTTTTTTAACAGACAGAACTTTGTAACTCAAAATACCAAATCAATTTTACAAATAACTTACAGAAGAAAGCATTTAACACAAATACCTCTATTAAGGCTTCATTTTCTTCAGTGTCATCATCCTTTGCTTCCCAAAATTTGTGAAGTGAATCAAATCTGAAAAAAGAGGGGAAAAAAGGGTTTTTTAAAATAATTTTACTAATAAATAATTTAAAATAAATTATATTAAAATTAAAACCATAACCACAATACATTAATTTTAATTAGTGGACAAAAGGTGATTATATAAAAAGTTCACACAATAGTCAAAGTAATGATTAGTGGTTATTTGAATTCATATGACTTAATAATGCAGTAAAAACATATTACTAACACACCTTAAAAAAAAAAAAAAAAAAGTTACTGCTAATAAATTATTTAAATATATTCTAACAATTTTGAAAAGTGTTTTTATTTTATTTTATTTTTTTAATACAAATATAAGAATAGATTGCAGGATGCTTCAGAATAAATTTAATGTTTGCAGCCCCAACAAAATTCACTCTTTACTTCTAAACTGAAAAAATAAAGAATATCAAAGGTTATTTTTCATTTATTTTTTACTCTTATGCTTAATTGTAACAAAACCTCCAAAAGATGCTAACACTAGATAGTAAAGTTATATTAAAAATGAATTCAGAAAATTTTTGAAAAATCGAAAAGAAAAGACTAAAAAAAAAAGAAAAAGAAAGAAAAAGGGTGAAAATCAGACAAAAGTCTGAAGAATCTCATCCCTGATTTTTCTAAAGACAAAAATGTCCAAAGATGTACAATAAAAGTTTTGATTTAGGAAAGCAAAGGACGTATAAGCATTTTAAATAGTGGTTCTCTTAAACAATACTTCATCTTCTTAGTTTATGCTATAAAATTAATATGCTACATAATTAAAATTATGTAATATTTTAGAAAGAAAATTCAAAATTGATACTTTCTGTTATTTTTATTTTCTTCTTTGACTTAAAAGATTAAATCTCATTTTTGAGTTTAAAATATACCCTTCTATAGAGTCTCTAAACAATCATGAATATTTCCACAAAGTACAAACCTACCTCACTTTTTCTGGAATAAGAGGTTTTTCTTCTTCCCAGTGATACAGATCAATATCATATGGCAATACTGGGGCTTTTTCCAGTAATTCTGATTTTTTACCTTTCTTATCTGACAAAGTACTACTCATAGTGCTGCAGAATAAGGGAAAGAAAAAATCAAAATTAATATCATATTCTTATATAAGGGAACAAGAAAATTCTTTATAATAATTAGGAACATAAAAATGTGCCAAAATAATAAAGTGTAAAACAATTTTATCTATTTGATAAGCAATATTCTAGCAACATCCCTATCTAAGAATACAAAAAATTATTAAAGTTATGCATTTATGGGGGCAGGATATTGTGAGCTAGTTAAGAAATAGTTTTGAAATTAGATAATTGCAATGAAATTATACTGCAATAGCAAAACTAACAAATTTACAGACAAAAAATACACAATTATTGTAACGATTGTTCTCTTAAAATTTCCAGACATAAAAATATTTGCAAATATAAATGAAAGAAATCATCAGATAATTTTATTGATTACATTATTTTTAAAACAAAATTAAATTTGCAGTAAAAATTTAATTTTGAAACATTTAATAATTTAATTTGTTCATTAGTTAATAAATTGACTAAAACAAAAAAAGGAAGAAAGAAAGAAATTAAAAGAGAGAGAGAGACTACGGTAATTTTATGTAAAGAATTTAAACTTACTTTTCAATTTCAGTGTTACAAGAAACAAGTTCTGCATTCTTAAACCTTTTACTAATATTTGATAATGCTGTAGTGGGATCATTGATATCATCTTGATGATGCTTCATTTTCCACTGATATGACTGTTCAATGTCTGATATCTCTTTAGAACAACTAGGTTGAGGTTCAGCTACAACAATAAAATCAGTTTTTAGTGTAATTAAATGTAGATAATCATAAATAATACAAGAAGTCAGGGGGAAAACTTCTCACAGTAACCTGTATTTCTAAAATGTATGGAAGTAGGAAAGATCCAATAAGGAACACGGAAGTTTAAAATCTTTTCTTCTTCTTTTACAACTTTACGAATGAGCCTTGAAATGAGAATGGCCTTGAATGAAAAATAGTTAAGAGTTGCAATTAGCTCCTCTAAAAACTGACATCTTCGACTGCTGTGGCTCATCATTTTGAAATAAAAATATGGCCAATTTGATAGGAATTTGCTGTTCCTGGATCAATCATCCCCCCTTGTGAATTGACTTATGAGGAAAACTTCTTCTTCTTCTTTTTTTTTTTTTTTTTAAATCCTACGCCAGACTTTGGCTTGACTGCCATTAGTCTGAGACGGGAAGTCCAATAGAGTTCAGAAACACAAGCAAAATTTGAAAATTTTTTAGCAGATTTTATGGTTGCTACGTCACTAAGTCAGGAACAAGTGATTAAGTGATCTCCAGACATGCCAAAGACATTGCACAGTGGGCAAGTTGGGGAGTTCTTTGTTGGAACAGATGATAGCCAGCTGAACTTTCAAATAAAATTGTTCTTTTATCAACTCATCTATGTCATTTGTATGTTGATCAATGTAACATTACAAAAACTGCCCTTGACTTTGAGTACAAATTCTTTCATTGTTTGGGACGAAAATTAAAACTGATCTAGAGATTTTTTATCTACAATAAATCATATATCATAGAAACCTTGTTGCTCAGGTTCACTGAAATAAAAATAAAAATTCTTTTTCTTAATCATGCCATTTTTCCATTTAATCTCTTGTAGTGCAATGATTTTTATTTTATTTATAATGAAACTGCTGTTCTCGCATTTCCATCAGTTTATCAGGTGATAAACTGATCTTATATTTCAAGTTCTGGTTATCAAAACAATCATCATCCTTATAATGATTGCTTTAATGATTGAAGTTTAGAGTGCTAACTTTAATGATTAAAAATATAAGAGAATATGTTCAATCAACCAAAGGCCACTATACTCGGGGCAAACCTACCCTGACAGCAGAGTGAATGTTGCAGACCATATGCTTCTGCTGTTCTCAAATAGTTCTTTCTGTTTGCCCAGCTTATTATGAAACCAAAACATTTTTCATTGATTAAAAGCTAAAATAAGGTGTATGTTATAAAATAATTGCATATTTGAGTTACTTAAAAGCAAATAATTAAAAGGATTAACTCAGAAATAAGATGCAGCGCCTTCCTAGGTGCTTGACCAATGATAGATCTCTTTTGTGCTGGTGGGAATTATGTACTGCACATTTCTGGGTAATCCTGTGTTTACACCAAGGGACAGGGAGGGAACTCTGGTTTTCCCATGCTTTAGATCATTCATTCATTTGTATTTATTTGATGTTGCCTGTTAATTTTTCGGTTTGCTCTTGTTAAGTTGTGGCATCTGGATCCAGTGCTTTTAATTGTTTTTTCCAGCATCAAAAGGCTGTAAAATCACTGGAAAGTTCTGCTAAGGTTATCGTAGTAAATGGGTACACGAAGCTCGGAGAACAAAATATGGTTAAATCTGATAAAGAAATTATTCAGCTTTGTTCTGATTTAACTGGTGTTTCGACAGTCAGTATTCTATTATAATAAAATCTGGAGGTAAACAAACGCGTGTATATATGTGGGCCTATCTTCTCCGGATTGGCAGGGAGTTGAGTTTCGACCAAGAATTTCGACCATTTTCCAGATTTGGAAAATTCTGAGGAAGGTCTTCGGCTAACTCGAATTCGAACTATTTTAGGAGATATTTATGAAAAACATGTCAAAAGTCTAATTTTTGCTCTCCGTAATTGCGTAATTGTAACCCCAGTAGTGAAAAAACTATGAATTAAGCATTATGGTTGCTTGTGGCAATTTTGCCAATTAAAATGTTTTAAATTCTAAAAGAAAAATAAAAGAACAATAATGATTTTTTTTCGTTATTTTATATTTGTAGGGTTATTTTTTTAATTATAACATTGTGTGCATGGGAAATCAGAGCGGGAATTAAATGTTTTATATGCAAAATAATAAGGATTGAAGATTTACAAGTCTAATATGTAAAATTTTTTAATTTGGCGGGGGAAAAAAAGGCTGATATGCCGATTCTGAGAAAGTGAGTTTGCACTTCATTTAAAAGTCGGGGCTGTCACCATGCTGCTCAGGAACATGAACCCGTCATTGGGGCTTTGTAATGGAATGCATTTGATGATTTGCACATTGATGCCTAACATGATAGATGCCGAGATCTTGACTGGCCAAACCAAGGGGGCACCTGTGCTTATCCCTAGTTTATCTCTTTCTCCTTCTGACACCAATCTGCATTTTAAACTTAAGAGACAACAGTTCCCCCTTAGACTAAGTTTTTGATGACCATAAATAAATCTCAGGGCCAGACTCTTCATAAAGTTGGGATATATTTGTCACAGCCTGTATTTTCACATGGGATGTTGCACATTGTTTTCTCCAGAGCAACATCCAAAGTTGTGTCCGGGTTAAGGTACTCGATATGCCAAGCAGGGAAAATTAACCAAGTCGAATAGGGTTTTTACTAAGAATGTCATTTACCGTGAGATTTTAGTTTAATGTTAATCTCATTTCAGGTTAGATTTTGTATATACTTTTTCTTCACATTTTACTTATTAGGCTTAGATTTGAAACTTGATATTATTTAGGATTGGTATATTTGATAACACTGGTTGCATGTCCCCGCTTGTTATAGAATATAATTTGTAGCCAATATAACTCGTAAGACACATTATGAATTAAGACCCAGCATGATAGGGCATGATTTGTTGCCGCCTTATTTAACTTCCCCAGGAGTTCAATCCAGAACCACAAATACAACTAAGATATATTTTAATGCCATTTGATAAAGAAATAAAATAATAATAATATAATGTTATATGATATATGGGAAAAAAGCACATAAATACTTCTCGAGAATACTCAAATACACTTACAATTAAAATTCATCAATTAAATTTTCCTCAGATAATTAAACTGCACAATGTATTTATTCTGGTTTTACTTTTACATTTTTATGCAAGCCATTACTTTGCTCCACTTTTACATTAACTAAAATAATGTGGTCATGGAGAACTTGTCAATGTCTAATTTTAATTGTTTTATGAGGCTGCGCTTATGAAAGTACATTGTACACATGTTTATCTTCAGCTCAAGGGGGAAATTCTTTCGTCGAGCTGAACTATCTCCCTTGATTAAATGCCAAATGTGGTTTTCCCTTGTGTTGTTGACAGCCAAATACTTGGAAGGAAAAACGAGTGTCGGAGTGATACATGAGGAGAGGCATGAAATGCCTCTCGAGCCATCTACTCCACTGTCAGGTTAGGTTTGCCCCAAATATAGTTTATATTGAATATGTTTGGATTTTTTTCTTAAAAATCAAATATGAGATAATTTGGGTTATATTTAAAAACATGACAGATTAATGTCACATGATTCACAGACTATTGATAAAGTCAGCAATGTTAATAAAATAATACATTTTTAAATATTGGCATGGAATGCTATGGAAATGATTCTTTTACTGGAAAGTAACAACAGAGTAGTATATGACATTACAATCAGGAGTATAAATATCACTAATGTCTAGTGTCATATATGTGTATTTATTGACAAATTACAAAGTTACCAAAATTTAAAATGATAGATTTAGAATCATTGAATAGCATAAAAGAAACTTTATATCAATTACTTGAAAATACATTGTTCAACTTAAAAAATAAAACCTCAAAAATAAAACCCTCAAAAGCAAATAAAACCTCACCTATTGGTCTTTTTACAGATTTTTCATAACCTTCTTTTTCTTTAACTTCTTCAAAATCATCATCATCATCACTATCTAAATGTAATATATAAACTAAATTTAAAACAACGAATTTAAAACAATTTTAAACAAACTTTGATGCACTGGTAAAATAGTTTAATACATTTTTAATATCAAAAGTGATTAATTTAAATTAATACTCAGGCAACATTAAGCAAATAAAAGACATACATATAATTTTAATCTAAATATGAATCAATTTACTGTTTATCAATACCAAGTAAAAGCTTGGTTTTTCGTAATATACCCCACCCCTTCTCTTTATGATTTACCAAAATGGCAAGTGCAATTGAGTAAAGAACATATATTAAATTATTTTACATTGATATTAATGCAACAAGGATGTTTGTTAGTGACAATCTTTTACTTAAAACATGTTTTAAAGGTTCAATCTATATAAATAAAGTGTAAACTGTCCGTTAGTTAGTTTGTCTGCACATCGCATAGCTCTGAAACGGGTGATCGTAGACCTACCAAATTTTGTATGAAAATTCTCCAGGACGGGTCCCGACATACCTCGAAGTGATTTTTTTTTTTTAAATTCGAATTATTTTAGGAGATATCAATAAAAAACGTGTTGCAAAAGGCAAATTTTTGCTCCTCCATTTCGCAATTGTAACCCTGCAGTGGAAAAAGAGAGAATATAGCATATCTAGGTTGCCATATTTGGCAAGTTTATTAAATGATTCAGACTCTTGAAGTAAAAATTAAAGAATAACGATTTTTTGTTTAGATTATTTTTTTAATTAAAATATCGTGTGCATGTGAAATCAGAGCAGGAATGAAATGTTTTATACGCAAAAGAAAAATAGGATTTGGAAATTTTTCAAAACTAAAATGTACAACTTTTTAATTTGGCGAAAAATAAAATGGTTGATGTTCGAGTTTGAGGAGATGTAATCCTAACGTTTGTGCAAATTATTGTCTGCTACTTCGATTATGAATACACCTATATAAGTTTTTGAGAAAATTTCACTCAGTTCGAATTGTGCATTTTTCTGCGCAGCTTCTTCTCATCTATTTCTAATGTATTACATACAGAAAAAGGGTGTTAGAAATATTAATTTTAATTTTTTTTATCAAACTCATGAATTATGATATACTTTCCAACTTGATGGAATAAGGAAAGAAAACAGGGAAGACCCATGGATTATAATACGCTTTTAATATACAGCGCTTTAGTGTTTTTTTTAAATCTGAAAGTGTTTCAGATTTTCTTACTTTTTTTCCTTTCTGTTTTTTGATAAAGGTCAATATATCTAGCAGCTCTTCAGAATTAATATAGGAAGAAAATAATTTATACCTTTTTGTAGGTTTTTATCATTAAACTCCATCTTATTTATTTTTGAAACCAGAGGCGGCCTGACACGGTAAGCTTCGCATCGGGGTGCCGGCTTCGAAGGGGCATCATTTAGAACTTAAAAACTAAGTAGAGCATAAAAAGAGGCATCTTTTTTATGTTAGCAGGGTTCTCTACACTTACCCTAGGGCCGTTCCTGTTTGTAACCATCTTAATTTTAAATTCCATTCAGAATCTAAGAGATTTCAGTGCCAAGGAAGCCAGTGAGAAACAGGTTTCTCTCCGAACAAGATTTACTAAGATGGCAAACCAACTGGTCACCGGAGGCGGCTAGTAAATAAATAAATAAATGCCCACATATTTCCCCCTCAAATTTTAAATTAAGTACACAGTTACCACTCTTTTCACAGTGAAGGGAAGAGAACAGATCTTAATTTAAGTCAATGTACACACAAGATAAAAGTTATCTAAATCAGTCTTATATAAAAAAAAAAAGTATCATGCCAATAAATTAAGTGTTTTATTATTATTTAATGCTTATAAAACTTTTTTTAACATTAAAAAAATAATTCTAAACAAGTTTTATACTCAACACAAATTTCATTTTTATTTTTATTAGCATTGTACAGTAATAATTTCACATTGTGTATAGGAATACAAATTTACATACACATTTTTTAAAAAAAGTAAAAGAAATTAAGCAATATTATCAAAAGCACTGTGTTTTCAGAACTGATCTTTTACAGAACTCAGTGTTACCTCACCCGTCACAAAAAATGCCAAATTATCAAAAGTGAAATGTTAGCCAATGCCTATATTGTAACTATATAGAAGGTTTAAAAAATTATAACATTAATTAAACTCTTTATTTTACATTTTTAAAAATATTTTCACTGAATATGTGTTAACATTTTTATAAACAAACAAAATAATAATAATAATGTTTTACTAAACTATCAATATGTGTTAGCTTTTAAAATGAAAGAAAAAAAATGCTCTTTATTTATTTACTGGTTTAAAGAATCCTTAAAACATCATGTAAGAGATTCAAAAACATAATTTAAATATAAAATAAACTTAGTGCTTATGAATAAAAACGAAAATCTGTGTATTTTTTTGTTTGGATGAGTTATATGTAAATCCACACCATTTGACTAATCCGCTTGAAATTTTGCACAGGTACAAAAAAAAAAAAAAAAAAAAATACATACATAAATACAGGGCATTTTATGGTCTACTAAAAATCTAAAAATCCCCCGTTCCCTAATTTTTAGCAATTTTTCACTATCGAAAGTAAAAAATATAAATCATTTGAGTGACACAAACTTTTATACCATAAGTGATATGATGTCATTTTCATGTCACATTAGACTTTAAAGGAAAATTTGTGATTCCAGTTCACTGGAAATAGCTTCTCAAAACTACCCATATAACTTTTTTTTTTCCCCCAAATAAAAAGATTTCCTCTGCATGCAGCATTTATAAAAGGGGTTGTTCCCAGAAAAAGGAAATCTTTCGAATGTACAAATTTCTTCCATTTGATGACAAGAATATGTTGAAAACGAGGATTTTCTTTATGAGTGCATTTGCGGGAATTTTTTGTGGGAAATTAGCGAGATTCGTTTGTTTCATATTTATCTGTTTTCATCTTCCAAGTTTGAGAACTGAAAAATTCAAAGCTATAAGTTTCATTGGATTGCTGAATCAAAAAATAAAGTGGCAACAGTGGGTTATGTTAACTCTGGAAAACTGAAAATAGAATATGAAAGTACTATTTATTTTAAGTGGACAAAAATTAAATGCATTCAGTGTGATTTTCATTGATATGAATAAGAATTATTTTGTTTCCAAAAATTGCTTTTTACATTTTTAAATCTTAAAATACAGTCGCACATGTGCACTTGTGTTAGCCCTCTACATTAATCAAAGTTCTCTGGTGTCAGATTTTTTTTAGATCAATGGGACAGGAAGTGGGGGGCAGGGGGGCTTTGTGTCTCAAGCCCCCTTCCATGCCCTTGGAAAAAGAGAGAAAATTACCCGAAATCAGCAACATATGGTGTCATTTTTAGCACAAAAATCGATCTATACATACTGAGCCCCCCCCCTAACTTATTGAATTGCTACGCTCTCTTGTTTTAGATCATTTTTTCACTAAGGCGATTCCCATTCTTAAGTATCGATCTATGCATGGATTAATGTGAACGTTGTATGTCACTTTCTGAGTCGAAAACTTCAGTTGAAACTTAGTCGAAAACTTAAGTACCAGATGGCACTGCATTTGGTTAGGGGAAAGCATTTAGTGCTCATGTGCAGTTCTGGGTCATTTGGAAAATATGTTGTCACATCTGCAAAGAAAATGCAAAATTGATACAATAGGCTAAAATCAGAGTGTTTTTAAAGGTTAAAGTTTTATGTGTATGTGTGTGTTTGATATTGATATATTTTTTTCCCAAATCTTAAGAACTTTAAAAATTACTTACATTTTTATTTGATTGTAGCATTTAACAACTTGAGTAACAACAATGCATACTGTTGCTATGGTTAGTCAATGGTATGGTAATGTTAAAACTTCGAATGAATTAATTATTCTTTGACTTTTTTTTTTTTTTACATTATGCATTTAAAAGTGCATTTGTAAGTTTATGCTAACAAACTTTGACAAAAAAAATTACATCACGATTGAGATAATTTCGCATGCATGAAATATGGAGCCAGATGAAAAGATATAAATTAATTGTGAGACAAAATTTTGCTGCAATAAGCATATATATATATATATTAAATTTAATTCGTACAAGTTGTTTTAATAATATCCATTTCCATGCAAAGAATGGGTACTTCAGCTAGTATTTCATAAGGATGAAATTTTTAAAAAATACGAAACACTTATAGTGTAGAATGAGTGAATAGGATTAACAAATTTTATTAATGAGAACACATAACTGACTAAATGAGTCATATAGTTAAAAAGTATTTAAAGGACTTTGTTAAAATTAAAAGAATAACATACATGAAATAAAATATGGTTTATTAAATTAAGATAATTAAAGTGTTTATGTTTTTTTTTTTTTTTTTTTTTAAGTAAGATTTTCTTAAGTTCTAAAATATATGTAAAATATGCTGTCTTAAAAGTAGCCATATAAATATACTTTGCACTACAGATATAAAATCATCATAACATGCATCAAAATAATGTAATGTGAAACACAGTATAATTTTTTTTATATAAAAATTATTAAGTATTCACTTTTATTTAAAGAAATTATTTTATTATTTAAAAAATAATAACTATATATATATATATATCTTACCTGCTTGATTCTTGGATGGTTTTATCTTTAATTCTTTACATTTGTCTAGATATGTTTTCATTTGATCCTTAATATCAATGGCTTCTTTCAAAATGGCTGAGCAATTGTTTCCCTTCATAAGGATCTTGGGGAAAAAATAAAAGCTCTTAACACATTCGTCTAAAAAATTAAAAGTTTGTAGTTGTACATTAAGAGTATCATTCATGTATCTTAAAACTGTGTCCCTAGAATTAGTTTTTATTTAAAAAATAATCAAAGTTTCTTATAAATTACAGAAGTAAAAAAACAAAAAACAAAAAAAACATACTTTTTGCCATCCTGTAGCCATAGGGTAATATCTACTACTGATTTGCTTTTCCAAGTCTCGTAAATTATCAATGATTGGTGACGTATCTTCATTTGAATCAACAGCTACTTCAGAATCTGCTAAAAAAATAATATTAATGTAATGCAGAGAAATTTTACAAATACCATACTTTCTTGGATTAGAAATATACAGATAAAACACAATATAATTCGAATACAAAACATTTGTTACAAATAAAATACCTTTATTGACTTCAATAGTCACTGTCTTTGTAATGTCAAAGATACCATGATCTCTTAGTTTGTTTCCCAAACTACTATCATTACTGCTGTCAGGTTCAGCATCAACTAATTCATTATTTTCTGAACTCTCAAAATCAGCAGCAGTGAAGAGTAAATCATCAGCATGAGGAAGAAGTAATTTGAAGCAGTTCTCCATTTGGGTTAATAATCCAGAGATTTCTCTTTTAACCTCTGTAACAATAAATGAAATAAATGTACATAATTACTAGATATAATATTGTAAAACTAGGGACACATATGAGAATATTCTTATGCATACTGACTTTTAAAGAGGTGAAATGTATAGGTAAACATTAATTAGGCCTAAACCATACGGCAAGCAAAATTAACAAAAGATTGCATTAACATAATTGGAGATTGTGAAATGCACTTTAAATATAATTTAAACTCAAAGAAATGTTTCTTTAAGGCACAACAGCAACAAAGCAAAATTTTATAATGCCTTTTTTTAAAAATGGAAGTATTTACTAATACAATATTTTGCATTTCATATACCCGCGCGGCCTGAAGTCATAAGCATAAAAAGTTAAATCACACAGGATTGGGGGAGGGGGTTCCCTTAAAATTTTTCTATTTAAATCTAATGCCAGACTCTGGTATCTGCCATTAAGAGATGTTTTTCCCAAAAATGCTTTAGTTTTAAAAAGAATTAAATTATAACAAAATGCTTAAAATTGTGTATCAAGTTTGTTTCAACAGATAGTAAATCCATACAAAAGTCTAAAATAAAAGCAATAATGGTTACAATTTATTTTCTATTGCTTACAGTTGTTTAGAAATTCTAATAAAATAATTTGAGTATGTGCAAATTAAGCTTTAATTACTTTTTTTTTTAAAGTGAAAACTTCTTTAGGTGCATTGGGCACTTTGGGATGGAGAAAAAGCATTGAATTGCTGTGACCGTCACGCTGAGATACATAAGGAGAAATTCATGCCTTTGCAACAAAGCAATTCTAAGTATGTAGAATTGCATGAAATTGACAAACATGAAGTAGTATTACACCAATTTTATACCAAATTAAAAAATATATGAAATAAATAACTCAAAGTGTGTTACACAAATTTGACAATTTTCAAATAGTAAGTTCTCTTAGACAATAGGAGTTTAGAATTAGCGATTATTCGTTTTTCCAAAACAGAATAACTAATTGCAACTGATTTAACTGTCCAAGGAGATGACATAAAATCTCGTCAACTTTGTTATTAATTATTACAGCAAAATAATACATAGTTTGTTTTTTTTTAAAAAGGGCTAAAAATCATTTGAAAGCATGCAAGACATAAGTAATAATTACCATCCATTTCACTTTTAACTTTTAAAACTTTTGTATTCATGATTCGGTCCATATGTTCCTGCTCTTGCTGTTCCCTCTGTCGTTGAACAGCACTTCTTGCTAACATGTCATCAAAATCCACCTATAAAACAACATTCTTTGAGCTAAATAACTTGAAACATTTAAAGGGAAAAAAATTACTTTTGAAAAAAATATGACTTCAAGTGCATAAAGTCACAATCAGCTAATGAAATTTCAAGTTGCAAAATAAATATACAATACTTTAGGGCTATTTCATTACGATTTATAACAACATGTATGTGGATATATATATTTAATAATGTTTATTTAAACATGAAGTATTTTTTTTTTTTCATTTTTATGCTGATGCAAGATAAGATTATGAATAAAGCAAAAGTAATTAGTTTATTTTTAAAAATTTAATTAAATACTGATCAATTTCATTATTAAGAGATGTGACTACCATAACATTATGACATTTATATATTTCATTTCTCACTTAACTACCTTCACAAAAAAAAGGTTCTGTACTTTCCAAGTGAGCTGTCAATATGGTGCCCGTTACAGATAACGAGCTAAATAACTTGAAACATAACTAGCAATACCTAGTGGTGACTCACATGTGAAGCATTCAAGTAGATTTGTCTTAAAATGTTGCACTTCCTTTAGCAAGTTAAGGAGTACTTTGATTCATTGAAAGAAATCTTAGTAATAGTTTTGTAGTAAAATATTACTTATAGTTTCAATCTAATAATTTACAAATGCCTATAATTTGCTATACATTTAAATGTGAATAGACATTTTCATATTTTTTTTCAAACACTCATACATTATATTATTAATATAAATGCAAAACTTTACACACATATATTTATCAAGTATTAATCATACATAAAATGAATAAATAATTTGTTTACTTTTTTGCATTTCTGGAGAAAATTTACTGCTAGTGGCAAACGTATATATTTTTCTCCAAACTTTGATGCCCAGTTTTTGACACATTCTAATCCTTTTATCTTTAATGCTTTAGCAACAGGCTAGGGAAGACACAAATGCAAAGTAATTAAATAAATGCAATAAACATCTTAGTTTTTTAAAAAGATGTATCAGTAAATTGCACAATCAAGTAAAAAGCATACATGAGTACTATGTATAAATTGTAAGGCATTACAGAGCCTTAAAAAATCAAAACTAGAACAAAACCTTGAGTTATAAATCTAATTCTCACAGAAATAAGCTGTTTAGGCTCTGTTTATGTTTCAGTATTCTCTATCTTTCTACATACATTTTAAGGTTTATGAAGAGATCATCTACATGTTTTAGTTAAACTTTGATATTTCCAATATAAACTTTTATTTTTTTAAGCTGTTTTCATGAGCCCTAACTACTTCAAATATAAAACTTTACAGCTCTACAGGTGAAACTTGAGCAAGTCAGCAATTTAGAACTGTATCAATATTTAGCTCTGCAAGAAACTGAATAAGAATAGAATCAACAATTGATCCATAAAACTTTTTCAACTGTATAGTTAGTTGATATCTTTAACATTACTGATCCAAGTGGAAATGTAATTTATTTTATTTATTTATTTATTATTTTTTTTTTTATTTTTTTTTTCTGTGTGTGTGTGTGGGGGGGGGGGGGCGGAGGGAATATGAAACAGGCTGATTTTAATGAAAATAAAATTGATGATTTCTTAAAAATATAGCCAATAATTCTTAATGAACATCAAAGAAATTATAATAAAAAGGTTATCTTTAAGTTTGTTTTTCTTTTTTTTTAAATATTTTAATGCTTTAAACTCACATACTATCCATTGCAAATTAAAGAAAACTGGTATTTTGGGTTTGTTGGTAAGCTAGTTTCAAATTTTCAACTGTGAAAGAAAAGAGAGGGTTGCCATTGGATTTTCAAATATTTTATTTTAATATGTAGATAACCCCCAAAGGCAAATATGCATTTCTGTGTACAATATAAGAGAATATTTACTGATGCAAAACAATACTTTTTTTTTTTGTCTGTATGTCAATTAAAACCAAAACTTCCTTTTTCAAGAGCAGGTATTATTGGTCATAAACTAATTGTGTAAAAGCAATTCAGTACCAAAGAAAAAAAAAATTTAAGGTCAAACTTTTTATCCAATAGATACAAGTGGACAATGAAGTATTACATGACAGCAAAAAGTTTTAACTCTCTTCATACACATATTTCTATTCTCTTGATAGTTACAAAATAGAGTTTATATTGAAAAGTATAATTTAAAAATTGATGTTAGAAACAGGTTTCTACAAATATAAGAGTTTTCAGTTCCCTGACTTCCATGCTACCTTTTCCTGACTTTTTACTTGGTATTTTGTTCCTATTTTAAATGTGTTACCTTTTTTTTTAATTTTAACTTTTACATTTCACAGTTTTTATTTAAGGGCAATCTATATGGGAAATGATCTTGCAATTTACTGATAATCTTAAAAATTCCAATAAATTATAAATATTTTAATTGATAATTTAAATAAATTACATGATATGAAAAAGATATGAAGTACATTTATCTATGGATTGTTCACTTAGTAAAAACTCAACCAAGTGCTTGCATATAACACTCTACTTTATAATTATGCTATTTATTTCGCACTTTAAATATCAAGGATTTACTGCATGTAAAGCATATTATAGTTTTCATGTGTTAGCCTACATGGATTTTCTAGACTGTTTCACAATTCCTCTGATTTTCCCTGACCTATATGCTGTTTTCCTGACTTACCAGGTCTGTAGAAGCCTTGAAAAAATACACATAAAAATAGAATTCTAATGTGTGTATTATTTAATTCACACTTATTTTTTTTATTTCTCAGTACAATAGCCCCTCGTTATATCGCACTTGTCAAGAGACAAGAAAAATGCACTATCTATCAAGTGGAAGACTTGGGAGGTGCAGGGGAGAATATGATGAAATTTTACTTTATATGATACATTTAGACCCTTGTTATTGCATGGGCAAATCGGGACTTTGACCAGGGCCCCCAGTTTCAAATGTTGTTCTGAAATATTCTTTTATATGTCAAAATTTTATGAAAAAGAAAACAAATTTTATAGATGGGGACCCCCCAAATTCATCAATGCCCGGTGGCACCAGTTGGTCATAAACCGGCCCTGCAAGTTACAATGTGACAGTCCTGTGACAATTGTGACCCTCTGTGACATCAAAGCGACCCCAGTTTCAAATGTTGTTCTGAAATATTCTTTTATATGTCAAAATTTTATGAAAAAGAAAACAAATTTTATAGATGGGGACGTCAAAACGACCCCAGTTTCAAATGTTGTTCTGAAATATTCTTTTATATGTCAAAATTTTATGAAAAAGAAAACAAATTTTATAGATGGGGACCCCCAAATTCATCAATGCCCGGTGGCACCTGTTGGTCATAAACCGGCCCTGCAAGTTACAATGTGACAGTCCTGTGACAATTGAGACCCTCTGTGACGTCAAAGCGACTCTTTTGTGACCATCTGTGCTATTAGGGAAGACGCGATCATTCTTATCCCTCTGTCTCTTGGCACTTGGCGCATGTGCGCGAAGTCCAAAGAAAGATTTCCTTTCCCTGTAAATACTTTATGCCGAAATGTGGGTTATGTTTCCGAAATCGTGAATTCGAGTAGAGCATCGGTAGATTACGCTATACTTTTGGAAACCTTTCTGCTATAAGTATGTAACGTTTCTGAATTTGTTTACTGTGTAACAGTTCATAGTGTTGTCAACAAGTTCAATTTTTTTCCCCTTTTCTGCTTTCTGTGATATATGCATTTAATTTCGAAAATCCCTCGCAAAAAATCCAAATAAAAATACCAGTTTCTTTAAATTTTTAGGTAAGATGACTCCCTTTTATAAAAAGCTACCTTTATTTTAATGGCGAGGGGAAGAAAAGAACATTCGATAAATTATCTGAGTTTTGAGCCTTGATGCAATCATTCTTCAAACATTATTTGCGCCATTTCAAAAAATCCCCTCAGATTTACAGAATAACCAGATTTCTTATTTACATTGTATGATCTTCAGTTATTAAAGTAATGTGTTCATTATAAACAAGACGCCCGGTTACTTTGGAACAAGCAAGCCAATAAATAAATAACGTTTTATAACAGTTTTAACCCTTTATATTTCAACAACATAAATTAAAAGAAAATTCTGCAATGTGCAAAGACAGATTGTAAACATACTGAAAATTTTTATTTTCCAGTTTTGAAAATCATGTAAATTTTACTGACCAAAATGTTTTCGTTGCAGATTTTAATAAAAGGTTATTTTTATTTTTGTATTACTTGAAAATGTATATCTTCAGTATACCAAAGTCTTACTGAAGTGTTTGCGAACCGTTTAAGATGAGAACTTTTTAAAAAAATCATTCACAATCTTGTAAGGGTGACCGACGAAGAAACACTATAAGTTCTGTAATAACTAATAGTGCGACTGGTGAAGGACAAAATATAGTTTCTGGTGAAACAATGGTCGGAAAGCGCATTGTTTTTTCTAAAGTGATTATTAACAGCTATACGAAGACGACGTTGCCGACCCCACATTGCTATGTGATTCTGATTCCTTACTATGTGCCCTATCACCCCTTAAAGTTTTGCCCAAGAGTTTAGATTCACCCTGAATATACATACACACATTTACTTCAGCATTAATTTTTAATTTTCCTATACAAAAACATTTTCATTTACTTTTTTGATTTTTTACGTTCGGTTTACCTGAAATCTGCAAATTTCGGCCCGAGTTTTACAAATCTGAGAAGTGTCTTAACTAGAAAACAGAAGTGAAAATACTGAATATTCCTTTGTTTCCATATTTCGGTATACCATTATTTCAATTTTTGGTCCACTTGTGCGAGATAAACGACAGAAGATTTTGAAACGGTATACAGAGAAAACTTCTCAAGATATGGCAGAGAGACAATCTGTTGCATTTCTCACGATGTCATGCGTTAATCTTTGGTGCTGAAACTCGAGTTCAAATATCTCTCCAGCGTCAGCTTTTTCCCTCAATCGTGAAACATGATAACAAATGGATCGAAAGCACAAATCCTGTGCATTTGAAACAAAATAAAAATAACTGAAATATGATAAGACTCGATATTGAAGTCAATTTCATTCGGCTGTAAAATAATTAGTGTTCGCAGAGCCTTATTATCACATGGGCAAATCGGGACTTTGCCCAGGACGCCCAGCTCGAAAGGGCCTCCAATTTCAAATATTGTTCTAAAATACTTTTTATATCAACATTTTATGAAAAATAAAAAAAATTTCAAGGATGGGGGGGCCCCAAATTCAGCAGTGCCCGGGGCCCCCGTTGGTCATAATCAGGCCCTGGATACATTTCCTTAAAATATAATAAGAATAATAGTGTAAGTACAGTAACAAAGGTTAATCGCTTCAATAAACATAGAACTTTCATTTACCTTTATAAATTTATGTATAAATACACATTTCATTTCCTGCTAAAAAACTAGCCAAAGTCATCTGATTTTATTTTTCTCTCATAGCTTGCTTTTCAGAAAAGAGCAGTGAGTGAAAATTCATTAACTGTAACCCCCTTGTCTGATTGGATTTGTATTTTTCAAATGTACTGTATGCTTTCTCAAGAAAAGTAACAAAGCAAAGGAGTACAAAAACAAGGAAAATGGGAGGGGGAAGAAGACATAGGAAAATCACAATATAACAGTAGGATTGTTGCATGACAGAAAATAGGGTCCTTACATATTAACTTGCTGATATGCCAAATTGAAAATCATTTTAATGGCCAAATTCTTTTTTTGACAAGGATTTTCTACTAAAATATATGGCAGATTTCCATTTATTAGTTTTAAATTGACTTATTTGGGAAAAAACTATTTGCGGAAACACTGGCAGATTAATATGTTAAGTACCCAAATGTGAACTGGAGATGGATTGTGGGCACGTACCAATTTCAGAGATGAGATTGGCAGAAAAGCAAAAAAGCTGAAATCATACAAGAAATAAAAAAATTGTACATGTGATACTTGTATAATAATATAGGTGATAAGAACTTTTAAGAAGTAAAACACCAGAACATGTTACAATATAAAAATATTACACAGTTAATTAATTACTACAATCAGGAACCTTTTTGAAAAAGCAGAATTTTCAGAGAAAAAAGACAAAAAAGTAAATTCCTCTTAATTCACAAAAAAAAAAACTGAAATCAGCTAAAAAACTGAAGAATCTCATCCCTGTCAATTTTCAAGAGTAAAGAAGTAAAATTTCAATCAGGTTTTAAAATAAATGGCTTTTAGACAGAGTAAGGTACATGAGCTTCCCTCCTGAAGTCTTTTTAAGTAGTTTATAGCTTCTAATCAAAATTCTAGTATCAACGCATGATATGTAAAACCTTACTTCTTCAAGTAAGCTGTCCAGGTTGTATAGTGGCTAACAAATCATTCTACCACACGTACCTCTGGGTTCGATTTTCAATACAGACTTGGATGTCATTTCGTTTGTCCCTTCATAGGAGACTATTGATTCACCTATTAGGTGCCTCCATAATAAAGTGAAAAATACTTCTTGCCTTAATAGTGCCCAATGCCTATAAATGTCAAGTGCCCACCATTAAAAAAAAAAAAAATAAAAAATAAAAAACTAAGAAAACCTAAACTTTTCCTATGGAAGGTTTTGTGCCCTTAGTTTTTAATTAAAAAACATTCAAAAGAAGTTGATGTTTAACAGCTAAAATAGTCAAAACTTTGTAAAATAACACACATTAAAGGTACTCAAGCTATACATGTTTCAACTGAAAAACTTTCGATCTTCTTCAGCAGCAGTTGAAGTCTGTTTATAAACTTCGGCAGCTACAGAAGGTTGACATTTTTTTTAAATTCGAAATATGTATTTAGCCTGATAAGTGCCTTTTATGTGTGTTATTTTATTTTATCCTTAGTTTCTTAGCAGCCATTTATGACTGTGGATGATTCAGCAAAAAATTTTTTACTGTCATAAAAATCAGAAATGCCTGATAAGCTAAAAATTAGTAATAATCATCTAATACCTACCAAAGGCAAGGGAAGAGGATTCTGAGCATTAGTCTCCACCACTAATTCCAGGAACTCCTCAAAATCTGCTTCCAGCTTTGATCGAAAAACAGAAGATCTCAGAAATAGTTCATTGACTATCAGAAGAGCACTAAATCGAATTTCTGAATGATCTTTTCTCAGTTGAGTCATCAAAGAATAGTATGCACAGTTTACATATTTATCTGACAATCTAGAAAAAAATGAATTGAATCACTTTAAAATCTAGTACATTTTCTCCCCTCACAAATTTTGGCAAATACAGTATTAATTTTACAAAGATTTTAAACTAGATCTAGTTTGAATCAATAAATACCTAATTCATAATTACTCTTTTATTATTATTACATTAAAAACATTCTTATTTATTAAAATGTGATGATGCTTTTAGAAAGGCTTTCTGTAAGGCTCTATCACATAAAAAGGAAGAGTGCGCCATATTTTTTTTAAATACAAATACAGCACAATTTTTCTTTGTTTAATTTTAACCATAATTTACTGCTTATACATTTTTTATAGCATTAACATATGTATTTGTGAAAGAAATTACTATTTGAATGCTTATTTATTCCTACACAAAATACACTTTTAAAAAATTGAAATGTTGGAATCTTTTTGACAACTTAAACCATTTATATATAAATAGGATAACTTTCTTGTCTACTTAATAAAAATCTTTAGAACTGTTTATCCATATTAAATAAATAAAAAAAAATTTTTGACGAAAATATACGATTCTGCAGGGTGTCCCAAAAAGGTGGTGACATGCTTTAATTCCGTATCTATTAGAGAGAAGTGGGAAATGTAAAGTGAATAATAAGATAGGGAAAGAGGCTGCGTTAAAAGAAATTACTCTTGTTAATTTTCAAAAATTTACATTTTCTAAATTTGTACACAGCCCCTGTAGAGAAAAATTCCCATTAGTAAAATGTGCTGCATACACTTATTAGGTATTCTAAAAATTTTCAGCCTTTCATCATAAAACGCCTTGAGACAGGGGCGTAGCCAGAAATTTTCCATGGGGGGATTACGACTACTGCAACTCACATATATGTATATGTGTGTGTGATAAGGGAGTGAAGAATATACATTTTGTATGGCAAAAAATTCCTCATGGGGGGGGGGTTAATGACCCCCCTAACCCCCCCCCCTTGGCTACACCCCTGCCCCCCTTGGCTATGCCACTGCTCAGAGATATCGTATAACAAAGAGGATCAGGAGCTATACTTGAATTTGAATGTAAACATTTATTGTTAGAGAGCAACAAAGTATTTTCTTTCGTAATTTCAGCATGATCCCTGAAATGTGATCAACTAATATGATTTTTCCTTTTGAGAATCATTGAAAAGTGGTTTAAGTGATCATATATTTATCTTAACATCTCTGGTACGTTTTAGGATACAGTTTTCAATTTTTTTTTCATCACCTTATTAGTGTATGGAACACAATTCCATTTTACTAATTGGGATTTTTTTTTATGAAGATCGTACATAAATTTTAAAAAGTGAAAATTTTCAAAAATCAACAAAAGGAATTTTTTCTTAAAGCAAGTCTTTTTCCTACCTTATTTTGAACACTTTTTTAATTTACATTGCCCATTTATCTCTAATAGATAAGGAATTAAAGCGTATCGTCACCTTTTTAGGACATCCTGTGTAAGATAAAACTAATAAATTTGTAAAATTTAATAAAGAAAGTCATGATATGCGTTGCGTATAAAAAATTTTTAAAATACATGCACACACACACACACATTTCATGTAAATTATTTACCTCTTTTCTGAACTTTTTTAAGGTCCTTTTCAATAATATTAGAAAATAATGAAAACACTTATAAGTTTAACAGACGGGTGTAAAATCATCACTGGAAGAATGCCCAAGATCTTAAAAAAGGAGGTCCCAGGGCAGGGCCTGATTATGACCAACAGGGGCGCCGGGCATTGATGAATTTGGGGGCCCCCACCTATGATTTTTGTCTTATTTTTCATAAAATTTTGATATAAAGAAGAATATTTTGGAACAACATTTTAAAGTGGGGGCCCTTTCGAGCCGGGGGCCCTGGGTAAAGTCCCAATTTGCCCATGCAATAATAAGGCTCTGTCCCAGGGACCCTGTGATTTGAAAACAAATGATCTTACTGCAGGTGGGAAATGGTAAAATATGCACTATAGCACAATCCCTTATAAACATATTCTGAAAACTATATCTTCAACAAACAGCTTAATCACAGTTCTCTTTTTCTTTCCAACAAGTATATCTTTAAAGTAAAGAAAGAAAAAAAAACCTTTCTTCTGCGTGATTTTAAAATGTGTATGTTTAAGAAAACAAAACACAAAATTTAACTAAGTGTAAATAAACACAGAAATAATTTCCCTTTCATCTTGTATGGGTATGCATGTGCACGTGCATTTTTTCTATTTAGCCCTTAATTACTTGTATTGGTTTATTTTGTACATCACTGGAGCTTTAACAGCTGTTATTTTAATTCTGCTTTGCCTTTTACGTATCCTCTGCATCAAATAGTTAAATTTTACCTTTTGTAGCATCAAAATTTATCAACCAGAATGCGAGATATGGAGTTCTGGGTTTCCCTATTGGTTTGTATAGGGTTTTCTAGAAATCTCGAGAAATACTGATGCTGAAGCTTCATTGGCCTCACTTTTGGGGACTCGTTTTTGGACAAAAAGTCGCCAAGCTTGGAGACATTTTGGACATTTGGTGCGATTTTTCCAATGGGGCCTTTAAAGATAGTTTTGCTGCATTAACATCATATAATAGCCTAATATTACTCTATTTCTATTCTATGACACAATCAAAACACGATTGCTCGGGTTCTTTCTAGACATCCCGATTTTTCTAGAAAGTACATCGTAGGGCATAAAAAGGCGGACAGGCCAGGAAATTCAAGTTAGTTGTTATCGAGCTTCCGATGAGTACGCTACTTTGCTCTGTGAATTGTACTATAGTTTGCTTGCTTTTTCAAGCCCTGTTTTAAAAAGCTGTGTGTAAATTCTTCATTGCTGTCTTGAGGGACTGTTTACGATTTCTCTTGTAAGTTTCCACTGAATTTTTGCCTGTAGAAGTGTTTAATTTTGTGTGAGAAATACAGCATTTGTGAAGCGCTTCTGTACTAAGCGGGCTGTTATAAGAAGGTTACTGGCTGATTGTGCTGTGAGTTTTTGTACAGCTGATTGTTCAACAAAGTTCTAGAAGCAGTAAAGTTCGTGTTCCATCCTGACAAGTGGACTCTTTACTATAACTTTCTACACCTACAGGACTTTAGAACAACAAACCTAGAAATCTAGCAGAGTTTTCTCTAATGTTTTAAGGGTGTAGAGCAAAATTCATTTTTTTTCATATTTAAATTTAAAGTCTACCTTAATAAGAAATATTACAGGTTTAGGACTATGTTCAAGTAGTTGTTATGAGAAAAAATAAAGTAAATCATCTTTTATACATTTCTCATTTGTGTGACTTTTAAATTTATATGTCATTTTCGTGCAAGTCCCAATTCATTCCTATTCTTTTTAATGCAAGAAGCTTTGTTTATAAGATGTACAATTTCGGTTATACATTGTTTTCACCTTCCTAAATTTTAAAAATTCTCTGTCTCGGTTACTATTTCCCTATTTAGAGAGAAATTTTTCTTAGATAGAACATCTAATAAAGGATATGAGGTGGGATGTACCTTAACTTTAACCATCTTCCTTTAACACACAGAATTAAATATATTGAAATACTTGTTTTGTTGGTCAGAACACATGTGGAAAAAAAATTATGAACTTAATTCAATCTGTAACACTTGTAATTAATAATCAAATGACAATTAGAAGACAAAGATTTTTTTTAATTTAGTGACTGTATGAAATATAAATAATTGGCTTACAATGTGTGTTACATTAATACTAAAGATATGCAGCATTTAGAATACAATAAAGGTATGATTTATTTCACTTTTATGATGAGTATTTTTTTATTTTTTTTAATTCAGTCATTGCTTTCATTTTACTAGTACCTGAAAAATACAAAATTATTACTATATTTATATAAAAGTACATTATTAGCATTAAGCCTGAGATGTAATGTAAGTTGTTTATCAATGTTTCAGTTATACATCATTTTAGATCAGTCCCTTGAAAGACATATAAACGGTGCTTTGTTGTCATCATATCAAAATATTGTGCTAATATATTATGCTTATGAATATTTTTTTTTTCATTTTTCTAAGAGCTAACTTTCTAAAGTGGAGAATGTGAGTTTTGTATCTGCACTCTTCATTTATTGCAAGAAATGGTTATTATACTTCAAGCAAAAACTGATCACATAAAACATTAATCTACTAACAAGGATTAGTTTGCATAGGAGCTCAGCTCTTGTACTTCTTTCAGAGTGAAAATTTTTACATATTAGGCAGAACCCAGCAGAGCTCATGAATATTGTGCTGTGAAGCCCACCAGTACATTAACTCGAAATTTTCCTCCTTCTCACACATAAACTGATTTTAGCGAACAACTAATCAGGACTCGTTTCACCTCGAATTGATATGAGAGTCCTGAGACCAACAGGTTTTGGGTCTTTCACTGTGCATTGTTTAGATTTCTTCATGCTAATTTCAGAATATTTCATTCATGTCATTGTTATGTGAAATAATAAAAATAGGTCCTATACTACTACACGGGAAAATCTTTGAAACATATGGATTTACGTTATAACACAATTTCATCTATGCAAGTTGGATTTTACGTGTTTTTCATGAGTACATATCTTGAGTACTTCATGAGTACTTTCATGAGTACTTCATGAGTATCTTGCCCACAACACGAGATTTTTCACCAACAGTAAGAAGTGCCGAAATTCATTTAGTCATTGCTTTATGTAGGAAATGGTACTATATAGTTAGGGAATGGTATAAAACTGTTTGAGAGGTGTTACACACAATTATAAGTGTCTGAAATAATTGTGTGTATATGTTTCAAAGAGTCGCATATATACTCTATCCCACAACGCAAAATTTTCATTTGCGCAAGGGTTTTTGGAACGCATCACTCGCGTAAGTCAAGTCTATTGTACATTCTATTATTTTAATAGAATGTACTACCAACTCTCATATTGCAGGGGTCACAGGGGTTTACAGTACACCACTAAATATGAACATGTGCTCAACAGAATATTAAAGCTTCAGCACTTTTTTTGCTAGAAATTAAGCCTTGTCTTATAAGGGTGAAGATTTGTGTATAGTGGCAAATTTTCTTTACATTACATATGGCTACATTTAATACTGGTTTTGCACGAAACACTAACCAAAGCAGCACATTTTCCAATTATAGCCATTAGCACTAAATGAGTTTAAAAATCAAAGCAAGAACAAAAGAGGTGTCATACTTGCAAATATTTTTCAGCTTTTTCATTTGCCCTTCATCTAGTGTCCGTTTACCTGTTGTTGTTAGTTTTTGAATAATATTTTGAAGTTCAGTTTCTTTACTTTCATCCAACCACTTTGGAGCCATTGTTAACAGAATTTTTTCAAGTAAGCTCCAGTTATTTAAACTACCTACAAAGAGCATAGAAATTAATTAATACCAAACTAACATGTATCAGCTACAAAAAGGATACTTAAAATATAAACAGCACATAAATTTATACATATCCACTAAAAGTAAAATATTTCTCGAAAACACTATGAAATAAAAAGATACTTTACGATTATTCAAAATGTTCAAGTATTTACTTCTACCTATGTGAGGGTTTTTTTCAGTCTAATAAAAAACCTAGGTTTTACTAGCAGAGATATTTTTAATGCCCATCTTTCATACATTAAAAATTAAAAAAATACTTCTTAAAATTTTAATTATAAGTATTTTTTTGCTCTGGACTTTTAAATTAGATTTAACATATACTTTTTTTCTACATTCCACCACATTAAAGGTCAAAAATAATGGTCACCACTTGCCGACTGAATTTTTGAAAGTGGAGACTGCAAATTTTTGTACCAGTCACCACAGTTTACTTTTCCTCTCTTTTTTTTTTTTTTTCGCAGACATTTTTCAAAGTTTTTGATATTAAAACAGATGTTTTTAACACGGCTCAACAAAACTTAAAGATCGGTTTCAGAATGGGGATGGGAGAAGTGGAGAGGCAGGGTTGGATCATTGATGAAGGCAGGGACGTACCCAGAAAAAAATTTCAGGGAGGGTACAAAAATTTTGAAGGGGGTCCAAATGGTGAAAAAGGCAGAATTTTTAACAAAAAAAACATCATTATTATTTTGTTAAAAAAACCCTCAAATTTATGGAGGAGACTGGACCCCCCCCCCCCTCGGGTACGCCCTTTGATGCAGGATATTTGTATATCATGACCAATAATCGAAAGTGATAATCTGTTCTTAAAATCTGCAAATGGGATGTTATAGCAACACCTACAATTGCAGTTCGAAGCAGATACCTACAATTGTTTGTTCTTACTAAGTTTCCTCGACCTGCAATTGCTTGTTCTTACTAAGTTTCCACCACCTGCAAAGTACAAGCTGTAATAGCAAAAATCAGACAAGGGGTGAGCACGAAATTAATTCTTTTCTTTATTAATTCATTTCACATGTTGTTCTAATACCAAAATAGTAGTACATATCAGTGGTCAATATTTAAGGAATAAAAACTTAGGTCAGTGTCTTTGGGACACCCTATATATACTGACAGATAATTTATTATTTTTGTAGCAAATAATCCTTGTAAGAATAATTTCTTAAATTTATATTTTAAGAAATCTTCCTTTATTATTTAAGCTGTGCATGTTTGTCAAGACTGTATTAAGTTGTGTTATATTAAAAAAACCGGGGTGGCCACTCAAATTTTCAAGCTCAGTGGGCACAGGCCACTTGCAAATTTTCTGAATTTTGCCCTCTACACCACGTCTCTGATGAGATGTAATATTGTAGAGATGGGCTTTGAATAATTTTTCAAAAAGCATTAAAATGGATATTTTTTACCAAATAATTTAAGTTTACCTTTTTTTCATTGGTCATTAACATGAGTATGACATGCTATGACATGCAATAATTGCTATGGGTATGGTAATAATTGCTTTTAGAATACATTCATTTTTTTAAGAAATATAATATATTAATTTTTCATTAAGCATTTTTACGATTAAAAAAAAAAAATACTACCCTGAAACTGTTTCAATTTCATAATTGATTTGTTAAAAAAAAAAAAATCTTCCTTAGACTGTCTTTCTTTCAAGCGCTCCCTTTACTCCTTAAAATATGAAATATAGAAGAAATCAAAATACTAATTATCCAAATAAATGTGACGAAGTTTTCTACTATACTACAGGTTCTCTACTGGGAGATATTAAATATAATTCTTAAATACAATATCGTTTTAAAATGGAAATCTTAGATTGAAATTTAAAATACTTTTTTTTAACCTGGAGGCGAATTTAACTTTGCAAAGTTTAGATTAGTTTTTGATAAAATATAAATTTTGACAGCTGAAAAAATTCATACAACCACACAGTACAATTCCTACATATATTTTTATTTACTTCCAAAGAGAAAACAATAAAAATTGGGATATGTAAAAAACTATGGTAACTTTTAAGCATACACTTTGAATGATTCTCGAGTGATCTAAGTTTTATCCATCAGAAACATATCTATTTGCGCTTTTCTGGCCTGTGTCTATTTGGACATTCGCAAGAGAGTTTTTTATCGTGTCTGAAATCAAATCGTCGAGATCCGAGATCCGATTCTGCAATTTCAAAACATAGATAACTGTACACATAGAGCGAAGACTCTCCATTTACAGAGACGAGACGCTGGGCAATGCCGGGGCCTTCACTATTTGTAACGGGCCTACGCGAAGATTTCCATGAGTCATCCAAAGAGGCCTATAGGTGGATTCATACCTGCCGCGCCGCACCGCAACCATGCCGTACTGTTCGCCTTTTTGGACAGTTGGCTGTCCGCGCGGCGAGCTTGCGGTGTCGCAAGTAAATACACCAATGCTCTTCTGTAATTGGCTGCAGCTGTAAAAGCTCTTCTGTAATTGGCTGTAGCTTTGCGGTCGCTGCGAAATATCTGTTCTCGCCAGATATTGCGCAAACACTCGGCGCTCGCCGCGCGGGGGCCCTGTTGCTCCGCCACTTGACGTCATTGCAAGTCTTAGCAGGCGGTACGGCCAGTATGAATCCGGCTTACGGATGCTTGCGTCTTCACGTATACGTATAGATCAAGCATTTTTTAAGCTTTCCAAGGCTTTGAAACGTTATTTAATGTAGCTTTAATTCATAATTGTGCTAATAATTTTATTAGTTTCTTTACTATGATACATGTGGAGATTAAAGTAAATAGATGTGTGTAATTTGAAGTAAAAACAAAGTATGCTTACGCTAAGGCGACCATATTTCTGAACAGTAATTTGGGGACAAACCAAGCATTGTCCTCGAATCTAAACAAAACTTGGGGACACTAGAAAATATTTTCGAGGACACACACAACATATTACCATGTACACCCTCCAAAAAAAGTATTCGAGTACGAGATAAATTTCCTATTTTAGATTTGCGAATAATAATTGAGTTTTTGAAAAACGTAAAACGTGACAGAAATACGGAAAGCCATATTTATACATAGCCTTATTCATATTCTATGATAAATAAGTTTTAATATACGAAACCAACGTAGGAAATTTTTACTCGAATACTTTTTTTGGAGGTTGTATACCAGTATACCCATACTTTAAATCTTGACTGACTTTGATACTTAAAAATGAACTCTAATAGCTATTTATATCAATTGTTTATTCTTATTTCTAATAAATTAATCGAAGTATTCCATTCATTTATAAATATTTATTTAAACCAGAAGTATGAAAGGAACACCATGCTGAAATATTGCAACTTATTGAAAATTTAACTCTTGGGATAGTATTTGTATTTTTCAGAAGACATTGCTTTTTACATTGCATCATTTTGTGATAATTTTTCATGAAACTTTGTACACCCTCTAAAAAAAGTAGTCGAGTGCAAGAAAATTTTCGTACGTCAATTTCAAGCATGGTTCTTCATGAAAAGTAATCTATCATTAACAAAACTGAAATGGGAAATTTTGCTCATAGTCGGATACTTTATTGAATGTCTGTACACGCTACACACACAATGAGAACAAACGTTTCCAGAGATCGAATTTCATTGTTTCTCTGAGTAGATGGCGCTTTTAGTTGGTTTATTTTTCTTATTTCTTCAGTTTTTTCTGAAAGAAATAAACTAAACGGAAACTTTCAGGGAAAAAAGGTACAAATCTTTGAATTTGGGGACAAAGTATTTTTGGGGACAAAATGAAAAAAAGATCTATATTTGGGGACTGTCCTCGAATTTCGAGGACGTATGGTCACCTTAGCTTACGCTCATGATTCATTATTTTGGCTTGATTTTTATATACATTAAACAAATTATGCGGATTTTTATTATATACTAGCTGAAGTACCCGTTCTTCGCACGGGAATGAATGGACTTTTTGATATTAATATTTGTGGGAATTACTATTCATTGTAATAAACAGATATAGCAAAATGGATATCGCGTTATATTGTGTCCAATAATCATGCATACCGAATTGCAAGGCAATCGTTTGTACGGTGCAGAAGGCCCTGCGGCGTAGCGCAATCTAGTGGCGAGTTTTAGCAAAACGGATACGGCGAAAATATTCTTCGCATTCAGATATCGATGTATACGAATTTTCATGACGATCGGCTGGACAGTCCTGAAGTTCATGTGTTGACGCGACATCTAGTGGTAAGTTATAGGAAAATGGATAGCGCCAAACTCTTCCCCGTGTTCAAATATCTATGTATACCTATTTTCATAGCGATCATTTGCACAGTCAAGAAGTGATACACTGCAGGGCCATCTAGTAGTTAATTAAAGTAATGATTTGCTACAACGCCGTCAAGTGGCGAGTTATAGCAAAATGGATAACGCCAAAATATTCTCATTGTTCAAATAGCTATGTATACTGATTTTCATAGCGACCGTTTGAATGGTCAAGAATTTGGCCTGCTGCAGCGTCATCTAGTGGCGAGTTAAAATAATAATGCATTGCAGTGTCATCTAGTGGTGAGTAACATCAAAAGGAACGCAGTTAGAATATATTCTTCGTGCTCAAATGTTTAAGTATAAAAATTTTTATGCCGACCGGTCGAACGGTATAGAAGTTGATGCGTTGCAGCGCCATTTAGCGGCAAGTTACAGCAAAATGGATAGTGAAAAATATTCTCCGTGTTCTAATATTCGCGTGTACCAAATTTCATCGAAATCGGTTGGACGATATTCGCATAGCAGACGGCTAAACGGAATAGAATTCGACGTTGTGCTGCGGCACCAAGTGGCAAGTTAAGGAAAACGGATAGCATAAAAACCTTCTCCATCATAAAAGACTTAGGTGAACCAAATTTCATGGTGCAACGGTGCTCAACGGTGCTGGAGTTTTTCAACCTCATAAACACATACCAACATTCATTTTTATCTATGACCAGCGTTATTATATATACCAGTCTCAAATAAAATCCAGTTTCAAATCTAAGCCTCGCCAAAGTGCCAACATACGCCATTTTGCACGAGTTTTTTCAGGGAATCATTCGAAGCATTGACTTAGCAGCAATCAATATGGGAAATGGTTCGACCGTCAAAGAGTAAAGCACGCATTTATTTGAAAAGTGGAATCCCTTAATACAGCCGAATTTTTTAAAATTATCAACTATAATGTGTTTTATTCATCGTTACTCCGATGTACTAAATGAGAAGATTTCAATTTTCTGAAATTTGGCGGAATTCCCCCAACTTAAATCAATGTACTCAATTAGCGAGAATTGTGAAGTTGATGGCTTGAAATCCCTTAATAACTGCATTATTTCTTCACGGATCATTAAAATTTAAAGCTGTATTCTAATAAAACCTTTGCACTTGTTTTCAAAAATCTATTTCCTTAAGCTCTCAATAAATTGCGCCAAGCCGAAAACTGTGCAAACAGCTAGAACTCACTTACTGAAAATCGATATTTCAGCCACTTTATTTTTTCGCCAAACTAAAAAATTTTACACATTAGCCTCGGAAATTTTCAATGCTTATTGTTTTGCGTATAAAACATTTCATTCCTGATCTGATTTCCCATGCACTCCATTATAATTAAAAAAAATAGCCTTACGAATATAAACTAACAAAAAAAATCATTATTATTCTTTTATTTTTACTTTGAGAATTTAAAACATTTTATTCGGCAAAATCGCCACACATGGCAACCACGATCCTTATTTCACACTTTTTTCACTACAGGGGTTACAATTACGGAAAGCTTTTTGCGTGGAGAGTATAAAAAATCTCTTAAATTCCGGGAACGGAGTGGACTTTCAAAGTTTTAAAGTGGACTACGATTTATTCTATATTATTTTACATATCTGTGCTAAATTTCAGGCCGATATTTAGCACATTGTGGATTTGTATACAAATCAAATCCACAAACAAACAAACAGAATTTCATTATTATTTATAAGATTAAAGTAAACATAGTCACAAATTATAAACAGTTTATTTATACAGATATTTTTATGAATTTCTTTATACTGAATGTTTGAGTTTCACATTTTAAAAGCAGTTACAACCACAACCACTTTTTAAATAAAATTAACTAATAGTTATTAAATTTGCGTTCATTAAATTTTGTCCAGTTAATATATTAACAGAATATATGACGAGGTGCTGGAATAGAAAAGAAGATATTTGATATTTACAATTCGCATATATACATCATTTAAGTACTGCTACACTATTTAATTTTTAATCTTTTGTAAGACGTGGTTATTTGACGAATGTTTGCTATAGTTAGAAGTACACCCTCCGAAAAAAGTATTCGAGAAATTTCCTACGTTGGTTTCGTATATTAAAAATTATTTATCATAGAATATGAAATAGGCTATGTATAAGTATGACTTTCCATATTTCCGTCAAGTTGTACGTTTTTCAAAAACTCAATTATTCGCAAATCTAAAATAGGAAATTTCTCTCTTGCTCGAATACTCTTTTTGGAGGGTGTACAACCTGGTGTACTGCATTTCCTTGGCATCTAACTTAAAAATAATGTAAATTAACTTAACGAGAAACATTTAGAATAAATTACTCAATAAAATGTGTCCCATAAATAGTAGTACGAACTTTAAGGGAAGATGAAGAAAATCAAAAGGATTAAAAATCACGTTACATAGTATGGCCATACACGTTGTTTTCATGCTAAGTTTATGTATTCAAAATTTTACCATTCGCGAGATTAAAGGGATTTAATTAGATTAAAGGGATTTATAAGAATTAAAGGGATTTATAATCGTTTATAATTCCATATATTTTTTTTCTTCCAAAGAAAAATATTAAATTTTAGAAAACCATACTAGGAAATACAACGAATATTCCAATATCTTTTTTTTAGAGTGATTATTAACTGATGCTTGAAGACAATGTTTCGTCCTTGCATTGCTGTATACAGTGAAACTTCTATGAGCGGCCACTTCTATTAAGTGACCCCCTCCTGCAACGACACATTTTTAAGGCACCGATTTTTTACCCTATCTAGTTAATGTTAAAAGATCCTCTAGAAGAGACCACACAACCCTCTATAAGTGATCGGTCCCGGTTCCCTATCCGAAAATTTTCTTGTATTTTACCGGAAGTAAAGTAAATAAAAACCACATTCTAAACCAGAACATTTGAAATTGGGGGCCCTGGGCAAAGTCCCGATTTGCCCATGCGATAATAAGGCTCTGGCTTGTTGCAAGTATTGCGTTTTGTTTCTTCAAACTCATTTCATTACCGGTAAAGTTAGACTCCAATATCTTGATGGGCTTGTGGCCAAACCTTGTTTGTTTGTTTGCCAGGAGAGGACAGCTCGCGTCACTGAATGTGTCGCTTAGAGCTACATATATGTTCTTCCCGGAATTTCCCTCCACAATTTGTAACCTCGTCAGAAGGGGGGCTTCTGAAAATTGGCAACCCACGGAAACTGCTAGCGACCGCCGAGAGGACTTTCGGAACCACGGATTTAACGTGAACGTACACCGCATGTACACGGTGGTCTTTAGTGGTACGCCGATTACGAGTCCAACGCCTTAACCACTGGGCTACCACGGCCCCTGTGGAATTTAAAAGATACACTAGTAGAAACGGTCGTCGGTTCCTGAAATGCCGATGATTGGTCAGGCGCAGAGCGCGCCATGCAAGGTTCTTCATCGCGTCAGGGGCTCTTTCCTCGGATTTTGCGCGGGCATGTCCGCTTCTCAATAGCAGAGCTGGATCATCAGCAAGGGGGAAAATTGGGCGTAGAGCCCTTGAAGTGCCGATGCGATTGGGGTTATATTCATCTCGGAAGAGCATTCACTTTGCAACTTAGGATGTGAAGCCTATGACCTTTGGTGAATCTTTTAAACTGAGCAATCGATAAAAAGTGGGGCATATCCCAGCTAGAAAAAGTTTTAAAAGTACAAAAAAGTGAATAGAATCCGAGCTACACCCGTCTCTTGACTTTTTCCTCCTTTCTTTGAATTTTAATGTTGCCATCAGACGCAAGAACTTCACTTTTTCAAGCATCCGAGACTTGGCATCGAACGCGTGGTAGGCGAGCATTCTAACCACCAGACGGGTCTGACTCGGAATGACAAGACTAAAATTTGAAGTATTTGTTGTTTCAAATTTGGAATTGGAACATTTATGTATCTAATAAATAAAACTAGACTTAGCCTGTACACTACTCAAAATTTAAAAAATGCGATTTCTATCAGTTTTAAGAATTTGGGACCCATGTACGGCCGTCAAAGTTTGTCTGTCGTTCTGCCATTCTGTCCGTGACGCTTTTTTTTTATTCGCACATCACGTAACACTGACTGAAGGGAATGAAATAAAATTTGGTGACATGATAAGTGGACTTAAACTATAGTCGTCGACTTTTTAAAAATATTCATTAGATTTTGAGCTTTTTGGAAAATCATTTCACACTGCATAAAGTTTGTTCGCACATCACGTAATAACGACTAAAACGAAAGAAATGAAATTTGGTGACATGATAGGTGATCACCTACCTTAAGCTATAAGCGTTGAATTTTTTAAAAAATTTTATTAGATTTTGAGATTTTTTTGAAAATCGTTTCAAACTGCGTAAATTTTTGTTCGCGCATCACGTACGACTTAAGTGAATAAAGCCAAATTTAGTAACACGATAGGTGGTCATACAACTTAAACTATGCCCCTAGAGTTTCTTAAAATTTGGATTAGATTTTGAGATTTTGCGAAAATTGTTTCAAACTGCTTAAATCCCAGCTAAAAAATGTTTGCACTTTTTATTCAAAAAATTTGCATATAAAGTGAATATTTTGAATACTTGAAAGGTAAAGTAAATAAAAAACTTTGTAAAAAACACACATAAGATGTTATAGGTAAGAGGATACGTACGTTTCAGCCAAAAATTGTTTTGGCCTTCTTCAGTCCAAGCCCTTCGTTGCAAGCAACACAGGGAACTGAAAAGAGATCTACACTTTTTGTGCACAGTTTTTGACACTATAAAACATGCACTTTTTAGATGCATAAAAACTGCATATAATTTGCACAAAAAGTGTATACTTTCAAAATATTCAAAAATATCCTCTTTTTATGCACAAATTGCGCACAATCTGCACTTTTTTGCAAAAAAAAACCAAACATTTCTAGCGGGGTATATTCATCTCGGAAGAGTAAACACCTTGCAACTTAGGATGTGAAACTTTTAAACTGAGCAATCGATAAAAATTGGCGCATATATCGTTGCATTGCATATTAGCTTGTTTATTTCTCTTATTGCATCAATTAATTCATGTATTTTCATATGCATATATTATTTTATAACTAAATATCATTTCTTCAAGGCTTTTCTAGGGAATAATGCAAGTTTTTGAATGAAATGTCATTAAAAATTTACACAAAGGAAAATTTCGTATATATATATATATATATACGAAATTTTCCTTTGTGTAAATTTTGTCAAATTTGTCAGCGAAATGTTATATATATATATATGTATGTATAAATTTCGTACTTTTTGAGGAAACTTCCAGAATTTTTAGTCGCTGACAAATTTTGTTTTATGAAATATTCCTAGTCTCCCCTCTTTGACAGAGCTTGACTAAGGCAAGGGCAGCTGCCCCGTCTGCCCTTTTAGCTAGCATAAGAGCAGTGGCGGCCTTCCATTTGAAAGTCCCGGATGCAAAAATTTTTTGCCCCATGCTCCCCCCCCCCTAAATTACAAACGCTAGAAATTCATGACTGAATAAATGCGCCCTTGCAAAGAGGTCATTAAAAGTGAACTTAAGTCAAGTCCCACTAAGAGCATTTTAGTGGTCATGGTAACTGCAGGTTAGAGTCTAAACTTCATTGAATGTGCACACTAAATCTGTGGGGCCTTATATCTTTCTTGTCTGTTTGCTTGCATTAAGATAGCGGTTTACAGATAAATAATTTTGAAAACTGGTGTTATTATTAGTAGCATAAATTTTTAATCTTAATTTTTTTTTTAATCGTAGGGAACAACTTCTACAAAACTTTTTAATTGAAATATGTACTTATTTCCACATCCGCCCATGAGGTAAAGCAAAAGTAGATGACGTGTTAAATTGATAAAGTTTATATTTAGGTACAAAAAAAGTAAAGTCATATAAAATTCAACTTACCGCTGAAAAACCCTTTAAAATATACAAAACTTACACAGATGTTACTAACCTTGTACAGAGGCTATTAACATGTGCTGAGAGGCTTATAGCTGTAAAGGAAAAACACACCTTTACAGTTTTGCGTTTGTAACTTTAAAATCAGAAGTAATTTCACTGCAACTTCAAAGTGCAGGATCAAATACGAGGTGAAAAAACACTGATCACAACCACTGTGTGGCCACTGGCCAACCCATTTATCTGTACGACTGTGAGTGAAAACCAACGAATTTTGTTCCCATACCATAAGATGACCAAATGCTCGTTATTTTTATTTTTTGCGTTCAGTTACCTAAAATCAATTCCATGTGTTCAGAATGTATGGAAAACTTGCTAGCAATCAAGTTTCATTTTTTAAAAATGAACGACTATACGATTCTAGTAGGTTTACATCTGTATTTCTGCAAAGCCCATAAGTCTTTCTTTCGAACTTTACCAGAAGGGTGATATTTTCCTGTATAAAATGCCGCTTCTAGAGGTGCCAAGGAGCCCCCCCCCCCCGAATGTATTCGGCTCCAACTGGTCTTTTTGGCATGGACCGAGATTTCCGCCAGATCCTCTTTCACACACACGAGTCTTCCAAGAATTCGATAATGATATTTGTCCAGAACCGAAGCTATTGTTTTTTTTTTTGGGGGGGGGGGGTAATGTACGTATTTATCCAATCTTTTACGGAAATTTTTTTTCTCCCCTCCTACGGAGAAAGAGTGAAGATGAGAGAGTTAAGAGGCATTTGAAAGGAAATCGGAATGGAAATTTTCTACTGTCCAGCCGCAGAAAAAGACTTTTTAAATGGTGTTTTAGTTCTTGAAGCTGCAGAATAGCAATACTAACAGTCAAGTTATATAATTTATAAAAATTTGGAAATTTCCTGCTTAATTTTTTAGACACGATAAGAAGTGTAAAGCTACTTTTGATTTGGGGCCCCTATAAAGACGGGGCCCGGGTACCTTGCATCCGCAGCATCCCCCTTGTGGCCGGCCCTGCATAAGAGAGATGCACGAGGACACGACAATGTTAAGAGCAGGAAGAGGACAATATGATTCAGGCTTTCGGTCGCCTGTCTTCCCGCGTAACAGCGTAGCCAATCAGCAACCCTAAAACAAACATGGTGTGCATATGATGTACTTTGCTTATTAATAAAGGAACGGAAATATAGAGTTGTTCAACAACTTGATAGAAAAACCGATATAAACCTGTTTGCTAGCTTTACCGTTCGCAAACTTGAAAGCACCTATCAGATCTCAGTGTAAAGATTGAATCATCGGGAAAAGATGAACATACGAAAATTTAAGGTTGATCAGTAATAATCAGGCGATGAATAGCTGATGCACCGATCATAGGCCTGGTAAATCCCAAGCAAAGATTGCTACTAGGGTACTTTGGAAATTTTCAGATCCCATGAATTAATACACTGGAGTAAGAAATTAAGAGAATTTGCAGACTTGGTCAGTTATATCCAGTACCACTGGACCTATTTTAATGAAATTTGATATATACATAAATTGATACAATACGAAACAAATAACCATTCAGTAATTGTAATACACATGCATGATTGTGCATAACACACGCTGGAATCGGAAGGCATGAAACAGCGGTTGCAGAATAAAAAAAAATTTGTTAATAGATGGGTTAATAGGGGAAATGGTCCCCTCTTAGAGATATACAGGTCTCTCAGGGAGATTTCATTTTTGAAATAAGGCAGTTTGTCATTTCTTGTAGAAATTGGTCCCACTCGTTCAGCTACGCTATTTTTATTCCCTGGATGGTTCTCGGAGGGGGGTGGCGAGTTGCAAATGTCGTCCCCAGAGCGTCCCAGCCATGCTCTATACCGTTAAATTTTGGAGAACTGGCTGGCCAATCCATCTGGCGAATATCCTCACTCTCTAGAAATTCGTCGACCAAAAGAGCTTTATGTGGAATCGTGTTATCGTCCATTAAAATGAACTCAGAGCCAACTGCACCGCTGAAAAGGCGAACTTAGGGCTCCAAGACCTCATCCCTTTACTTCACATCAGTCACAGTGCCTCTTTCAAAGACGCATCATGCGGCCATCGAACATGATGCCTGCCCAGGCCATTAAACCTCTTCTGCCATAATGGTCGATTTCGCGGACGTTGGAGGGTAGGTAGCGGGTTCCCGGTTCTCTCCATATGAACGCACGGCGAGAATCGGTGTTTAGGCTGAACCGATACTCATCAGTGAAGAGAACGGTCGCCCATCGATCCATACTCCAATCTCTATGCTCTCCGCACCATGCTAAACGGATTCTCCTGTACGTGGAAATGAGCGGGATGCAAACAGCAGGTATTCTTGCAAACAACCCTCTCTCATGAAATCTTTTGGAAATTGTCACCCTTGATACACGGGTTCCTGTGTCTGCGTACAAGTCACGAGAGAGCTGAGAAGCTGTAGCACTCCTGTTACGTCTCGCTATAATGAACAAATGGCGATCTTCTCTGGCCGCTGTGACTCTTGGACGACTTTGCCCAGGCTTTCTCTCGATGGATCCAGTATCCTGGAACTGTTTCCATAAGTTACACACGACGCTGGGCGTTAAATTGAACTTTCTACAAATCTGGACATTTGTAATAGGCCTGCTTCTAGCCTCCCCACAATTCGCCACCTCATTCCACCATCTAAACGTTGGTGGTTATTCATTTTTACTACTACAATTTGAAATTAACCGATTGCTGCAAAATAACACCGAGAAATTCGCCGAGGTGTGCTAGCGAACGAACTGCGTCTTAACTTACACGCGCTTATAAAGCCTATTTCTCTACTGGTTCCACCTACACAAGCGTGTACGCTTACGTACTTGACGTTCAAGATTTGCATTTTTGTCTAGAAGCAGTGGTTTTACATCAAGTTCAGTTCTTTTCAATGAAATTCGATAAAATATGCAAATTCTCTTAATTTATTTCACCAGTGTACATTATCATAAATGCGCCGTTTTAAGAGCAAAGAATATTTCTGACGTTGTTGAGCAGGCGGATTTACTAATTCTTCAGCTTGACAATAAAAGAAAAAAAATCTGATGTGGGCAACACATGATTTTCTTGCACGTCTATTAAATCAAAAATATTTTCGGTGCACTTATTTTGTTTGAAAGAGATGAAATACTGCAGTAATAGGGTTTAGCGATGTCTAGCCAAATATTTCCAATATCGCCAAGCTCGGTTCAATTTGACAAATTTCCTTCTGACACTTAATTTGGCAATATTTCACCAAAAGCCAACAAGCTTGAGATAGTTTGCGAGATTTTGGGGATAGCCAAAGTAGTAATTGATCACAGACCTTCAATGAATTGAATGTATCCATATACCTTAACGTATTTAAAGTCATTTGGTAAAATAAATTACCCAGTCTATTGCAACCAAAAAAGAGATGCACAGCTAGATGTTACAATAGTTCTAAATACAAAATTTCAAAATTCTAAAGTTAAAAGTTAAAAGTTTTAGATTTATGCGAAATGCGAAATATTTTTTGGCGTCAAATATGGCGATATTTCGGCAAAACTCGCTAAGGTCGCCTACAATTGGCGAGATTTTGGACATGGACCAAACAATAACAGACTATCGCCAAATTTGGCGATATTTCGCCAATACTCGGCAAGAACGACGACGAATTGTGAGATATTGGCCATGGACCAAACAATGACGGACAGCAGATGTAATATATTGATGTCCATAGGCGTTAATGTATTGAAATTCTTTTGGGTGGTCTTGTAAATAAACTTTCCAGTAGATTGGAACCAGAAATCGACATCTACAACTAGATGTTACAGCAATCTTATATATGAAATTTCAACATTCTACGACTAAAATTCTTTTGAGATTTGAGAGTTAAATACATACACACGTACACCAAAAGTCGCCAAGCTAGGCGACTTTTGGCTTAATTCTTGAGGGAGGCACGTGACCGTGGTCAGACCATTACCTAACTATAGGGCAGGGCCGTAGCTAGACGAAAAGTATAAAGGGCGCTTAAACTTCTGCTGAGGGTGCCCATAGACGCACACGCATACACACCCGCCCCCTCCCCCACGCACAAAAACACACATATTTAATTTACAAAACAAACAGCAGGAATAAGAACTGGACTGACTTACTCCATTTAAATGAACATGCATAATTAATGAATAATGCCATTTTGCATTGTACCAACCTTTTTCTATTATATATATTGATTGTTAACATATTGCTGTTTTAATCGTTGTTGTTGTTGTTGTTGTTACTAATGCCCTCTGGCAACCGCGTTGCGGTGACAGATCCCCCTATATAGACAGGCGATGGGCCAAAGGAGCGGCTTCCATTTCAATGAGCCCCAGTGGGAGGAAGTCCGTCTTAGCTCGGGGTCCCGTAATTTTGAACCTATTCCAGAGGAGGGACCAACCCCCTGAAATCGGCACCCCCAGAGGTATCGTTTAACAACTTGGAGGAATTTGGAGCCACGACGGATTTTACGTGCATCAGCTCCCATTAGCGTACACGGTTCCACAGCGGACGGGCCGAGAGGGGGAAGTCCCTCCCAAGCACTGGCCAAGCCAGATGCTGCTTCACTTGCCGTGTTCTTATGGGAATAACGGAGTTCAGCGCCCAGTCCACTGCGGGACCTGTTTTAATCGTATCTATACATGTGTGTGTGTGTGTGTGTGTAATATGTGTGTGTATATAGTTGAAAAAAAAAACAGAATACAATCTGTTATATAATTCTATGAATAATCAAGGTTACACTGGCGAATCAAGTTACCCTCGAAACAAGTGAATCGTCTTGGTTCAAACTTTTTTTGCAATTCTTGTTAATCAGAAATCGAGGTTAGAAAACTGGATGGAGTATTTCAAAAGGACACATATCCATTTTATTCATTTTTATGTAAGTAAAAATTACATAGACTGGAATAATAATAAAATATGTCAATTTTCAAAATTTTGTATGTTTAAAAAAAAGTTAAAAAGCCAATTCTCCGAGAGAAGAAACATCTCAATAGATAAAAGGAAACTTTACATTTACATATAATCGGGAAGAAATATCTTTCTTGTCTCGTCTAAAACTTTTACTAAATGTTTTAAAAACTATGTATTATTTGTTGAATAAATCGAATTTTGAATTTCTTTTTAACATCTTACACGATGATCTTTTTTATATGATACCTTATAGTTATTTTTTCACAGTAAAACACTACAATGCACATACCAACAAAACAGTGCAAATATTGTTATACATGATTATTAAAATGTGTTTAATATCAGTGATTGAGGTAACTTATTAAATGTCCTAATTACTGGGCTAAATAGGCAGGGAGCAATTTTTTTTAAAGTTCAGAACTATAGATTTTAGAATCTCTGGTAAACATTTATTATTAATAAAATGTCAGACTAGACATGAAGAAAGGAAATATCAGCACTACTTTATTTAATAACTTAAAATATATTTGTAGGATACTGGATGAAAAAAGCCGATTGAATTAATTTTTGAATGATTAAAATTTATAAATTCATGTACAATCACTCAAAAAATGTTATCAATTTACTGTATTATATACAGTGTTATTAATTAAAAATAAATTCTATTATATTTAAAAACTTAATAAATTATATTATAATTGTATTTTGAAAAAATATTTATTTTTTGTCGGGAATATTGATAAATGAATATTAATAATTTAAGAACTTTTAAACGCTTAAAACTTCCAGTTCTAAAAAAAAAAGACTTGCAATTAAATAAAAAAAAAACTCGATATATATATAATTATTTCAATAATTTTAAACTTAATACATATATATTATTTATTTTTCATTAAATTAAAATAACTGTACACATATATAGTTCTCGCTGTACACATTTATAGTTATAGATCTGGTATATACATTTTTCCTATAAAGAATATCAGTTATGGTATGCATATCTTTAAAATTTCCTAATTCTTTAGGAAACACACTAAATTAGGAAACACACAGCATTAAAAATCTTGATTATTTTTAGATAGCAGATCGTTCCAGAATGTAGCATTGCATTACAATGTAGAAAAAGAAATTAAAACTGTCCCTTAAAATCAAATTTTAAATTACTTACTAGACATGCTTATCCCTAATTTAGGAACTTAAGTATTTAAAAATCACAGAACAGTGTTTAAGTGTACTTGTAACATTTGGAAACGAGAAATACTTACAACTTGAACACTTTTTGATCCTTTTTCTTAAAAACAGAATGTACACATATTTTACCTTTTTTGTTTATAAACTTAATCTATACATATTTTTACTGTAATGCAATAAATAATACCCATCAAATTAAACTGCCGTATAAAAATCGCTTTTCATAGTCACAGCAAAATTTATCGCATAACAGCAGAAAAATTTACAAATCCAAAAACAAATTCCAATAAAAAACATAACATCCTTAACATTTAAGGGGATGGTGGGCTATGACTACCAAAAATTCGATTTTTTTAAATGTATATTCATATTCTATGATTTTTACTGTATCTGAAACAAAAAACTTCATGTCTCTAACTTAATTAGTAAAAAAGTTATAAGCGTTTAAAAAATGTAAGTATCTGATAAATGATCCTTTAAACGTCCGAAAAAATGCCTTTTGTGCAAAATGAATATTTTTCGCAGATCTGTGTCTTTAAAATGTCCCTTGCGACACAATTTTTGAAGAAGTCTTATAAAATTCATAACAGAGACTCAAGATACATATAAGAATAAATTGTCTTATCCGTTTTAATTTTTGTGATCATTAAGATTATGTAAATTCAATATAAATTTATAAAAACACGAAAATTATGAAAATTCAGTGTTAACGTATAAAAATACTTTCTAAAATTTTACTTTTCAACGAATCTCTAAATTAATAAGGCAATTTGTTCGGAGTACATTTTTGAATAATAACAAGAGAAAATTGGAGGAAAAAATTAAAAATTGCCGCGCAAGAGACATTTTTTCGAAATTCAATTTTTTTAAATTTAAATTTAAAAAAATTAATTTTTTAAAAGTTTTTTAAGTATTTAATTTTGTCATACTTCAAAGTATATCTATACAAAAATTCATAATTTTGGGTCAAAAATTAAAAAAAAAAAACTTTGAAAACGTCCACCGTCCCCTTAAATCTACTTATAATTTCACTAAAAAATATAATAGAGTTGATGATTTCCTGTGAATAACAGATCTAAATATCTTGATTAATTTTAAAATTAATCAAATTAATTCTTAGAGAAAATTAAAAAAAAAATTAATTTCCCTCACCTCTCCACCCAAATAAAAGAATCATATAGCGAAAAATATACAAAAGAGTCCAAGATTTAAAATTTACGACATAGCTATAATTATTACAAATATAAATTATTATTAACAGAAGTTAAACACTTTTAGTACTGTTGCAGCCGACTGTACTTCTTTTCATTGAAATGTTTCAATAATGTATTAAAATCCATATTTTTTGTGTGCTGCTTTTCAAATGCTAAAAGTATTAAATTTAAAAGTCTATTGTGACAACAGGCACGTATCCAGAAAAACAATTTGGGGGGGGGTCCAAAAATTTCGGAGAGGGGGGAGGGGGAAACGGTTAAAAAGTCTGAATTTTTCACAAAAAGACTATATCATTATCATTTTAGTAACAAAAATGAAAATTTCTGGGGGGGGGGGTCCGGACCCCCTGGACGCTCCCTAAATACGTCCTTGTGTGACACATAATTGTATTTGTGGTCTATTCAGTCTTGTAAGTGCAAAAATGTTGACTCACACAATGCTGTATTACTGCCAAGAGTTCTCACTGAGACAAGTAATTTGTGCGAGTCCGAAAAAGTAACTTTTTGCTTGCATATTTCAGCAGACTTATCGTAGTCAGCACTTCGTTGTTTTTAAAGAAATTTTTGACTACGATTATTTATTCGGGTGAGGGGGATTTTGATCCCTAATGTTTTTAAATATTTAAGATCATCTCGATGAAAATCAAATTCTTCCGCCTTTGAAATTTCGTTTAAAATGAAACTGTTATCAGAAAATCTTCTTCGAAGCTCTGCTAATAAAAGATCAATTACAGAAGAACATACCATTTTCATTTTACATGTTTCATCTTCATCAAAAAGTAATTTTTCTCCAATGTAGTCTCTAATAAGGTAATCTCTCATTTTCGAATTTACGTATAGCGTTCGATTTACGTATAGTATTTCGAATTTACTTCCTTTGGGAGTAGAGAATTCTTCTTCATCATTCCTATATAATTTTGACTCTTTCAAAAGCATTTCAATGGAATTTGTTTCTCTGAATTTTTTCAAACTTGAAATGACCACATGAATTATTTTTTAATGTATCATTTAAAGTCGTTTCACGAGCTTGCAATATTTTGTCGGCTGGGAGTAAAATTTCTAGTACTTTCGACATTGACCCTCTCGTCACCGAATTATGAAAAATCAGAGAAAAAAATCTGCCTGGCAGTTAATCCATCTGAAATACCATTATAAATCATGCAAAAATATTTTTTCTAATGTCGATTAATATTAGATTTTTCTAATAATAATTTCTGCATTTTCGAAGCATTTTGTTATGCTAAAATTAATTTAAAAGGATGCACATATTAGGTAAAGGTTGAGGAATAAGAAGAAAACTATACTTACCCTAAAAAGAAAAAAAAAGGTAAAAAAGCAGCGTAAATATTTTCTTAATTTTTCTCCTGAAACAATGAAGCGAAAACTCTAAAAAATGATCTAAATTGACTAGTACTGCAATCTAGGCACGATTTATGCATCTAAATAAGAGCCTCATATACTTTCTACGTGAATTAATGATATTGATATCCCTGAAAGAAAAAAAATACTAAATTCAATTGTTTTCTCTCTAAATATTGCTATTTGAAGTAGGAGCCTCATATGAGATTCAGGGTGACGAGAGGGTTAAAATTAAGCAAAACCTAAATTCGATAGATTTTACGGCATGCAGCCATTCAAATCGCTCTTGTAATCTCCTTGGTTTTAATTTTACTTTTTCTAATGCTTGAATAATTTTTTATAATTTTTAAGATTAATTTTAGTAGTTTTCTAATGACTACTCCATCTTTGTTCTAATAAGCGTGCTAATGGTCCATCATATAGTTTTGATAGCGGAACACTGCTAAAAAAAATGCTTGATTCCAGTTACTTCACTAATGCATTTTATTACAACTAAATGTAATCTGTGATTAAAGCAGTGAACGTAAGGGATATCTTTATTTAGAAATGCTTGAACATCGCCTTTTTCTCCCGCTCATCACTGCTGCTCAGTCGTAACACTGGCCAAGCATGTTACCACTATCTAGTCCAACCGAGGTCCTTAATAGTTTGCAAAATTAATTTACTTAATGATTTCGCATCATATTCTGTAGAAGTTTCTATTGCAAGTATACTTTCAAAAGCTTTTTCATCTTTAAAAAACGTGCTCCAATTTCTATGCTTTGTCGATTATTCTTGTCTCGTGTACCATCTACTAAGATTGTAAAAAAGGACACATCTGCTTCAAGTATCTACTTTACAACACCGTTTTTCACCATATCAGCCAATACGTCCATTATGCCATTCTGCATATCTGGAGACAAATATGTTGCGTTAGCGGGTATGTTTTCAGCTATTTCTGAAAGTTTTGTTTTTCATCTTTTTTTTTTTTTTAAATGTGAATTCAAATAACCTTTTGAACAGTTCACTATCTACAGACATTTTTTTCACTGTCAAACGTACCTCGAAATGGCAGTTCATTAACAGCAAGAAACTGGATTTTTTTATTTATTGGATTTTTTTGAGTTGTTTCCTCTTTTTTTCTTTCTTCTCTCTCTCTCTTTTTCCCACTCACATTACTAAATCATCTTACTATAAGACAATACTTTCCACGATTTAACATCGTTGCTTGTACTTACACTGGTGCAGAGGGGCCCTTGCCGCGGGCCGAATACACCATAACATACTTCTGTCAAGTCAAGCGCAAACGCTCATATATAGGAAAGCAGGTGGGGACCTGAATCTCCTTCTCCCCGCGGTCTATTTCTTTTCTGTTCTCTTTTGTTACGTATCTTCCTATCAATTTTAAAGGTGGGGCGTGAGGGCAGTGCTATATGGATTCCTTTAACTTTATCATAAAGGATTATTAAAGATTGTCTAGACAGATTTTTTAATTAAAAAAAATCGAAAAATGTTTCATTCCTTAGATAAAAAATACAATGGAAAGTTGTGAGACGTCTAGAGCAGTGGTGCGCAAACTATTTTCATCTGCGACCCCCTAATTTGTGTAAAATTTTGTCGCGACCCCCTATTTTGAGTAAAATTTTGTCGCGACCCCTGGATAGACAGTAGACATTCGGTTTAATTGAAAACGAAGTTACATTGAAATTCTTTCTGGGAGTTGCTCTTACAGGGTGTTTTTAAAAGAGTGTCGTGACGTCATCGATTGGACTAACGAGTTTTTAAAACAGCGCACCAATCTTGTAAACCACCATAAAAATGTTATAAAAGTTGTAACATCATAAAAATCAGTTAATGAATCAACGCATAATTTTATGAAAAAATGCTTTATTTATGCATATGGATATAAATATATTTTAATGAAAATTACTTTAAAGAAACTTTACATCATAAAAAGTCAATGTGAAATATGTGCTTGCAAAGAGCTCATGATTGCTTCTATGTTCGGATCTGTATTAGAAATCACAAGTCGTAAGTCATCCTCTGGATCCAATCGAGATCGATGTTTTGTTTTAATGGAAAATAATTTTGTAGATCACTATGTATGATCACTATGCATGATCAATTTGCAGATCACTATGCATGATAACGTGATTTTGAAGCCCCGTGATAGCGATCGCGAATATCGCGCTCGTAAAATAATAATTGTCAGTTTCTTCTCTTCTATTATTTCAGTTCTTTGAAATGAATAACTGTAGATTTTTCATAAATTTGAATCTCTTTGAATTTGGCGACCCCCAAAAATTATCTCGCGACCCCTCCGGGGGTCGCGACCCACGGTTTGCGCACCGCTGGTCTAGAGGATGCTTAAATTTTTCCAGGGGGCGCTGAGCAACCTTCAGCGCCCCCTGGCTACGGGCCTGCTATAGGGTAGGACGATATTGTGCTTGAAATGGATGCATGTCCCTAAAATTGCCATAATTCCTTTTGTAACCCTTAACAGCATATATCACTTCTGGGACGTTTGAGGTAGCCTAATACCTCTAAAATATGTTTTGATGAATTTCTGCCCATAGAGCGTAATGTATTTAAAATCTTTGGGGCGGCCCTGTAGATAAACTATCCTGTCGAATGGGACCGAAAGGCGAGGTGCACGCACAACTAGATGTTACAACAATCCTAAATGTATAGTTTCAACTTATAACGTCTTATGGTTTTTCAGATATACGAGTTTAATGAATTTCGGCCCATAGAGAGAGCGCAATGTATTTAGAATCTTTTGGGCGGCCCTGTAGATAAACTATCCAGTCGATTGGGACCAAAGGGGAGTTGCACAACTACAAGTTACAACAATCCTAAAAATAAAGTTTCAACATTCTACGACAAATAACTTTGAGATATGCGAGTTACATACGTACGTACAGACGGCACGGAAAAACTGGTCAAAATAGACTCGCCCAGTGCCGGATTAATGCAAGTTTGTCGTCGGTGGGGGCGGTTAGTTTGTCGGTGGGGGGCGTTTAGTTAGAAGATTGACATATGCATCCATGCATACGACCCATGATTGACATATGCATCCATGCATACGACCCATGATTGACATATGCATCCATGCATACGACCCATGATTGACATATGCATCCATGCATCCACTTTATGGAAGTAAAATAGGATCTTTTACATTAATTTCTTTTTCTCGGTGGGGGGAGGGGACTATGCCTCTACCCCTTTCATCCTCCCTTGTACTCGCCGTTGGTCAAAATGAGTTGCAGACGCATTTATATGAACGTGCATGCTAGCGTACGATGAGATGCATCGAAAAAATTCTTAAAAGTAAATTTAGAGGTAGTCAAATTCGTTTTTTTCGCCGAAATTTGGACCCCGAAATTTCTCGGGATCACATTATTTCCTTATACTCCGTACAAGGAAGTAAGAAGCGGAGGGAAAACTATTTTTTGAAAAATAATAGTAATAATAATTATTCTGTTATTATTTCACAGCGTTAGCATTATATCCACAACTTTTTGGAGCTAAACGGTACGGTATTGTCTTAGGCAGTATTTCAGCACAAACTTATGATTTAGGCGTGACCTGTATAATGATGTTTGCTGATCGCAAGGCATCTCATAGAGCTGATTGCCGATTGGAATTTGTAAAGGGAAAAAGCTTCCTAAGTGGAGCAAAGTAAAGATCTATCCCGCTATAAGTAAATGCTATAATAGTAACATTAGGAAAATAAATGCAAAACTTTTGTGGAACGCGTTACTTGAAACATGTGGAATGAAATTAATGATTGAAAATTAAATAATATAATTTATGTATTTATTATCCTACATAATATTCGACCAGAGGCTGAGCGCGTTTGCGCTCTCAAATGGGAGACGAAAGGTGCCTGGTTCAAAACCAGGCCGCGTCCACCGACAAACCGTTTGGAGTTTTCTGTGTTTTCCTCCGAAACTTCGCGTTCAGGGGCGTAGCCAGAAATTTTTCCTTGGGGGGGGGTTACGACTATTGCAACTCACATATATGCATACATGTGTGTGATAAGGCAGTGAAGAATATACATTTTGTATGGCAAAAAATTCCTCATGGGGGGGGGTTATGACCCCCCCAACCCCCCCCTTGGCTACGACCCTGTTCGCGTTAATACTATTGCGGAATTACTCTGCTACTCCTGGGGTTCGTCGTTCTAAAGTCCAGTTGGTGTAAAAAGTTCAAGTAAAAAGTCACTTGTCAGGATGAAACACAAACTTTATTGCTACTAGAACTTCGTAGAATATTAATCTGTACACAATTCACAATCACAATCTAGCAGTAACGTGCTTTTAACAATCCGCTTAGATCAGAAGCTGTACACTATACACAATTCACAGCTGTACACTCTACACAATTCACAAGCACAATCTAGCAGTAACGTGCTTTTAACAATCCGCTTAGATGAGAAGCTCTCACAGATGCTGTATTTCTCACACAAAATAAGTCACTTTCACAGGCAAAAATTCAGTGGAAAATTCAAGGGATATCGTACACAATCCCTTAAGACACAGCAATGAAGAATTTACACACAGCACTTTAAAAACAGCTTCATAAAGCAAGCTAAAGCACAGCTTCTATAGCACTATCAATTCACAAAGCAAGCGTACTCAGAGCTCTTCACACATTGAGCGTTCAACTCGCACTGAACTGTCGGGGCAGCGCGCTGGTGGAATTTATAGAGGAGGCAGAAGCTGCGAGCAGTTTCTAGAAAAGTATATTCCTCGAAGATTCCAGATAAAGCGGGACTTCTGATTACGTCATAGAAGAGAAATGTTAGATTATTATGCGTTTTTAATGCAGGAAAAACAACTTCCAGGCCCCATTGGAAAAATCGCGCCAAATGACCAAAAGGTCGCCAAGCTTGGCGACTTTTGGCGAAATATCGCCAAATTTGGCGCCAAAAATAAGTCCCCAAATGTGAAGAGATCGAAGCCCTAGGACTAATATTTCTCGAGATTTCTAGAACCTCCATTGAAAAACAATGGCAAACCGAAACCTCCATATCTCCGGTTCTAATTGGCCGATTTTGATGCAACAAAAAGCAAAATTTATCTGTTTGAAGCGTAGAATACGAATTTTAAACCATTTTAAGCCACAGAGCAGCGGGTTGCCCCGAAAATTCGTAACAATACGGTTTAGGATCCTTTAGAAAGTCCCCCAAGGAGGGCAATCCCGCACCTCGGTCTAGATCCCTCGAGCAGAGAATTGACCGCAAAACCACATTTTTGAACTATTGCATTTCATTTTGCATCTTGATTAGATAATCATAATTATGCTGTTGTAACATCCTTCTTTGTACGGTGGGATATGTTTTAGAAATATCAGCAGAGTTATGGCAGAATAAAAGTAAGCGTGGGATTTTAACATAATATTTTATTTATTAAACTAGGACGGAAGAAACAGACACATCACATAACAAGTAACATCAAGAAGAAAAAAATATAGAATTAAAAAGAATGCGTGAGCAAGAAGCACTACGGTAGACCGTTACAGTTAAGTAGATAACTGTATAGAGGGATACAGAATTCAGGAGGATAAGACATTGCACAGTGAAAAATAAAAATGAACTCAACAATATGAAAGTTACTTCGTAGGGTATAAAGAATCGTATGTGGAGTCCCTAATTAAGTTTTTGCTCTCGGCCCAGATTTCTGCAAATCGGTCCCTGGTCGGACCAGGGACGTACCCAGGCCCTACGAGGGGGGGGGGGGGAAGACGGGGCGCCGCCCCTGGGACCGTGCGAGTTAGAGTGGGCCCGTGTTCAGCTAAAGTGCGTCCGTGAATTTTTCAGAATGTGTTACGAATATAGTTCAGAATGTGTTACGATACTGTTCCTTTATAGATCCGTAATTAAAATATTTTTTTAAAATAGACTAAATTTTGAATACATAATTCTAGAATGATTTAGATGACAGAAATGTTAATTCTACCATTTAAATATTAGTATTTTTTCAACCTTCGAACATGAATTAAAGTACCATTACATATAAGAAAAACTTCCCTCCCACTCTCTTTCGTTTTAGCATTTTATATGAAAATCATTAAAAAGAGCAGTTTTACAAAAAAAAAATTTCTTCCGTCCCGCCTGTTTTTCCGAAACTTTTGTGCTTTACGAAAGGAGCCGGGAAGATTTTCGCTCCGCCTTATAAAATTTCTCTCGGAGGCCCTGGATGTACCCAGAAAAAAATTTCCGGGTGGGTCCAAAAATTTCGGGGGAAGGGGGGGGGGCAAACGGGGAAAAAAGCAGAATTTTTCACAAAAAGATTTTTGGGACATTCTGCCTTTATTATTTTGTTCAGAAAACGGAAATTTTAGGAGGAGTCCGGACCCCCTGGACCATCGTTTTGGGTACGTCCTTGGGTCGGACCTATAGGTTTATGGAGCAAACAATCCCATTCCCTCCCTTTCTTTTAAACGTACTTAAAAACAAATATACAATTTTGTTCATGCCGGGTTGAAACCTACTGGTATTTTCATTGTGTACCTAATGAAAAAGGAAAAACAGTGCGTGGTGTAGTTTTATTGGCTTTTTAAGTGGGCAGTAATAAGAAGGCATTTTTGAGAAACGCTTCAAAAGTGAAATAGCTTTAGAGAGGGGAGGAGTTCCGGCTTCCGTTTCTCACAGTAATTTGCTAGAACGGAATTTTCTGCCCTTTCACTACCTTGGCTACGAAAATTTAAGTGAATTACGAAATCCCTCCCTCCTCACATTACCATACAATCTTGCTGCTCTGATTAAATGTATACACTTTCGTTTCACGTGCGTTCCAAAAAATAAAAATAACTACAAAAGCCATTCTTCGATATTTCAAAATTAAAATAGGTGTAAAAACTGCAGTTTCTTGTTTTTAAAAAAAAACCCGACAAATTAGTCAGGAGTCCCTGGATCCCTCGTTGCCATCACACTTGAGCTCCATTCCCTTTGTTGAAATTCACTCTATGACTGGGGCACAAGGGATGCATATTCGCTGCTTCAAAAGACGTGCATTCGGCTGACGTTTTTTTTTCTTTCTTTCTTTTTTTTTTTTTTTCCCGAGATGAAAGAATTTTCATATGCAAATGGAACGTCTCTCTCATTCTTCCCACACAGCCACGCGAGGGTAGATGGCAGCGCTATTAAACATCAAGCAGAGTATCGCCCCTTTTTCTTCGTTTGTACTGCGCTAGTGTATATTTACTTTTAAGAAGTCAGTTTAACCCAAAATGTGGTCAAAAAATCAATTTTGTAAAATCTGTTCATACACTCAGCGCAATTTCATTGGCAAACAAAATCTTTAACGGCCGTATTCACCAAGAACTTGACACTCGTTTAACCTAATCAGACGTTAAATAGGCATCCAACATACATCCATTCGACATCTGACCCTCGTTTTGCTGGGTTAACATGGGTGTCAAGCACTTGGTGAATACTGCCGTAAATGGCTTTCTCTCTATGACCATATTTTCTTCACTGTCATGTTTTAAAAATGCTCAGGCTTTTTTTTTTTTTTCGTTTGTTTGTATTTTAGATAAAGATTGAAATTTTTTGTACACATTCTTTATTGTATGTCTGATAAATCTGTGAAATGGGGGAATTAGCCTTCATTTCTTTCTTTTTTTTTATTTCAGAAATTACATGAAGATATGTTATTTTTTTTATTGTTTTACTCTCTAAATAGGCTGTCCCAAAAAGGTTGTAACGGGCTTTAATTCTTAATCGATTAGAGATATAAGCGGCCAGTGTAAATTGAAAAACTGTTCAAAATAAGGAAAGGAATAAGACTCCCTTATAAGACAAAATGCCTCTCCTTAATTTTCAAAAGTACACTTTTTAAATTTGTGTACGAACCCAGTACAAAAAAATTGCCAATAAGTAAAATGTGCCCATGTACTCATGAGGTGACATACAAAATTTGAGAATTATACCTTAAAAAGTGTCAGGAATATGAAGAAAAATATAACGCTGACTTAAACCCCTGGATCTGAAGGGAAAAAATTACGTCGAACGATCGCATTTCAGGGTTAGTAAAGAAATTACGAAAGAAAATCTGTTTTACCACTTTTGCAATAAACGTTTACAATCAAAATAACGCGTATAGTACACGCATCATTCTTTTAAGATACATATGCGACGTTGCATCATGAAAGGCTCAAATTTGGTAAACCCTCCAAAAAAAGTAAGTATTCGCGTAAGAGATAAATTTCCTACGTTGATTTCCTATATATTAAAAATTATTTATCATAGAATATGAATTAGGCTATGTATAAATATGACTTTCCATCGTAAAAAAACACTCAAAGTACTGGTGTTAAGAGATAAAATAAATACGTTGTGAAAAACACACATAAAAGGTTACTTATAACACGTAACGATAGTTTCGACCAAAAAATTCTTTCGGTCTTCATCAGACAAAGCCCTTCGTCGAGATGAAGGGCTTTGTCTGATGAAGACCGAAAAAGACTTTTTTGGTCGAAACAATCGTTACATCTTATAAGTAACCTTTTATGTGTGTTTTTTTCACAAAGTTTTTATATATTTTATGATTTTCCATATTTCTATCAAGTTGTGCGTTTTTCAAAAACTCAATTATTATTCGCCAATCTAAAATAGGAAATTTATCTCTTACTTCTTTTGGAGGGTGTACACCACCTCATTAGTATATGGGGCACATTTCACTAATTGGCAATGTTTTTGTACCGGGGTCGTATACAAATTTAACAAGTGTACGTTTTGAAAATAAAGAAGTGGAAGTTTTTCTTGACGGAGTCTTATTTCGACCTTACTTTGAACATTTTTTCAATTTACACTAGCCACTTATCTCTAACAGAAAAAGAATTAAATACCGTTACCACCTTTATGGGACAACCTGTATATATCGGCCGAAAAATTAAATTAAACGCTGTATTAGATGTATCTAAAAATCCACGGACAGTCCTATGTAATATATATATCTAAAAATCTTTAAAAAATAAAATGGACGAAAATCTTTATTTTTAAAAATGTAGTAGAGATTTAAACATGGGCGCCGGCAGCATAGGACAAGGGGGGCAATGCCCCCCTCTGGATTTTTGTATGCGATGTTTTCCCTTGCTTTTTTGCTCATTCCAACATGGTAACCATACGTTAAAGTAGTCTTTGCCCCCCCCCTTGAGTAGTCTTTACCCCGCCACCTGGGAAATATTCTGCCGGCATCCATGGATTTAAAGAAATAAATTTTTAATTATTATATTTTTATTTTACTTAAATGTAGTTAAAATGATTTATTGTTGCAAAATGTACTTTTAGTTGAACGGTGAAATGCATTAATTTCATCTCATTTGTACCATATTCTTTAAAATGGATAAATGAATAAATATTGAAATGGTAAACTTTCCTTTAATGGTACATAACAGCGAGCAATATGCGATAGAAATTTCCACGAACGGCGAGCAAGGGGCTAAAAGATCTTGGAAAGAGATCAGGACAAACCGACCTACTCTCAGGGGGTCAAAAGTCATCAATATCTAGTTAATAAAAATGGAGTAAGTAAGATCTTGAAATGACAAATTTATGAATCTACATGTGTAAAATCCTATATATACAGTTCCTGCAACTTCAACGTAAAGCAATATGAAGAGACATCGAGGAGTGATGTCGAGATAGTCGCAGCTCTGCTATTAAGCTTGTACTGCAAACCACAAACTGGTGAATGATGTAAGCTAACTTTTGTTGGTGGGCTCCCCAAGTCATTGAAGAAGTCCTAAAATTAGCATGGACCAAAGCAGAAGCTAAGGGGAAGGGGGGGGGGTTCAATGCCCCGAAACTTTCAGGAACATATTTTACTATTTGTAAAAGTGTTACTCTTGCAGCTTCGGAATATTCCTCATTCACTGCAGTCCAGTGTTAAAACTGTTTTACATAATTTTATCTGTCTTACAACTCCGATGTAGCTTTAGCTTTGTGTTTGTGCATGAAAAGAAAAAGTATCAAAATTTCTCCTTCTCTCTCACACAGATGCCACAATCTTAAATGTTGATGCAAAAAACTCGCCATCTGCACCTACTAAGTCCAGTAGGTGCAGAAAGTTCTAGTTGAGTGTCCCCCTTCTCAGGATGGAAAACGAATTTTATTGCTTCTAGAACTTCGACGAATGACCAGCTGTACAAAATTTACAAGCACAATCAGACAGTAATGTGCGTTTAAGAGTCCACTTAGATCAGAAGCTTTCACAACTGTATTTCTGCTCTTGGCACAAGCAGAAGCTAGACTGACTGAACCGGGGCAGCCCACTTTCTTTTATAGATGAAGCAGAAGCTATTAGAAAATTCCCGGAGCTCCCCTTAACGCGCGATTATTGATTACGTCATAGGAATATTAATAAACTAGCCGCCTTCGGCGACCAGTTGGTTCGCCATCTTAATAAATCTTGTTCGGAGAGAATCCTGTCCCTCACCGGTTTCCTTGGCACTGAAATCTCGCAGATTCTGAATGGAATTTAAAATTAAGATGATTAAAAACAAGGGCGGCCATAGGGTAAATGGCGCTCCCTGCTAGTGTAAAAAAGATGCACCCTTTTATGCTCTACTTAGTTTTTGAGTTCGAAATGACGCCCCTTCGAAGTCGGCGACAGGATGCGATGCTTACCGTGTCGGGCCGCCCCTAGTTACAAAATTAAGATGGTTAAATGATAAAAATCTACTAAAAGGTACAAATTATTTTCGTCCTATATTAATTCTGAAAAGCTTCTGGATATATTGGCCTTTATCAAGAAACGGGAAGGAAAAAAAAAAGTAAGAAAATCTGAAACACTTTCAGATTTTAAATACGGAATAAAGTGCTATATATTAAAAGCATATTATTATCCATGGGTCTTCCCTATTTTAGTTCCTTCTTTCATTAAGTTGGAAAGTATATCATTATACCTAAGTGTGATTAAACAAAATTAAAATTGATATTTCTAACATCCTTTTTCTGGATGTAATGCATTAGAAATAGATGGAGAAGAGCTGCGCAGAAAAATGCACAATTCCAACTGAATGAAAATTTCAAAAACTTATTCAGCAGACGATAAAATTACGATAAATTGCGCCAAGCGTTAGAATCATCTCCTCAAAACCGCACATCAACCATTTTATTTTTTGCCAAATTAAAAAGTTGCACATTTTAGTCTCGGAAAATTTTCAAATCCTAGTTTTCTTTTGAGTATAAAACATTTCATTTCTGCTCTGATTTCACATGCGCACGATATTTTAATTAAAAAACAACCTTACAAATAATCTAAACAAAAAAAGTCGTTATTCTTTTATTTTTACTTCAAGAGTCTGAATCATCTAATAAACATGCCAAATATGGCAACCTAGATATGCTTAAATTCTCACTCATTCCACTGCGGGGTTACAATTGCGAAATGGCGAAGAGAAAAACTGAGCCTTTTGCGACACGTTTTTTATCGATATCTCCCAAAATAATTCGAATTTCGAAAAAAATCGCTTCGAGGTATGTCGGGATCCGTCCTGAAGAATTTCCATACAAAATTTGGTAGGTCTACGATCGCCCGTTTCGGAGCTACGTGAGACACAGACAGAAAAACAAACTACCTAACTAACGACAGTTTACACATTGTTTTATTTATATAGACTAGGGGGCCAAGGCCCCCAGACTCGCTACGCTCACTTTTCGTATGAGGCATTCGGCCCTTAAGAGTCGGGTTGGGCGCGCGGCGAGCAACTTTCGTACAGATGAAGAAGACGACGACGACGGTAGCACAAGACCCGGCCCCCTTCCGGCTATTGACTGAGCGGCCCACGCTATACCGGAGGTAAAAAATACTTTCTCCATGCGCACTCTCTAAGTTTCACCGTTTTTTTACATGTCATTGTTTTGTAAGTGAATTGCTTACGAATAGGGCGCCAAATATATGTTCTCTTTTCAGATGCGGGACATGTCAACCTATGGAACAAGTTTCCATGTCGAGCACGGTTGGCATACGAGAAGTCCATGTGTCCTCCGGTTCCGGCCGCTGTTAAGAGTCGTGTTGGGCGCGCGGTGAGCCACTTTCCTACAGATGAAGAAGATGACGACGACGGTAGCACAAGACCCGGCCCCCTTCCGGCTATTGACTGAGCGGCCCACGCTATACCGGAGGTAAAAAATCATTTCTCCATGCGCACTCTCTAAGTTTATGCGTTTTTTATAGTGCATTGTTTAGTAAGTCAATTGCTTAGGAATGGGGCGCTAAATACATATTCTCTTTTCAGATGCGGGACATGTCAACCTATGGAACAAGTTTCCATGTCGAGCACGGTTGGCATACGAGAAGTCCATGTGTCCTCCGGTTCCGGCCGCTGTTAAGAGTCGTGTTGGGCGCGCGGCGAGCCACTTTCCTACAGATGAAGAAGAAGACAACGACTGTAGCATCAGACTCGGCCCCCTTCCCGCTATTGACTGAGCGGCCCACGCTATACCGGAGGTAAAAAATCATTTCTGCATGCGCACTCTCTAAGTTTATGCGTTTTTTATAGTGCATTGTTTAGTAAGTCAATTGCTTAGGAATGGGGCGCTAAATGCATATTCTCTTTTCAGATGCGGGACATGTCAACCTATGGAACAAGTTTCCATGTCGAGCACGGTTGGCATACGAGAAGTCCATGTGTCCTCCGGTTCCGGCCGCTGTTAAGAGTCGTGTTGGGCGCGCGGCGAGCCACTTTCCTACAGATGAAGAAGAAGACGACGACTGTAGCATCAGACTCGGCCCCCTTCCCGCTATTGACTGAGCGGCCCACTCTATACCGGAGGTAAAAAATCATTTCTGCATGCGCACTCTCTATGAGTTTTTTACAGTGCTTTGTTTTGTAAGTGAATTGCTTAGGAATGGGGCGCCAAATACATGCACCAAAGAGTGCCAATTTATAAGTGTGTGTGCGTGTGTGTGTGTATGCATACACACATTTTCTTTATGCTCTTTAAAAAAAAAAATTCCCACATCGCGGCGCTCCGCCGTCGCGCGGTCAGCTTTATCCCCAATGGGTGGTCTCCTAATTTTGAACCATCCAGGGACTCTAGCACCGTGGTATCGTAGAATATCAGTGATGGATATTTCTCGCTCTCGGATAGTCAAATACTTCGGAAAAATACCCGCGGTTCTCCTTTTGGTGCTAGCAGGATGAGTGTCGAATAAAACAAGTATTTTTGTGTATGCTAAGGTCTATCCGGCACTCAGACCGATCGACGAATCAATACACACGGCTTCCTCCCCTTTTTCTTAAACGAAGTCATTGTCTTCAGAATTTTCGTAGAATCCTGAGATATCCCTCAAGAGTGGAATCTGGTTTTTGACTGAACCACCATGCGAGGGAGAGTGTTCCTATTGTACTTGACACTCCGTGATACACAAAAAAACCCCCATCCATCTTGTACTCTCCGAT
>JAWZYV010006192.1:0-23894 GCA_038373885.1 Cheiracanthium punctorium
ACATACCCTTAGCGGCAAGACAAGGCCTTTGGTTCCAGCAGGGTGGGGCTCCGGCACATTTCTGTGCTCCTGCACCCAATTGGCTGGACATGGAATAACCCCGGACACTGGATCGGGTTCCGATTCTATGGCCACCACGATCGCCCGATCTCGTACTGTTGGATGTTACCTACGGGGCCATCTGGAGGAATTGGGGTTTTGGAGACGTAGGGACTTCGCAAAAGGACTTACAGTTTCTCGTCCGCAAGCTGTCTGTACTTCGGTGGACCCCGCACTGCTGCGACCTGAGCAGTCATCCATGAGCAGTTCCACGACGTGAGCAGTTCCACAGCGCGTTCAAGCCTTCTTCGATATGCACGGAGGACACTTCGAACATCTGCCTTTGGAATTTGCAAATACTACTGATGGTATGTCCTATAAAGTGTTTTTTCCCTTACACCAGATGGGATGTCATACTTTGTTTTTTCGTATTTTTCTAGAAAACTGTGGATCGGACAGGTACAGTACTACAGAACAAGGAATCTGGCTACGCAGAGTTTGGGCGGTATTTTTGGGATACCCTGTCTATACTACAAAAAACTATTATCGAATGGATTTATTATCTATCCATACATCTTTGAAAAAAAAGGAAAATTTTCTACGAGCTAGACAAGTGACAATCACTCTTCAAGAAAAGCATCCCATTTCTGGTAAAGCTGAACTTTTTAACCTTTCTCGTGAAAAAACGCCTGCACGGACAATTCCAGACAAAGGTACCATAGCCCTTTCTCTGCCAGCTGGACTCTGTTCCTGAGAGAAGAGCAATTTTGACATTTCCCCCGGCTAAACAGTCCCCCTTTCAAGTTGGGGAAGAGCGGTCCTTTAATGGAGGGGAAATCAACTACGATCAGGAATGACGGGCCCAAAATAAATGGTCTTTATGAGAGGTGGTCTCTCAATAGAGGTGGTCTTTTAGAGAGGTTTCACTGAAGATCGAACAAGATGCTGGTTAAGACAGAACCCAGAAACGCGTCAAGGAAAATACATGAACTGTCTCAATCGATTCATCCTGCGAAATGTAAATACCGAAATGTTCCACGATTGCGAAACTTCACTTCGTATAAGGAAGTTAAAAGAAAAAAGTCGTACTCCCTTAAAAACCGTTCCACCATCGCAGAAAATAAGCTGATTACGCTTAGAAATACAAAATAGCACGCATCGGCATGAGACGTGATGCTGGAATAACAATTTCATCGCCATTGTTGGAGGGAGTTTCTTTTTGAGCGATGGCATCGGTATTGTTAAAATATCTACAAGTCGCCATCTTGATTGCATTAAAGCATTTGAGATAAGAAGTCCAATCTATAATTTGAAAGCTTATTAACTGTCTTATTTTGATTCTATTGATTAAAATGGCTTCTTTGGGGTCCAGTTTCGCCGAAATGTAAGTGTTAGCTTTCATTTATGTTCATTTCTTGTAAATTATTATAGTTATCAATATGCATCGATGCAATTAGGGTTAGTGACGGTTAAACTGTTGCATAAACACATACTTGTATCATTTTAACAGTTTTTAAAACAATTTCGTTGAATGACTGCTAAGTTCTCGAAGACTAATGCTGCTTTTGTTAGTATCTATTTATAAAATAGGGATATTGCATCAGCTAACGAGTCGATTTGTGAATATTTAAGATGGAAGATAGGCGCCAAAGATCGCAAATTTTGTCAGTAGAGCGATTTTTAATGCGACGCGATTATTTAAATCACTTGACTGGTAAAATCAGGGGAGGTAAATAACAGGTACAGCTTGGATTTTTGCCACCAGGACGAGAGGAACTATTTCCTGGTGCTAAGTACGCCAATTTGCAGTTGATTATAGTCGAGAACTGTTTTTATGGCAGCATCAATGGAAAATGATAATATCCCAAATATTTCATCTGGCCAAAGTGTGGCAAATATTCAGTCTGAGCCACATTAACAGTGAAACAGAAATACATTAATTACCCTCCGCTAAAGAGGGTAATAGTTTTTGGCAGACAAAAAAAGGTCGTGGATGATAATTGATAGTAGTAAATAAAGTAAGCATATGCACTTTTGAAATTCGCATCATATGGATCAATAAAATACATGAAAAATCTTTATTGTTTTAGTGTATACGCAAAAATACATTTAGCTTTACGTTAGTTACAAAAGGATGAAGTAATAAATTCGAGCAATTTTTCACAAAAGATTTACGAATAGTTTTGTATTAATAACTATGAATTAAAAGTAATTAAATTATTTACGTATATTCCATCAAGGTGTTTGCGGGGATGGCAACGAAGATTCTTTTCCTCTTTTTCTTTCGCTGGTTGCCAGGACGATAGTTTAGAATAAAAATAACTTTTTTGTTCTAAACAAATTTATGTAGCTGAAAGGTGTAATATATCTAGACAAAAAAAGGTCGTGGATGATAATTGATAGTAGTAAATAAAGTAAGCTATTAACCGTGATTGATTGAGACTATGGTGCTTTCTCAAGAGACTAAAGACCAAATCATATCGCTTTATTTTTCTGACACACCACTCACGCAGTGTGAAATAGCTCGTAGGCTTGGTATTTCACGCTCTACTGTTCAGTATTACATCGTTAAATATCAGAAGAATATACCCGGGACTGTTGTTCAAGGCCGCGCTGGCCGTCCTCGCCAGTTGTCTAATCCGGAAGAAAGTCATCGTGAAATTAACCGTCTATTTATGCAAAGAAAAAGGGAAGATCCAGATTTTCGTGCTCAAGAAGCGGAATCCAAATCCAGAAGACAAGACAGAAAACGTTTACGACTCTGTCTAGATATACCATCGAAAAGACCAAGAACAGATACTGATCTAAATGTAAGGTGTGAAGAACTAGAATTTCGTAAATTAGCTGAGAAATTTTTCGAAGCTGTTGCTGATGGTCCAATCCACCAATGCTATTGTTGTGATCGACTGTGGTTCAAAAAGTCAATAAGAACCCTTTCCAAAACAACTTTACTGTCCAAAGGAGCGACAACGGACTTTATAAAACTAGTCTTTTACAAAGATATCGGTGATATTGGCAAATTTTGCAGAACATGTTACGATTGTTTGATTAAATTGACAATACCACAATTAGCTATAAGCAATGGCTTCGAATTCCCCGAAATACCGGATTGTTTAAAATACTTGACACCACTGGAAGAACGGTTGGTTTCTCCCCGTTTGATTTACATGCAAATACATCCTGTACATGGCTGCCAATACAAATTAAAAGGTTCTGTCAAAAAACCTCTTTAGCGGAGGGGAAACTAATTTCAGCTGAAGGCTGAATATTTTATTAGCTCTTGGTTGGTTGGTTGGAGTTTATGGGCACAAGATATTAACTCTTTTCTTTTCTTCATATCTCAGAGGGAAAAAGATATAGCCGTAAAACGTTTGCTTTAAAACGTAACTAATAGAAATACCTAAAAGTCATTTTCATTGTTGATTTTTAATTTTTTTAAAGTTGGTAAGTTTTTTATGATAAACTGTACTATCATTAGGTTACTTGGATGGCATACCGTCAACAGCGCCAAATGGAGGTTAATGAGTTTTAGCGGTCAAAACTGTCACAGCAAGCGAGATTATGTCCTCATTACAGAAATATTTGGGTATCTCAAAAAACGAAATAGGGTTAGTAACACTAGTAATAAAATATTACGTTACTTTCTTTTATTGGACTTCCTTTGGGCGAAAAGGGTCGTCAGAATTATACGTTAACTGCCCAATCGACTTATATCGCCAAGAGCATGGTGCTGAAATATGGGGACAACGTTTCAATTCCTGCAGATTTTTGAAGTATTAAAGTGATCTTCTCGCATTCATAATGTCGTCAAGGAAAGTCAATGGCCGCCGTGACGCAAGAGTACCAAAACTTCTACATCAATAGATGGATTGCTGTATAAGGACACTGCAATCTATGGCATGGGTTTTGTACATTAAAAGGGCGAGATCACTTTTTGGTAGAGGTCTATTATGCTGCGTGTTACTTCACTGTGTGCTTTTAGGCGAATCGTTGAAATACTGGGAAAAAGCAGATGTAGGGAGGTTCGTGTTGAGTACAAACAAATGGGCTGGGCAGATTCAGTATTTACGATTTGGAGATTTTTTTAACTTTTTGGCGATCGATGACTTTGATAAGATATTTTCTAGTCAGGCTGGCAATAAAATAGCGTAGGACTGTTCTTTTACTGGGAACTGCTTGAATGTCATTGTGAATGTCGCCAAATTCTTCATCTCCCTAAAGGTGACCAGGAGGACTTTTCAAGTGTCACTCTTGGTGGGGAGTTAGAATACTGTGTGCAGCTTTGGTCATGGACAACCGTTGGCGACATTAGAATGACTGGTTCTGGAAAAATGTCAAAAAAGATATATCATGCACAGCGTCAGTAGCCAGAGGGTGGAGAGAGAAAAAATAAAGACAAAATTCAGTGGGTGGTCGCCGCTTATTTCGGTCGATGGTTTATCCGGTGAAAATGGGTAGAAAAAGAACAAAATAACCAAATTACTTTTTTTTACAAATGTGCCTATTTATTTTTTCACTTCTTCACTGTCAAATAAATAAGTGCATACCTTAAATTACTGACGAGGATCACATATTTCGATTTAATTTACTGATTTTGTTTTTTCATGTAATGTCTCACTTTTACTTTTTTCCACCGTTTATTTCGGATTTCGGTTATTCGGATCCATCACAATCCGTCCCAATTTGACCGGAATATACGGCGACCCCTGTATTATTATTCAGTGTGGAAAAAATGTTCTCCACAGGTTAACGCAGGAATTCGTCACTTCGTCTTCCATCTCGGGATATCGCCTTAAGAATTGCTGTTAGTCCTTCATTTATGGACGCGCGAGTCGTTTTAAAATTTTAATGTTACAATGTGCTCCAAAACCTTTCTACTTTACAGGAACGTACCCGAACGTGCATGTGGAATGTTACGGGCACTGGAAACGTCTCACAACGCTTTCGTTTGTTTTCATAAAAACGTCGATGGATTGTTATTTTTATCGATTCTTATTATTTGTCGAACATTCGTAAATCTGTGTGTATTCAGTTGTGTAACAGATGTTATGTATAATAATAATAATTTTTAAATAAATTAGATGGCTTGATTTTGATTCCTTTACTAATATTGAGTACATATTATCCTATTCTTGTAATGTAAAATAGATCTATAGTGCTTTCATCTCAGCTCTATTTTAGGATGATGATACGTCTTATGTCAAATGTCAAAAAATTAAAACTCGGCTGTTCGTGCCTCGTCAGGGGAAGACCCCCTAGAACCCCCTTAATTTTTTAGTTTCATTATTGCCCTATTAAAACGATATTAATGGACTATATCATTTTCTCTCTCATCTTTCGTGTATTTCGCCTGGTAACCCTACGTCGAAATTTTTAGGATTGTAACCTATTGATAGAAAAATACATGGGATGCCTATTCTACAGCTTACGAAATAGTGTAACACTAGATGAAAGCTGTTGTGAACTAACAGTATTTAAATATATGTAAAATTATGTCACTTTTTTGGGGACACATTTTTCGGACAATTTTCAATAAAGGGGATGAGAGATAAAATGACATACTCATTAAAATGAAATTTGAGTGAACTTTTAAACGGCAGATTTAATATTTAAGACATCATTGAAAAATCGCTTCATGTTATTTTTCCGGCTCATTCATCTTAAAGGAGATATGCTTTTACATAGTTCAAAAGACAGTCGAATCGCGTTTTAGCTCTGTCCGTTAAAGCGCAAATCTAGTTACAGTAGAGATTTTGTTAATCCCTCAAATCAAATTACAGTATACAGATACACTATCGGTGTAGTGAAATTTCTTTTCAGCGAAATGATTTCTCTACTGCCTCGGACTTCAAGTGGAGGTTCAAACCGGATTGCATTGTAGTGAAGAGGTTGCAAGTGTTGTTTTTTTCTCCCTACTCTCCGTAAAATGTAATGCGAAAGCTACAAGAATAGAACTTGGCGTTTTTGCAGAATCAGACAAAACAATAGACACTTCCTTTAACTGCACTTTTATGCCGAGCTCTTTTAAAATGTGAAATGCGTGGAAGATTTTGCAACGATATGAATGAACAGGGTGTCTGTAAAAGAGTGCGTACAACATCCAAATAGGGGCATTGCTTTGTAAGTCATGCATGCTTGAAAAATTTGAAGAAGGGGGAGAAGCCCGAACGTGTGATTTTATACACGATGAACGGCTTCTTTTGCTCTCATTTGTCCATAAAGGATTTCCATTTTTTGCTTCGAAATCCGAGTATTCTTTTGCAAACACCCTGTTATTGAAATCGGTGATTTTTGGTCCCATTGGAAAATCTTCCCGCGCATTTCACGTTTCAGGGATGTTTTCAGTTATAGGTAGGTTCGCGAATGATTTTTGTATTCTTCCGTTTGGATTCCATGGATATAAATAGGTGCTTTGAGAAACAAAAACTACTTCACGACCCTCTGAAAGCACATTAAAATGATCTCACTGAGCTAGGGACCTGAAAAAATTCGGCCTGTTTCTTTGCAAGTTGCATTTGACACTGCACTTAAGTGCCTTTTATTAAACTCTCAGGAAAAACTTTAAACACGGAATCGCATTGCTAAAGTTAACGAGGCGTCACACATTTTGAAAAATACTCAAACTGTAGAGGTAGTCCCCGAAAATTTCTAGAACAGTTTACAGTACGGCTTGCGAAGATGTATCCTAAAAGTTTTCATTTAGGAAGTCAAATAACTTTTCCCCGAACTGCCGTCATCGGTAACCCATTCTGACGTTGTTCTGTGTTCGGTCAATCGGAACCCACCCTTTTGACAGACACGGGCTAGTTCATTGGGCAATGGCCGTCACGATGCTTTCAACTCATGGCGCTAAAAGAGCGTGCCCTATCGCATTCTACAAGAGGGTGTATCTATACATAAAAATACCCATCACTGCGCCCCTCAATACCTTAAATGAATATCCTACTTTTCTTTATCTGTTCGGCATTGGCTGTTTAGCCCCATCTTGGCGAGTATGTATTTCTTACGGTGTAGAAGATCTGTATCGCATTTTAATTGGTTTTAGCACATTGCGTGCCATTTTATTCTTATTGAAAGTTTTCTAGTTGTTTCAAATGGTTACACATTTCGAGGTTCAGTAAAAAACACCTTCAGTGTGGCGTCTTCATAAAATCCAGCGCAGTAACATTGCCTATATAAAGGGATATGTATGCGTTCATCCCCCCCCCTTCCCCCCGATATCGTGTTTCTAGGAAGAGGCAAAACTGAAAGAAAAAATGCGCGTTTTCACTGCATTAGAACTCGCCGTGCAGAAAAACTAATTTTACAGGCGAAGGAAAAGGGGCTGCTCGTATCCTCGGATGAAGTGCATCATCATTCGAAATATTAAAATCTGATTGTTCACGAAACTATCGCTATTGAGACTGCCAGCAAATATTCAGAAACACATAGACGCAAAGAGAAATGGGAACAAGAAATATAAATCACGCTAAACGCATCGATTACAAAACGCTTTCCAGCGCAACAACTTTTTTTGAGCCGAATTGGGCGATGCATTGTTCTTCTATCTGGTGAGATTTCGGTTCGGTGGTTAAGGTAATGCGACACGACGGCTATCTGCCTAGGGGAGGGGGTGGGAACTCCTCGGGCGCAGGACCTATTTTAAGGGTTTCTGACACATAGACACGCTCTGTTTGGAGAAAATCACCAACAACTGCACACCCATACACCGACAGCCATGGGATAGGCCAAAACCCAGGATCTTTACGATTCGGCGAGATTTGAGAGATAAAAAAGAACTGTATATCACCCATAATTTAATTTTATGACAACCTGTAAAAGAGCTTTAAAATTTATTTCTATCTTTTAACTGAAGAGTAAACAGTTGTTACAAAAACGTTCATATACTTATTGTACTTATTGCACTATACTTGAAAAGGGTGAATATCTATAAACTACCACATAGACCGTAATGTATTGAAATGCTTTAGGGTGCTCCTGTACAATTATGAATGCCGCCGACACTATTTTTTAATGGAGATCATTATTATCGGATCCTTAATAACATAAATCCATTTTGTTTCGTTTTAAATAGCCGAATATCTCTAAAATACCCTTAAAGGAAGGACTGCCCAGTGCCTATGTATTGAAATTCTTTTGGCTGCTCCTATAAAAAAATGAATTATAAAAAGCTACCTACACCATTTTAATAGGGTACAGTACGTAGGACTAACGTATATAAATTTCGTAACCATGGCCCGTGCTAACTGCCTATTGACGGCAGTTAGCACGGGCAGACAGACTGACAGACAAGTGTTAAAAACGACACAAACAACCCAATTGGTAACTTATGGCAGGCAGTGGCGTAGCCAAGGGGTAGGATGGGGGATCACATACTCCTCCTCTCCCCCCTCCCCATGAGGAATTTTTTGCCATACAAAATGTATATTGTTCACTCCCTCATCACACACACGTATACATATATGTGAGTTGCACTAGTCGTAACCCACCCACCTTGAAAAATTTCTGGCTACGCCGCGGATGGCAGAAATTCGAATATCATTGGTTCGGAAAGCACACTGTTTGTATTTCTCTGCACGGCACACAAACTCCAATAAAAAGTTTAAAAAGTGAATAAAGGTTGGATTCCATTTCCATAAAGGTAGTACAAACAACGAAATTCTTACTGTTCAATTACAAAGCACTAAAGCTTTGTTTTTTTCCTATATTGTGCTGTTCGGAAAGTAATGTCGTTTTCTTACGTAGAACTCAAACAAATAAATTTTCAACACGAAATGATTTACAAACAAGCTGTGCCTAGGCATAGGGGACCCGTATTTGTTCAATTTTAAAGGGATTATTTTAGGAATAATACTTTTTTTCTTCTATTCGAAATGTTCCGAAATCGAATTTTAGGCATTCGCGAGGGCTGTGGTTTACAGCAAGAATTTCATGGATATCTCTTTTCTTCTGTGAGATCAAGCGGGATATGTGAAAAGAATGTTTTGGGCCCCTATCCCCCATAAGTTACGAATTTTGGAAAATGCTTCCCAATCTAGCGCCTACGCTAAGAAACTCACATACGTGCCGAATTTCGTATCTTCAATAGTATTTGTCTAGGCAAAATATCGACGTACGAAAAAACGACATGACTTTCCGAACAACCTAATATTACAAGTCCCTTGCGTTTCAGTTCTGAGCAGTGCAAGAGTCATAAAGTGAACACAAGTTCCTCAGCCATCCTATTCAAAATGTTTACGATTTTTTTGGTTTCACTAACAGAACGAATAAAAAAATTTTTATGTTAAATCTCGCTCATTCATGATCCAAAATAGACATTCACTCTTGTAAGAGCTTCGTAGCTTCTAATTAAAAAAATCTGGAGTGACTCCACTCGACTTTCCGAACACTTACGATTAAGATCATTACCAAGCATTTAAATAAATTTTAATCGATGAATAATTCAAATATATATACCAAATTTAAGCTCAATGGAATGTACCGTTTAAACGCTAGCGCACTTTCAAGAATTTCACCCCATAGGCCATAATGTAAAAGAAATCTTGGTCGTAGCCCTGTAGAAAAACTATAAGTCCTATACACACCAAAATCAATACCGGTCTTGCGACGGTGGTTTATAACATATAGACCCAATTTGAGCTCAATCGCATGCCCCGTTCAGGAGCTATCGTGTTCACACACACACACACACACACACACACACACACACACACACACACACACACACACACACACATACACACATACATACATCTCGTAAAAATAGCATAAATGAATTCAGAGACCCAAAACGTGTAAATACAACAAAATCTCGAATTCGAATTTTTTCATGATTACATACTACATATCGCGAAAGTAAAAAGGGTGGCAAAAAGTTTAACATTTTCTGTAAGGAATGATAATGTAAATTTTTTTATTAAACTATATTTTTTGGCTCAAGAATGACTCTCGCATCCGTAAGATTTAAGAATAATCAGAAAAACCAACGGGTGCTCTTTTAAATGGATCACCCTGTACCTTAAAATCACACTCATTTTAATGTCTCCAATATAAAATTGCATTAGAATCTCAATGCCATTGACAACTCTTGACATCAGAATGACGTATACTTTCGGAATTCCTCGTTTCGACAGGCTGGGAGTACCCCAACTTGGTTTTTAATCCAAGACATCTTTTTCCGGAAAGATCCCGCAAACGCCATGGCTGAGGTTACCGTGAGGAGCTCTAGCCATGGCTACAGGAATTCCTCTCATCTTGTTTCTTGCGTCGACAAAAGAGTTCCGACTTGCGGGGAATATCCCCCACCCCTTCAATCTTCTCGACACATTGTGCCCTCTGTATGTACTTCAGATGACTTAACTTGGAGAGGAAGGGTTAGTTGCACAGGGCGAGTTGCACCGCTGATAAGTGTAATCCGAGGATACATAAATTTAGTCCTCTGATAAATTTACTTGGCGAGTTGCACCCTCGAAATGGACGGGAGGGAAAAATCATAAGGGAACCCTGCGGTCTCGCAAAGGGTCAGTGTTGGTATATTTTCGAGGGACCCCCCCTCTAGCGATGGCCGGACCCGGTGATGTTTTTTGGGGTCTCGCAAAGGTACCAGCGGTAGCCTATTTTCAAAGGGGGGAGGGTAGCAAGATAAGTATTCCGTTGCAACTCGTCCCTCGATAGGATGGATAGCTGTTGGCGCGGGTGCAACTGACCCTTGTCCTAATGGAGTACTCTTCCTCTTGTCCCGCAAACCAGCCTCCCACATCATGGGATCTGATGGGTCTCTGTGAAAACTCTCCTGCACAAAAGTCCTTCATTCAAAAGACTGTCTCATTTTTCCTGGTAGTACTTGGGTCCTGTCAATGAACTCTCCAGTAGATTGGAGCCACAAATCGAGATGCACAACTAGATGTTACAACAATCTTGTATATGAAATTTCAACATTCTACGACTCATAGTTTTCGAGATATGAGAGTTAAGTACATACACACGTACACCAAAAGTCGCCAAGCTTGGGGATTTTTTGCGTAATGCTTGAGGGAATGCACGTGGTCGGACCATTACCTAACTATGGGAGGACAGTATTGTGCTTGAAATGGATGAATTTCCCTAAAACTGCCATTGACTGTTATGTTGAAAATTTTTTTGAGTGTTCCCGTAGCAGAACTATAAATGATACAGACACTGTTTTCGATGGAGAGATTCATTTTGTAACTCTTAACAACCTATATCACTTCTGAATCGTTTGAAATAGCCCAATGCCTCTAAAATACGCTTTAATGAATTTCGGCCCATAGAGCGTAATGTATTTCGAATCTTTTGGGCTGTCCTGTAGATAAACTATCCAGTCGATTGGGACCATAAAGGGAGGTGCACAACTGGTTGTTAAAACAATCCTAAATATAAAGTTTCAACATTCGAAGACCCATAGTTTTTGAGAAATGCGAGTTATGTAAGAACAGGCGTCAGGGAAAAACTGTCCATTAGACTCGCGGTCGGTCAAAATGGGTTGTACATCGCATTTATATGAACGTGCATGCATGCGTACGATGAGATGCATCGCAAAAGTTCTTAAAAGTAAACTGAGAGGTAGTCAAAATGGTTTTCTTCGTCGAAATCTGGCTGCTGAAAATTTTCGGGATCACATTACTTCCTTATACTCCGTACATGGAAATAAAAATAATCCTTTATTATCCTTAATCAATAATGCATCTCTATGCTTCTCTTTCAATGCTTCGGGGATAAGCGGCTGCCACCCCATGCAAATCTGTGTATCAGATGTCTACGAGTAAGATGTCTGTGCAAATTAGAATCGTGAACACAAGTTGACTGACACTTACTCCCTTCAGCTACAGATAGTGTGAAAATTAAAATGATATGGTTTCGCAGGCAGGCGTCGCAGGGTTCAATGAATCATCTATAAATGGATTATGTTTGTTTATCTGCTAAATAACTTCGCACTGTTGAACCACTTCGCTTAGAGAAATGATAAAGAAAGCACATCCCCAGACCGCAGAATTCGGAATCCTTCCTTTCTTAAAATTTAGTCATATTTTCGCTATTTTGTCTGCGTTTCGCACAAATGGACATCCATAATCAGTTTGAGATTTTGCACTTGCGCGTAAAAAGGTGCAGTCAATAATTCTAACAAAAAAACCCTGAAAATTCTTCCGTTTCCCACGACATTTCAGCGATTTTACTTCATGTTCCATGTTGAAAGAAACTGTCTACCGGACACTGTGAGACCGAATCAGCTTGAAAAATTTGCGCATACATACATTAAAGCACAGAGGAAACAAAAGCTGAAAATCCTCCTATTCTTTGATTCTTAGTATGTTGCACGCTATTTTCAAATTCGATAAGGTAGTAAGCTTCGAATTTGCAATATAAAAAAAGGTAGAGAGAAAAAAGGTTCGGCTTTGTGAAAAATTCGAAAAGGCATTCGTTTCTTAATTTTTTTGTCATATTTCACGATTTTTAATTTTTGAAAAAATCGTTTCCGACACATTTCGGTTTAACCTCTTTCGCAGAGGTTCCCCCAACAGTAGAAAGATAACCGACAAAAATGACGCCGATTCCACTTGACGTTTTGGAAATTATGTTCTGGCAGTTTAACTTCTATGTCATCGATCCAATGACAAGGATTGGGATCCTAATGGCAAAAACAGGATGTCGACAGCACGCGACTTCCTTGCACGTCTGTGATCATGGATGAACTTGATTCAAAGTTATTGATTTCGAAATTGAGATGCCATACTTCATTAATATTAAGGTGGGGTGATTTCTAGCCCTAACATACGCTATATCACTTAGCCGGGTTCAGTTTTGTCGAACTCGAACTTTTCGAGCACCGTTTGGGAAGGAGTGGTCTTTTAATGAAGGGAAAATCAACACTGAGCCTTTAGTTAGAAAGGATGGACCCAAAATAAAGGGTCTTTGTGAGAGGTGGACTTTCAGAGAGGTTTCTCTGGTGGATGAAGACGTTCATACATGCATACATCCGCACGTTGAGACATCACACGCAGAAACTTAGCGAAGTCAATGGAGGAGTGGTTCAAAATCATGGGCGCCCATACCTATGGGCAGGGAGGTTCCATGGTTCTTTCCTAGTTTCCAGGAAAAATAAATAGTGTCGTCATGGTTTAACGCACCGGTACAACGTAGGAGCGGGTTCAATACTGAAATAGAGTATGGGCTGGTCCTTGACTTTCGCCCTTTCCTCCTGCAAACAATCCTACGGGCGTCCATGGTGCAGCTCGACTTTTCTCACGAAATCTGAATGCCAAACTATTTCACGATTACAATACGCTGCTTCGTCCAAGGAAGTAAAAACAAAATCGTTAAAAAACGTTCCTGCATGGCAGAAAACCAATGAATTAGGCACACAAATACGAAAGAAAACACATTGGCGAGAGTTGCGCCGGTGGAATAACAACGAGATTTCACCGCCATTGTTGGAGTAAGTTTCTTTTTCTGCGATGGCATCGCTATTGTTGCTTCATTTCACGGTCGCCATCTTGATTGCATCAAAACCATTTGAGTTACGAAGTTTAAGCTGCTTTAGAAAGAAAATTCACGATATTATTTTGATTATTTTAAGAAAATGTCTTCGTTGGGGTCCCCTTTCGTCGAAATGTAAGTGTTAACTTAAATTTATTGTCATTTTTTATGAATTATGATAGCGATCAATAGGGAGTGATGAAATGAGTCTTATTAGCGGTTAAAACTGTTGAACTGTAACATTTTGACAGTTTTTAAATCAGTTTCATTAAAGTTCATGCCAAGTTTGTGATGCCAGATAGGGTTTTTGTTAGTAAGTGCTTAAAATAGTGATATGGTTTGAGCTAAGTAGACAGTTTGTAAATATTTAAAACGGCGTATAGGAGTCCATGATCGCAAATCTTGCCAGTTGAGCGATATTTATTTGGATTCACTTATTAATAAAAATAGATTAACAGTAAGAGTAGAGGTAAGTAATAAGCAAGGCTTGGATATTGGCCACCACAGCGAAATAAAATAGTTCGGTATAGATAAATACTCCAGTTCGCGAAGGACTGGAATTATGCATATAAGGAAGTATGGAAAACTTTTAATAGCACCCTTTATGGGAAAAGATTATTCCCCAAGTATTTCTTCTTGCCAATGGGTGGCAAATATCCAATCTGAGCTAAATTTAATAGCAAAAGGAGAAATAAATAAACGTTGATAAGTCGTCCTGTTTTTATAATTGCCAGTGTTTGTGGTAACGTATATTAATATAACGTAGCGTACGCCGTTATATTAATATACGTCGCGCCAACTGAGGTTAATGTCTTTTGACGGTCAGAAATTTCACAGACGGCGAAATTAAAGATAATGCAATAAAAGTGGACGATTGTCTAATGAATGAAATAGGTATGTTTGTGGTTCTAAAGCATAATTACGGTCTTGTTGTAATCCTGAAGTCGTTCAGTAAAATCAGAAATTTACCATAAACTGTACGTAACCAAGCTTTTATTAAGGTATGAATTATTGTAAAATAGTGTCAACTGCTATTTCTGGTATGAGTTGTACTTTCAGAGGTGTGACAAGATCTTTTAATAGAATGCTTTTGGTACTATACTGGACGCAGCCACTGAGCTTGCTGGGCGACAAAAGGATAATGCCGCCATAATGGGATCGCAACTCTGCTCTAGTAGTAGAAACAATTCCGTGAGATTCCACCATCACCGTCAGGTCACATTCTTCGGCTGCTCGGTGACTGAAATTTAAATACCTCTATCATCCACAAGTACGGTATTTTGAATATAAACTGCTAACGCAAGAGTCTTGTATTGATAAATTTAAGCGTCCTTCTAATATTCATCTATTCTAACCTCATTAAAAGAAACTTTGGGACACTTCGGCGAGAGTCATCCGTTGGCGAGGTTACTGAGCGATGTGTTCAAGAAGTAAAGGGCTGTCTGCTGGAATGGTGTTAGCCAATTTCATTCACTAGAAACGGATTACGCAGGAGTTTTCCCGTTCATCACAAACAGCGATAAGCGACATTCTTTCGGTAAAACAAATTAAGACATTTTTACGGTCGACGAAATAATACGCAAGAACCGGTGATCTTTATTTTACGCCAGCTCTGTATTTAATAAGACCCATTTAGCTTTCTTTGACCGATAGGGGGCAACTTACGTCAGCCAATGTGACATAAGCTACCAGCAAGTTACCAGATGTTCAGAGCAGTGTTTCCTAAACCTTCCCACGTCTGCCGATTTTAACAACAGGAAGACTATTTCACGGACAAGTGTCAGCGAAAAATGATAAACACTGTATGAACTTGTATTTTAGATATTAAATCGGGTGTTATTCAAATGTAATGTTTAGTTAGAATGACAACGGTTGCTGGTTATCTTTGAAGGAATTCGATGTGCCTCGTTCACATTCGGCCCATTTCCGCAGCAGTGATCAGGAGAAGGAAGAAAAACGAGAGTCTAAACACCCATATCGCATGGCTCCTCGTCTGGACCATCCCCACTCACCGAGATCTCCCTCGAAGGGATTTTCGAGGGCAGAACCAATGAATGGCCGTGTGTGGAGGTGTGAGGAAGGGAAGTAAATCTGAATGGGAACACTCACTGCCTTTAGGAGCAGTAAAAATACCCCCCTCCCCATGGCGATCATTTCCTGGGCAGTGAGAAAGACAGCGCGAGTTGCTGAATGTACAAAGGGCATTCCATAGAAACTGAGAGTAAAATCATACAAAATCAAGAAATATATTTACAGCAAAAACTACATCATTCTTTTTCGAAATATCTTCCGTCAGATGATATGCAATGGTCCCATCGTTCAACCCACTTTTCAAAACAAGTAGAGAAGCCCTTTTCTGAAAGCTGCTTCAAAGAACCCTCCACCGCTGAAATAACTTCAGAATCTGTGTTCAATTTTCTGCCACGGAGCTTCTCCTTCAACTTCGGAAACAGCCAGAAATCGCATGGTGCGAGATCTGGACTGTAAGGGGGATGTGGCATGATTTTAATATTGCATTGACTAAGATATTGCTGAACAGAAGTAGCAACATATGCGGGCGAGCATTATCGTGATGTAATGTCCAATTCCCTACCAGTTCATCTCCATTTCTGTAAGGCAAATAAAACAGTTCTTTAAACAAGCACGGAACTAGGAAAATAAAATCGTCTGCTTCGTTTAGAATTTTTTATAAACGCACAGTTAACAGTTTGAAAAAATCGCCTGCACTTCTATTTTTTAGTTTCGCGGTGTTGCCACTACGTAAAAAAAATAACTCAGTTTTTATGGAATGCCCTTTGTAATATGCGTGGACTGGCAGCAAAGTCTCGAGTTTGAAGCGATAGCTTATAATCTACCTCATCAAGCAGACGCTTTTAAGTTGGCGGACAAAACACAGACCTTCGAACGATTCCTGTACTCTAAGCTTCCAACTTCGGTTGAACGGCCACAGCGAGGGAGGCAGTGTCGAACTCACTCGATACCGCAAGAAAAGCGGACACATTCAATGACTGAAAGGGGCAGCTTTGGGGACATTACATAGTTCAGTTAAAAAGTCTGTTTAAGGGGAGGAGTGGAAGGTGAACGCTTTTTCACAGTCGTACACAATGAAGACGTGGTATGAACTCGAATCCTTGTTGGACAACACGGGGATACAGTTACAATGATTCAGCGTTTTCTGTACTTCCTCTAAAGGTCGATGCTCACGACTGACGTTCGCTGTCTATTTCAATGGAGAACGGGAAAACGCGTCGAAACGCTCTCCCTCCATTGCGTGAGTGGTTGGGTTTTCCGTGGATCACGAATGGTCCTTAAAATGTCGTAAAATTCGCCAGAAGAATATCCTCTTACCCCATGTAGCGACGTCGGTTATGAGCATCGGCTTTTAATGGGTATTCTACTTCAGACCGGTCGTTGCTGCGCGTTGGTTTCTCTGCTTCATTCCTAATTATATTGCAGGACGGACGCGTCTCTGTTTTACAATGTTTAATCTCAGTCTTCTTATTTCTTGCAGGAAGAAGAACGCCGGTCGCCCTGGGTCGCCAGCACTCACCCTTGTTGGGGAGGGAATCTCGGGAGGGAGCGGGGATGTCGAGGGATCGTGGGATGCCGATAGCGGGAGTGTGGATCTCGGGGATTTTGGAGTGGAGTCGGGCTCGTGGGACGGGTCGGAGGATGACGGTGGGAGTTGGGATTCTGGAGATTACGAGGTTGAGGGACCGGGCCCGCGGGAACAGTGGTATGCTGATAGTGGGAGTGTGGATTCTGGAGCTTTCCGTGTTGAGGCAGTTGAGGGATCGGACCCTTTTGGAGGGGAGGGATCGGACCCGTGGGCTGTTGAGGGATCGGACCCTTGGGCAGTGGAGGGATCGGATCCGTGGGCTGTTGAGGGATCGGACCCTTGGGCAGTGGAGGGATCGGACCCGTGGGCAGTGGAGGGATCGGACCCGTGGGCAGTGGAGGGATCGGACCCGTGGGCTGTTGAGGGATCGGACCCGTGGGCTGTTGAGGGATCGGACCCTTGGGCAGTGAAGGGATCGGATCCGTGGGCAGGATGGGATGGTGATAGTGGGAAGTTAGTTAGTGGGAACGTGGGCTCGGGAGTCGTCGGAGAGAGCGTTAAGGAGGGATTAGGTTCAGGGGCAGGGAACAGGGAGGGCAAGGGTTGCGGGGTCTGCCGCTGGTTTCGACGGCTCTTCCGTCGCAGGAGGGTTGTTCCGCGCAGCGTCTCTGTGTTGTGTTTTACACAGGACGAGTTCTTCATCTTTTGAAAAGATAGTACGGGGAGGGGGGGTTGAGTTAGGGATGGGGTTGAACTGGATGGAAGGAGGAAGGGAGGGTTCCGGGAACCATTAGTTTCGATCTTTTAGCTTTACGGCTCTTCGCATAATTAAAATGGGGGCATGAATTCAGGTTAAAGAGACTGTACTCTTCTGCTAGAAATGGTTGTAAAGAGTGTGGGATATAGGTGCGAGTAGTGATTTCAACGATACGATGTGTCAAGTAAAAGTGGGTGTTCGATAAAAGTAAATCATTGTTCTCTTTGATAAAGAATATTGGATGAGGCAAGGGGCGTGAAGGTCAGTTTCATGGGGCGTCACACAATAATGGCAATCGTGCAACGGTTGGGTTTTAATACGTACAGCTGGTAAACTTAGTAGTAGCATAATTTGAAGCCAAAATTAAGCTAGATTCATTAGATTCCCGGTGTATTTTAGCAGCTTAGGGTCGATTGTATTTATTTTAGGCAAAGCCTGCTCGTTTTAGATTGTTTCAAGGGTAGAGTCAGAGGAATTACTTCATTGAAGGTTGTATTATTTTAAGCAGGAATTAGTAAGGTTTGGCCTGATGGTATTTCATTCAGGTCAGGGTGGGCGGTATTAACCAGAGATAGATGGCTAACATTATTAGATTTAGAAATTTAGGAAGTTAGTTTAGGTTTTTATTAAGGGGATTAGGTAAAATGTTTAAGGGGTTAGGTTTTTATTAAGGGGAAACGGTGGTCTAGTTATAAGTAGTTTGCAGAGAGACATGGGGCTTGCTTTTGGGTGGCTGGAAATGGGTGAGTGTCTGGCACCTCGTACAGGCTGAAGCCTCTTCTTCATTTTGACGAAGCTGGTAACTTTTTTTTAATGTTTTATTTAAAATTTTTGTTAAAATATTTGGCCATTTAAATATTTTGGAATAACTCAAAATTATTTTCGAAATTTGATTTATTTCTTATTTGTAGCATTAGGCTCACTAAATTCTAAAGCTTTTACTTTTAAATAAACTATTAGGCTTCGAAATTATGTTTAAAGTTCTTTTATCTCTCTATTAATATTATATTAGTATGTAAATTAAGTATATTATATTAAGTATATTATATTAAGTATATTATATTTTAAGTATTACATTAAGTATGTATGTTACTAAGTCTCTGTGGAACTTGGACGAAACTAGCTTGCAGATTGCAAGTATTAAAATATGCGGTCCATTGCTTGTTTCCCCCCCCCCCCCGGCCATTTGCGGAACCGTACAGAAGATTAATATATCAGAAAATTAATTTCTCCGAAAAAAAAAACGTTCATTACAGTTTATCAAAAAAGTACTGAATCATTGAAATTATTGGAAACACAGTTTATTTCATGAAGGGTTTGACATTCGTTTATAGGCGTTGAATAGTCAAATATTCAAAAATACATCATTTTTTGAGTAGTACAATATAGGACTTTATTAATTTGCGATAATTCTTTTAAAAAATATACGACTGTATCCTGAAAATAACACTACTGATTTATAGGAAAAGGCATTTGCAAGCTAGAATTCGTCCGAGTCCCACTGATTATTTTGCGGCCTTCCTGTAAATATCTAAATTTTCATTAAGTTACCAAATACAAACCAAACTTTTGGCTTTGAATCTAAATTTTCCATACGATGCAATAGTTTACAGTAATCTTACAATAGTCTTGTTATCTGTAATTGTCAATAGTTTTAATAAATCAGTCAATAGTTTTAATAGTTCCGATCCATTTTAATAGTGTAGTCAATAGTCATCAACTCAGAGAATAGTTTAAATGTTCAGTACATACATTCAGTACACACATACACATTCAGTACACACATTCAGTACACACATAGAAGTTCAGTACATAATAGTGTTAGGCAAGGGAGGGGGATGGGGATGGAGGGTGTCTGTCCTGGTGGTTGGCTCTTCCTTTTCTGTGGCCTGAAAAGTGCAACTGCACACGCTGCTTCGTCTGTCGTCTTGCTGCTCCTGCTTCTTCCAACGGCGATATAATCCTGGTCTTGCTTCCCATGTTCCACTGTACCCACCTTTCGGGTGAGACTTGCAGGTCTCTTTCACCAGAGTTGACGTGTGTCGTCATTTATTTTTTATGAGTGCAACTGGCTGAATGTCACCCGAGTGTGGTCTGGTCACGGAGTTCCCATCTGCGTGTTCCCTCAATGCAAATGCTAGAGCTGTGGCAGAGTGTCCATTATTTAGGCCCAACTCTAAATTTTAAATCCAGTAAGAGTTCTTCCTTAAAGTATCCCTAGTATCAACAGTCCCTTCTTTTGCCCAACTGTCCAGTGTCAACTGTGGGTGCTCATTCACTGTGGAACAGAGTTATTTATGGGTGGGGGGGGGTCATGCTCCAGTTCTTCTAGAGACTGACCGTCAGCTGAGGTCGAAACTGCCCATTTCTCTCGGATGTGTCTTTGTCCTATAAACATGCGCTCTCAGTCGGAAGTCGCTGGTCACTCTGGCAGCTGAGTCCGGCTGTGAAATGCGCTCTGTGCCCTTTCCAATGTAATAACCCTGTTTAGAAATAAAGTTCTGTGACATGCCTTTGGTCACTTGCTTACTTTCTGAGCCTCGATTATTGTGCAAACTTTTAATTGTCCGTTTATTTTATTTCTTCCGTTATTTTGGAAGGGGAGGGGGAGGTTTTTTTTATGAGTGGAAAGTGTTTAGCAGCCTGCAAGTGATAAGAATACTGTGTTAATAATTAATTGTAACATGTTATGTTGTAACGTGTACAGTAAAGATTTGAAAATCGTTTATTTCATAGTTGATTAACGCACTAACATATTTTTAAAAAAATAATTACGACTCGAAAGAAATGTTTAAAAATAAATCTTTTGGGGGTTCTTTGGGGAGGGTAGGTGGAAAAAGCTTAAAAAATACTTAACCAAGAAGGCTGTTGGTGTCTGTTTGGGGTATGGAGCGTCCAATCCACAGGGTGAATCCTAAATCTCCATACAAATAGAGATAGCAGTGAAAAAAATGTCTTTTTCGTTTTCTGGAAGTGAAACCAGTATTGCAGAATCACAGTTTTCACTATTTGTACGGAGATTTATGTCTCACTCTGTATGTCAAAAATGAGAGAAATATTTGGATTCTGTTTGAAGAATCAAGTGACAGTCTTTAAAGATCGACGACCGAGATTTGAAAGGAGAGGAAAAGGTCCAGGTGTAGGGGAGGAGGAGCCTGGTGATCCATTTTTTAATCGAAAACAAATCTCTCGAAATGTCGTCATATTTTCTCTTTTCCTTATGAGAAACCTTAGATCAGGAATAAAAAGGATTTTTCTTTTTTTCTGGTGCGAAACATTTAATCTGCGGTAGAAAAAAAAATTCGCGTTTGTTTATCTTCTTTTGGAGTCTACAAAATATGTTCAAAATGAAAACAGTCGGATTACAAAGTCAAGTCATCGAATAAAACAGCCTCGGCAGTTTGTTGTGTGGAGGTGGTATCATCTGAGTATCATTTGAAATATTAAAAAGAGGGAGTGGGATATCAAAAACAAAATAGCTGTACAAAAAAGGGCTATATGTAAAAGAGCAAATGTTCAGTTGCTCTTCAAGGGTTGATCAAAAATCAGTCGAACGCCCGCCATCCTTTCATGCATAAATGACTGGGTTTTTTGTTTATTTAAGCATGCAATACAGATTATGAATTTGGAGACTATGATTTTTTGAAGTAGCATTCAAAATCAACGCGGAATTCCTTATTTCGCCATTTCTTGTTATTTTTTACCTGAAGCATTGGGATTGGCTCGCGGGCCTTTTTTAGAAGGCAGCCCGTTGTGCAGTAGCACACGAGTAGGGTAGTCTCATCCTGAAAAAAACTACATCGCCTCACGCCCCAATCCTACAGAAACGGAGAAATGACCGCAATGTGTTCGCGATTCTCGTTCCTTATCGAACGGCTGTTAGCCCACTCCCATAATACTACTACAGACTTCGGCATGATTGCTTTCAATTATTTTTGAAAACAATGACCCAGTATCCGATCGTATTAAGCTCTCAAGGAAGACAGAAGGCAAGCTTCTTGAACTATTTTGATCAACCCTTGAAGGGTGTCCGTTCACAGGGAAAGGGAAAGAGCTGGCCAAAAACTTTAGAGCTAATAGACGACGCCTTTCAATGGTCCGTGAAAAAGCAATTCCTATTCGAAAAATAATATATTAACCGAAAGAAAACTTTCACTTTTCATAGGCGCCCATTAAAAGTTGACAAATGTACACCGTAGTCGAATCCAGTCAGCTTATTTTTCACCTGCTGTTCAGTTCCTTCAATTTATGACTCGTCTAATGGAGTCGAACTCATCGAACATTTGGATGGTACAAAAACATTTCGTTTAAAAATCGTATACCCCAGTTAGCATTTGTTATTGTCTTCCTTTTTTGCCAGCTCTTTTCCTCGGGGGGAGGGGGGTCCCCTCCGACGAGGCTCCACCTTATCGTGGTGGAGGGGTTTCAACAGTCTCCACTCTGGTCGTGTACCATCCACCCATGAATGGTGGGGCCACTCTGACAGGGCTACTTGCCGCGTTGCAGTTGTGCAATACAAAAAATTCTAGATTTCCCGTTGAAAAGACGATTGAAAGGAGGCGGAATTTTACAGGCGCGTGCATGACAGAGTGGAGACTGAACCAAGAGAGCCTCAAAGTGTTACTTGTAGGGGAGGCATAGGCCTAAAATTCACGCTGGACAATTATTAAAAGCATCTCCTCTCTAACAGTCGTACAATATTAATGAGAATGTGAATATTCTTCTTGTAACCTGAGAGCTTCGTCCACCAACAGAAAGCCATTAAGAATATGAATTTTGAAACTCGAACGTAAAAATACTGATATTAACGTATTTTGGGGGATTTATCGTTTGGTTGCGGCAAAGCTACAGGAAGGCTATCGGCCTACGTGGGGGGATGCCATGGTGGGGCAAACATAGATTCAAGCAGAAAATGCCGTTACCAGATTATTCACTTTCAGATCGTCGTAAACTATTAGAAGGGGATGTGAATTTTCTTCGCATGTGAATTGAATAAGTTGAAATAAATGAAATAATTAATGCAGGATTCACGAGTACACTGGTAGGATACAGTTCAAATTTAATCTCGGGATCCATCTTATGAGTGGAATGCAACCTTTAATCTAACCTATTTTTCATTATCTTCAAAATTGTTATACTCAGATCTATGAGATATTCTTGAAGAAAGAGGTCATTTAATCTCTTCTTAAATTTTCAAGCTTAGCTTGGTTTCTTGTGGAAAATGTATCGAAGCACGAAAAGAAATTAAAAAAAACAGGCAAAACGCTTCATTTTTACCATGCTAAAGTGCCATAGTTTGGGTACATACCATTTCCTTACCTACGGTAATTTATATAAAATCGTTTGAGGATGCTCTATTTAAGCTTACGGTGGAAAATTCGAAGCGTTTTGTGTTCTACATCCCCTTCAATTGAATCAAATTCTTTTTTTAATTAATAATTCTTTTTAATTTAACTGCGAGAAAAACGACTCCTATCTGCAAGAGTTTAAAAAACTTTCATTAAGAAGGCAGACTTTTTTAGAAGTGCTTTTCACTCAACAGATCTGCAAAGTATTGGGTTGGGTGAATGGGGGGGGGGCTTCGATTTTTTCCAGTGGTGTTGGAATTCAGCTTTTCATGATATTTTAGCGTCGCAGGTGCCACAGTCATGAGACAGCATTTTTAGGAACGTGGGTATTTTTATGATGCCCACAAACACACACGCGCACACAAAACCCGCGGCGGATTCAGGAAAGAATTCTGGAGGGGGCACGGCTGCTGGACTCCCCTTTTTCTTGAAAATTCATTTGAATTTTAAGAAATGTCAATCATCTATAGTGGGAACTGAGTTCATTTGGCGGAGGGGGGGGGCAAGTGCCCCTGTACGAAAGTATATCGAGCACCATGGGCGCCGGCAGAATATTTCCCGGGGGGGGGTGCAAAGACTACTTAAACGTATGGTTACCATGTTGGAAAGAGCAAAAAAAGCAAGGGAAAACACTGCATACAAAAGTCCAGGGGGGGCATTTCCTCCCCCACCTGCCCAATGCTGCCGGCGCCCATGT